>BCNH02000010.1:4632627-4652250 GCA_001662345.2 Metrosideros polymorpha var. glaberrima | reverse complement strand
TGTGGGATCAAAGTTTAGGTATTGTCATTTTCTCGAGATTTTAAATTGGAACAAGCAAGGCGACAATTGAATCAGAGTGCAAATCGTACTGCAAACTCTACGGTTGTAAGCCGGTGGGCCCCAGCAATCCGTAATAAGCACGTGCTGTTTTCGTATTTAAGAACTAAGAAGTGGACAAGACAGCAGATCAGACGGTGAGGAGAAGGCGAGGTCGCCATCAATCATTCAATTTATAAAAAATGTTTGACCGGGGGCCATAATACCAGAGAGAGAGAGAGAGTACTTGTTTCTGGATTTTCACCATTCCTCCCATTGCGGCGCCGTTTGGTCTTATTAGCGCCAGCCTTTTTAGCATTCCATGCCACCAGCACCGGATCTGAAATTATTACCTTATATCTATGGCGTAAAAATAATTGAAAGAGAAAAAAAACTTTAAAATTGCCATTTTTCATTAAAATCCCATTGCTGGTTTTAACGTAATTTTGACGAAGGGGACTAATTAACTCCCTATAGGTTCACCAAAAAAAAAAAAGATAAAAAAATAAAAAAACAATTTCTTTTAAATGGTACTAAATTGAATGTAATGAGCATTTGCCAGACTCGTTTTGGGAGGCCCGGTGTTCCCTGAGGTAAAAGCATTCTGGTGTCGTTGCCAAAGGGAGGTTGGTGATGTTCTTATTTTTTTTTGACCTCTTGACTTTTGACGGGTCTGATTTCCCAAAAAATTCCTAATTTATACCTAGTCTCAATTTTGCTCAGATTTTTTTATTATCTCAGAATAAAAACCATAAATTTTATGTTCGGTCCAAAATCTGCCCTTATCTTTTTTTGTCTAAAATAAATCACAAACTTTCAATATTTTATCATATCTACCCCGGTGGTTTAGTCTCGACTTGATGTGACATTTCTATATCGACAACAAATTCACATCAATAATGTGACATATAAATTTATCTCTAAAGTGAAATCGTTTTAGGATATAAAAATTATGAACTACTAATGGCGATTTTTGATAGAGGGCCAATGACTAGAGTTTTCTCTTAGACAACAAAAAAAAAATTCGGAGTAGATTTAGAACAGGACCTAAAATTTGAAATTTTTTTCCAGACAAAAAAAAGTTTAGGATAAATTTAGGACTGTACCTAAAATTGGGAATTTTTTAGGAAATTAAGTCGACGTTTGACTTTAGATTTTCAAGGAAAAGACTTTTGGTTACCTTAAAGCCAAACCAAAACGTGGTTCTTTCAACTCCAAATGGCATGCGACAACCATGCTAAAAATGCGAGACGTGTGTTTCCCCTTCGTCCATTTCCATTCATTGGAGAAATAGACGCTGTCGTTGGTGGGGGCGAGAGTAGATGTTTGAATTCCTTAATCTGAAGGAGCACATTTGTACGCATGTGAACAGCAGGTATTATATACGAGCCCAGAGGGATAAGTGATTGGTTTCGAAAATCAGTTCGAGGAGAAACAAACAGGGACGAGCAAATACTACTAAAGGTTCAAAAAAAAAAAAACACTACTAAAGGAGAAAAAAGAACATAAAAATGATAAATGGGTCATTCCCGGAAAATCTGTTAATTATATACCATTGCGATATATCGATTATACATGTGAAACAAATAATTCTTGAACTTTGATTCAATGTACAATGTGATCTGTGAAGTTTTAATCTGTTTAATGTGGTTTATTGACTTTTGGTACATGTTTAATTTAGTCCCTGAACAATATGAAAATGTTCAAATTATCCCTGAAGTAAATAAATTAAAAGTTAATGGACCACATTGCACGTTGAGTTACAGTTCTTGGACTGCCTCAAACAGACTACGAGTTTAGGAACTATATTATATATTTGGTCAAAATTTATGGACTATTTATATCGTTACCCTTAACGCAAGAGACATAAAGTATTAAAAACGATAATATTTTCTTATAATGCAAATAATCATTGTATGAACATGAAATTCTTTTCTTTGCAAAATCCTAGAAAGTACTAAAGATATTTACAAAAAGGAAAAACAAAAAGAGAGAGAGAAGCATAATTGGGGGGAGAAGAAAAAGAAGATGAATGGTGGAGAATGGGGAGAAGGTACACTCTCTCTCTCTCTCTTAAATTGGCGTGGGCACAGCTGGAATTAGCGAATTCCAACTGGCACTGTACGGACTCCCTGTTACGCAGCTCCCGTCGCCGATCCTTTCCTCTTCCCCACCAGATTCTTTCGTCCCTTTTCTTTACTTTTGGTTTTTTTTTTTCCTTTTTATTACATTCTCGCTCGAGTACGTAAATAAATCGCAAAAACCTAGCTCTTTTCAATGGGCGTTCCGGATATTTTATTATCACATTTAAGAATTTTGTTAACAAGCATTGTAAAATCACTAGTCGAATCATTAACTACAGAAAACTAACACTTTCAAATATATATATATATCAATTATCCAGTGTCAAGTGTAATAATTACTTTAAAAGTGAATAATTAATTATTTAATATATTTGACCGGCGTCTCAAGGTGCTGATTAATGGACGCTACGTTTAATTAAGCAATTTCGAATTTCAAAATCACATTGATCATGGAATAAAGGCGTGGTGGTCGTGAGAAAATAGCAACGCTCGACTTATTGAGACCGGCATTGAAAATCGGTTTACTAAACAATATCTCAAAAAACTAATAATAATCCGACACGTCACTTAATAAATTAATTTCTTCATTGGTCTTTAGTAAGACTAGCATTTTCCGTCGAGAAAATGAAGATCTTTCGTTATTAGCCATCTCATGAGTACTTCAAGCACACTTGTCGACAAAATATCTTTTCTTATAAGAGTTCGTAAAAAAAAAATTCCCTACCGAAAAGATAACAAGCGAAATGAAATATTATCGACACACAAGGGGCCGGGGGCACACCAAGACCAAAAGGTGCGGAGCCTAGAAAGCGCATGGGAATTGATCGTTATGCCCTTTCAATTCTTTTTCGAATAGGGCTTCAGCTCACGTGGCCTTCTCTCTCGTTTGCGGAATTTGTTGAAGCTTAGCCATTAATCATGTTTGATCTCGTGGGGGATGTTCGTGAACACGGGCCCTTTTGCTTTTACTGAATTGCCCTTGTCGCGTGGCAAGACGAAGAGGAGGCCATCGCCAACCCTTTCAATAAAAAAGCATATATGGAAAATGTGCATCATCATTCGCGATTGACCTGTTTACCACGCCGAGTTGTAACTCATTACTGCGCCTTAATCACGAGGGAATTAAGAGCTTCCAACGAGTCACATCTGAAAAGCGTTTAATTAATCACGCGACCTCTAAATTAAGGTTTACGAGAATTAATTAATTAATTATAACAACAATAATAATGATAAAATGATGGTCGAAAGGCCATGAGCATGCCCTAGGCTCTGCCGATTAGGCCACCGTCCCCGTCAATTTCGAGTCAACACACGATCAGCATCACATTTTTTCGAACAAGCACCGACCCAACTTTTTTCGCCGTGATAAAGCGCATGAGCGAGGGGCAATCTTGCCATTCCGCACCAGCATCGGCCTTTCCACCAGAAATTGAAAAGCCACTGCGCCTACAGTTTGGCTAGGAAGAGGAAACGTCGGACTTCATTTTTCGTTTCTATAGTTTAATGGCGGAAAATCGTACGAGGGAAAATGAGCTTATCATGGAATTTCCCCTTTAAAAAAAAATCACGAAATTCAATATTTGGATGACTAACTTTGCATTGAAAAATGGGTTACTTCATTTTTTCATTTACCCCTTGCCAATTTTTACGATATCGTGATACATGAATTATTGTTACTTTTTAGAGTATTCAGCTCGCTCTTGGTTAAAATTGAGGGCGAACATGCATTTTTGTGAATTCATTCTATGACAGGATCACCTTGTGATACATTATTAAAATACCACGAAAAATATATACAGGGCGATGATATTTTTAGGCCTAAAAAAAAGAAGAAAGGCTATCTTGTTTGATAGTCGACTATTCTTTTATAAATATAATGTGTCCTAAATTTTCATTTTTTTTAATTCAACTCGACGAAGGGGTGAAGAGTATATCATTGAGAAAAGAAAATTTCATGTAATATACCCTCGTGCGATGGCGGACGTTCGATAAAAGGCGTAAGATGTGCAAAAATAAGAAAAATTATTTATGTGCTTTTCAAATATAATTTATACTCGACCAAAAAAAAAATATATTCTTTCACATTGATGTGCTTTTCACGTATCATTTGATTTACATGGACAACAGCCAAAACTCTCTAAAAAGTAGAAATTACCTGCATATATTTCTACAATATCACAGAAAATCGAAGAAGTGAATAACAGAAGGGCACGAATCCGACATACAAAAGACAACGCAAGGGCAAAACGGTCTTTTCGTAACAAATATAAATATCACCTAGTTCCCTTTCCCACACTTCGCTTAGTGCAAGAAAATAAAATAAAACAAAATAAAAAACACTCTCACACCCCCCACACCACCCCTTGGCCCTTGGCCTGGTCTCTCTTCTCTTCCCTCACAGAGAACTACCGTGACCATCGCCGCCGTCGACTCACCGGAAAACTGTTCCGTAGGACCTCCGGCGACTCGCCGGTTACCAGCAGTCCCACCGAGAACACGTGAAACGCGCCCTCTCTCGCTCGCCGTCACGTTCTGATATTGCTCCGGAGGCATCAGATTCAGCGGGAGTGACGACGACAGACAGGGCCCTGCATGGTCCGAAAGCACCATCTTGTTCCAGTAAACGATCGGAGGTACATCAAAATGGCGGATTTCGATGGTTAGTAGTTGAAAAGTACACGCTTTTTCCCCTGTCGCTTGCGCTCAATTCGTTTTTCCGTCTTTACTCCCCTGAGCTTTTTCTAAGACGGCGTCGTTTTGGGGGGAGAGTGAGTACGGAGGAGCTGGAGGAGGGGGGTGATGGGGAAGGTGGGGGTGGCGGTGGCGGCTGCCGGGGCGGCGGCGGCGTGCGTGGCGGCGGCGGTAGTGGTGGGGCGGAGGGTGAGGAGGAGGAGGAAGTGGGGGAGGGTTTTGGGGGTGTTGAGGGAGGTGGAAGAAGGGTGCGAGACGAGCGTCGGGAGGCTGAAGCAGGTGGTGGACGCTATGGCGGTTGAGATGCACGCGGGGTTGGCGTCTGAGGGTGGCTCCAAGCTCAGAATGTTGCTCACTTTCGTCGATAATCTCCCTTCTGGGTAAATTCTTTTTTCATTTTTAGTTGGTGTCGTTTGATTCTTGATTTCTCGGTCTGTGGGCTTGGAATGTTTCTTTCCTGTTGTTGATGAGGAAATTGTTGTCCGCTTTTGATTTTGCCTGTGTCGTCTTGTGATCTGGTTGGGGATTTTCTTGCTTTGCTTTGACTATTGGACTGTTCATACGCTGAGGAGATGGGACTCCTGATGCCGAGTGCGGGTCATTACCGAGCTTCTTGTTTATTCGTCCCTGAACAGTTTATATTCACAGTCAAATGTTGTCTCTTGATGTTATTATTCAACCACTAGAGACTCCTCTGCTCATTGATGCTTAGAACAGTCTTTTCTGGGGAATGGGAATTGTCTAGCTTTAGCGGATGTCCCGCCTAAATCGGGATTTCATTTGTTCAGTATGATGTTTTGTTGGCATTGTGAATCCTGTTCTCTGTCTAGTGCTGTGCTACTTTTATGCCTGAAATTTTATTGCATCGTGTCACCTTAGCTCAATTGACTTATGCAAGTAGCAATGCAGATGATTCAAAAGGGAATGCCAGCAATTTGGTACTCTATTCTCTCTTGTAACTCTGTTTCTTTTTTGTTCCTATTTAGGAGCGAGAAAGGGACATATTATGCGCTGCATCTTGGCGGTACATATTTTCGGATGTTGAGGGTAAAGCTAGGAGGACAAAGGTCCTCGATCCTTGCACATGACATGGAACGGCAACTCATTCCTCAACATCTGATGACCAGTACAACTGAGGTGGGTTGATTAACACATTGTGGGAGATTTAAATATCTTTATTTTGTAATCCTGAGCCCGATGTTTTTTACAGTGTGCTTATCATAACATGGTTACTCCTTGCAGGGTCTTTTTGATTTTGTTGCTTCATCATTGAAGGAATTCGTCGAAAGAGAAGAAAATGGTTCTGCATTTCCATTGGACAGAAGAAGAGAACTTGGTTTCACATTCTCATATCCCGTTAAGCAAACCTCTGTTTCATCTGGCATTCTGATCAAATGGACAAAAGGATTTGCTATCGAGGACATGGTTGGTTCCTTCCGGCTTTCCTTTCTTGTTAGATCGTTAGTAATTTTCCAACACAAAAATTTTAGGGTGAAAGCCACCAAAAACCCCAAACTATGCCCATTATAACACATTTACCCTGAATGTATTTTTGTGACACCAAAAATCCTAAACTTGTACCTATGTGACACATTTGCCCCAAACTTGTACAGTGTGACACATTTACCCCAAACTTTTTCTTGTAACACTAAAAATCCCAAACTTGTACATTGACACATTTGCTCCAAAAAATTGGTGTCCCAGAAAATAGTTTAGGGTTTTCAGTGGCACAAAAAAAAAGGTTTGGGGTAAGTGTGCCACACAGGTATAAGTTTGGGCTTTTTGGAGTCATAGAAAAAAGCTTGGGGTAAATGCGTCACATGGGTACAAGTTTGGGGTTTTTGATGTCACAAAAATAGTTTAGTGTAAATGTGTCGTAGTGGACAAAGTTTAAGGTTTTTTTATGGCTTTTTCCCAAAACTTTATTTCCCTCTAAGCTCATGACAGCAGTTCTAATGAAGGTAATGGTAGTATCCTTCTGAACTTTGTGTCCAAGTGACAATGGTTCTCTTTTAAGGAATTAGTAGTTCTTTTCCTACTCCTGTTTCAAGATTGTTTATTTTGTTCTCTCAGACAATTGTCCCAACTCAGATGAGATCCTTCTCTTTATGAGATTTGTATGTAACGTGGATATTTTTTCCCAATGAGGATGGCAATTTATCTATTAATTATTCACGGTTATCAGTGCAAAGGGTGACAACTGAACTACTTAAGTTGGATAATTTGATTGGCTGTCAGGTTGGGAAGGAGGTGGTCGAATGTTTACAACAAGCATTGACAAGAAAAGGCCTGTCTATGCGCGTTTGTGCCCTGGTAAACTTTCCATCTTTAGTATCACGTGTTTAATTTAGTTGATTATGCCCAGAGTTTTTAAGCATATTGGAAGCATATCACTGTGTAGATGTAATACTTAGATACAAGAGTGCAAAATTGAATTTAAACCTATCAGCAATGCAATATAATAAATTAGGATTTTTCTGTAATTTACTGAATTTTAGCATGGTTTTTTCCCCTTCTTCTTTTCTTTTCTTTTTTCTTCGATTTGATGTAATTTAATTTATTTGACTGACAGATGCACTTTTCTCAGACTGTTAAATGAATAATTGTTGTTGAGATGGAGTTTCTTCATCTGGATTAGGTCAGATTATCTTGTAGTGAGATAATAATTCGTGTAAAAGGAAAATCTAGATGGGGTTTCTCCATTGAAAATGGAGATGCTAAAGAAGAACTCCTGTGCATGGCTCCTTGGCTGAGTTGGCTAATCCTAGAGACAAGTTTTTAGATGATCGAGTTACATCAAGTTCGGCTTGTCTTAGCAAACTCCTGCTTATGAAAGATTATCACCTTCACTTGAGGTGTATACTCACACATGGCATGCATTCATGCACTGTTCTGTGATAAATTATGGAATGGTAAACTATTATGCTTTTTATGATTTAACATTTTGGCAGATTTGATGAAATTTTCATTGTTGACGAGTAGGTAAATGACACGGTGGGAACTTTAGCTCTGGGACATTATCATGATGCAGACACTGTTGCTGCAGTGATAATTGGAACTGGTACAAATGCTTGCTATGTGGAGAGAATGGACGCAATAATCAAATGCCAAGGAATTCTTACTTCCTCTGGAGGCATGGTATCTTTTCTTTCATCTCTTACTGAAATTATATTGGACGACTTAGGTTTCACGTGCTTATATTCTTTTTAGGTTGTAAACATGGAGTGGGGAAATTTCTGGTCATCTCATTTGCCGAGAACTTCATATGATATTGATTTAGATGCCGATAGCCCCAACCCAAATGAACAGGTAACGTTTTGTGCTCTCTTTCTATTTCTTTTGTTTTGGCATCAATACAATTGAATTAACATTACCACGTGGAGCTTTTGCTGTAGGGTTTTGAGAAAATGATATCAGGAATGTACCTGGGTGATATTGTCAGGAGAGTGCTACTCAGGATGTCCCAAGAATCCGATATTTTGGGGCCTGTTTCTCCCAATTTGTTGACACCTTTTATCTTGAGGTAAAATTTTGAATGCTCTCTCTCTCTCTCTCTGTGTTTGTGTGATGGAGAGAGTTAAGTATAGGTTTTAGTTCTTATAGATACTAGTGAGTGCTGTTGGATACCAAACGTGGGAAATTAAATCTAGCATTGCGTGGGTCTGAACATCAGTTAAATGACTGCTTGACATACACGATATCAGCAGTTTTTCCAACTTATTTCTGGACAACGGTAAGTGTTATGCAGACATTCAAGTATTCACGCATATCTATCATCTCAGGACCCCTTTGGTAGCAATCATGCATGATGATGACTCCCCAGATTTGGCAGAAGTTGCAAAAATCTTGAGAGACATTCTTGAGGTAAGCACGCTTATTTGATATTCTCTCCTCTTTTTCCCGTTGGCTAGGTTTACATGAGTAGCATTAGTTAGTCTGCACTTTCTAATTATTTCATTTGGTTGCCCGTGCCTTCGGTTTTTCCTCTAGATCCCAGATGTCCCCTTGAAAGTACGTAAATTGGTAGTAAACGTGTGTGATGTGGTTACTCGAAGAGCTGCTCGACTGGCAGCTGCAGGTATCGTGGGAATTCTGAAGAAGATCGGTAGGGATGGCAGCGGTGGAATCATGAGTGGGAGGAGCAGAAGTGATGTTAAACTGAGGAGAACCACCGTAGCCATCGAAGGCGGTTTATACACCAACTACTCAATGTTCAGAGAGTATCTGAACGAAGCCATGGTCGAGATATTAGGAGAAGATGTTGCGGAACACGTGATTCTCAAGGGGATGGAAGATGGATCGGGAATTGGTGCTTCCCTCCTCGCCGCTTCATACGCATCCAACGATCTGGATGCCCGTACAGATGCTATAAGTATATAATATTGTTTGATATTTATACGAATAGCCCCTGTAAATGTAGCATTTGTTTTTCTTCTGGCATGTCCATATCTTCTTTATAAAATGAAAAGAGGTAAGGCTTGTTCATAGTATGCCATTGGATTCATATCTTTATTGTACATTCGACGAAGCAAATTTAATGAAGGTTATTTCTATTTTCTCCTTCTGTATTCTCTAGGAAAGGCAAGAGCAATTGATGCCACTTGCAAATTTTGCAGGTTAAGAAGAGAGCGCCACCGTGTGCATTATTGATAGTCCTTGCAAGTTGCGAATTGATATGTAGAGTGTTTGCTAGTTCGGATCAAAGAATTGTAGGTCCTCGAGAAGAACTTTTTTATTTTTTGTTTTTTGGTTTATTGATGTGTTTGATCAAGTTGGTTTCTTTCATTTAAAAAGAGAGAAAAATGTCAATGGTGGATGCTGAGTAGTCAAAGAAAAAAAAATTAATAGAAAAAAAATCATGAGAAATAAGAAAACAAGTCAAGTGGCTAAATTGCTAATGGTGCCCCGCCAGGCCACCCCCGAGGGTCGATCAACTTACATTCACCAGGTGAAGCTCACATGAATCATTAGATAGATGAGATGGGACTTGTATATGGAATCCACCCGAGATTCCCGTGAAATTCACTTTCATAACAAAATACATGTGCATTGGACTTCCTATAAATGTATGCATGGGGAACGGCGGCTCCTGTTGTAGTAGAGTTTGAGTAATTTTTATTTTTCTCCTTTTGTTTCTCATGTTAGCAACTCACCAGTGGTCACCGAATTTATGATCCAAATCATTGACTAAAGGATCTGTTGGGTTTATTACTTATTAATCTATAGTATTATCAAGTTTGGGTTATTTATGTAATTGTACTAGGCTTAATCCCAAATTTATAAATACTTTTTTTGATCTCAATAATGTTAAATTCTCTCTTTTACCAACAACATGATATTAGAGCTAGGGTTCGACCACACCACAGTCACTAGGGTTCTTGCTCTTGTTGTGATCATCGACAAGTGAGAAGAGAGAGTAGGAGTCGCGGACGGCCTTGTCCAGGTCATGCTTGGTCCCAAACCTGGCCTTGACCCGATTGTGCCTGGTCTCGCACTTGGTCCCTGTTCAAGAAGCGGACATGTTGGTAGTCCTCTTCTTTCGAGGTCTTGGTCCATATCATAGTACTCTTCGGCAACAGATTACTTCTTTGGGCTCTCCTTCCATAGAAGAAATGTATTCTCGGGTTGCTCGTTACACTCCTAGTCCCAAAACTTCAGCCATATCAGACAATAGTGCTATGGTGGCTTGTGGTGGTTAAGGAGCTCATGGTCGTGGTAATGATCATGGAAATTTGAACTTTGATAGTTCTAACCGTGATCGTGGCTGTGGTGTTTGAGGTCGAGATGCCTCTCTTGGTGGTGGTAATGGCAGTTCTAGAGGAGCTTGTGGGGGCCACTTTTGTACTCATTGCCAGCTTCCTAGACATACTGTTGATTATTGCTATGACCTCCATCCCGAGCTGCGGGATCTACATGCTTCTGCTGATATCGAGCCTTGGTCTCCTTCACTTGGACCTCTTTTTGGACAAAGTACGTTGAATTTGACTCGTGCAGAATATGATGAGTTGATTAGAGCACGGCAACTTGGTGTTTCTTCTGGTCCTGTTGGAACTTTGGCGTAGCACAATGTTCTACCCGTCTCTTGTCCACTATAACTACTCCTCATCCTTGGGTTATTAATTCAGGTGTCACTCATTATATGACTGATGATCCGCATCTTCTTACCTCCACCTCGTTTGTTTCATCCACTTTAGTCATTTTGGCAGAAGGTTCTCGATCCAAAGTGGCCAGTACAAGTTGTGTATAATTGAGCTCCATCGCGTTCTTATCTTTTGTTTACCATATTCCACGTTTTCCTTATAATATATTATCTGTCAGTTCTATAACCCATGACCTTGATTGTGATATTATCTTTTCTTCCTCTTCGTGTGTTTTTCAAGATCGGAAGATTGGACATCAAGTAGGTGGTGGGTGTGAGGTTGGTGAATTGTACCTTCTAGACCCTGAGATTATTGCTACAATCGCTACCATTCAGAAAAAGGCTATAGATGACTCTTATCGGTTACATTGTCTCCTTGGTCACCCCTTAGCAGACGTAGTCCGACATTTTCCCTTAGTGTCTAATTTTAGTCTTTAGTTTGATTGTGAAACATGTTAGTTGGATAAGCACCATCGTGTCTTTTTCCAATCGTGTTTTGAGTCGTGCATTCCAGCCATTCGAGTTAATCCACTTTGATGTTTGGGTCCTAGTCGAGAGTTTTCATTTGGTTTATGCTATTTTATCACTTTTATTGATAATTATACTTGTATAACTTAGTTATATTTAATATAAGATCACACTGAAGTGTTTCATTCTTTCCGCCATTTTTATAATGAAGTTCGTACTTAGTATGACTATATTGTTAAGTGCTTGCGTACAGACAATGCTCATGAATATTTTTCTTCTTGTACCTTTATTCCATTTCTCAAGTCTCATGGTATTTTACATCAAAGTTCTTGAGTTCACACTCGGCAACAAAATGGGGTTGCTGAACGTAAGAACCGTCATTTGCTGGACGTTGCTTGTTGTCTACTTCTCCACAAATATATGCCAAAGTCATTCTCGAGCTATGATTTTCTTACGGCATGTCATCTTGTTAATTATCTTTCATCCTCCGTGTTGAAGGGAGCTATCCTTATGCTATTCTTCATCCAGATCGTTCTTTGTGATCTATTTGTCCTCGCGTTTTTGGGTGTATCTGTTTTGTCCATTCTTTCTCCTGGGTTGGACAAATTATCGTCTTGTGTTGAAAAATGTGTATTCGTTGGTTATTTCCGTACTCAAAAGGGATATATCTGTTATTGTCCTACTTGTCATCAAGAGTATATTTCTATTGATATGACTTTCTTTGAGGATCAAGCATATTTTGGCAATGTTTCTCCTTACGCGCCATCGACGATGGATCTTCTGCCACCTTCCACACCTTATCAGTCGTTACTGCTGACTCTCAACTCTCTAGCCTTATACCGATGCTCCGCCCGATTCAAGATCACCTGCCTCGACTCCTCTTCAAGTATATACACGTGGTCTTCGCCCTGTTTGGGGTTATGCCTCTCCACCAGCAGAAGTCCCACCACCATCTCCGGCCTTGACTTCTGATCCTGTTCCACCAGCTTCTGTTGATTCTCCTATTGCTCACTGCACTCAATCTCGATATCCTCTTTCTCATTTTGTACCCTTTAATTGTCTGCTTTTGTGTCATCCCTTGCATCTGTATATGTGCCAAGTAGTGTGCAAGAAGAAGCTTTAGCCCATCCAAGTTGGGCCCATGCTATGGAAGAGAAGATGGTTGCATTACATCATAATAAGACTTGGGAGCTGGTCCCTTTGCCTCCTGATTAACAATTGGTGAGTTGTTGTTGGGTTTTTGTAGTCAAACACCATTTAGATGGTTATGTTGAGCGCTTAAAGGCACATCTTATTGCGAAGGGCTATATACTTAGACTTATGGTATTGATTATGACAAAAATTTTCTTCGGTGGCCAAAATTCCTTCCGTTTGTGTAGTTATTTCTTTGGCTGCTCGGTTTCAGTGGACTTTTCATCAATTTGATCTAAAAAATGCATTCCTTCATGGTGATCTTCACGAGGAGGTGTATATGGAGCAATCGCTTGGTTTTGTTGCTCAGGGGGACAAGGTGTGTTGACTACTAAAAGCTTTTTATGGACTTAAGTAATCTCCTCGTGCTTGGTTTGGTCACTTTAGTGATGTGGTTGTTACTTTTGGCATGCATCGGTGCAGTGTGGATCACTCCATGTTTAGTATGTCCTCTTCAAAGAGGTGTTATTCTTGTTGTCTACGTTGATATTGTTATTACTGGAAGTGATGTTCAAGTTATATAACAGCTCAAGCAGTTTCTACAAAAAGAGTTTAACATTAAAGGCTTAGGTCGTCTTTGATATTTTCTTGGCATAGAGGTTGCTTACGCCGATGGCAATATTGATTTTTCTTTGCGAAAGTATACTCTTGATATTGAGGTGGGCTTGCATGATGCTAGGCCCGGTAACATACCTATGGACCGTGGAGTGAGGCTTGATAATGAACACAGAGAGCTTCTTCATGATTTAGAGAATTATCGCTAGTTGGTAGGCAAGTTAAATTATCTCACTATTACTCATCCGGATATTTCGTTTGTTGTTAGTGGGATGAGTCAATTCATGAGCTCTCCCTGTACTACTCACTAGCAAGTCGTCTGACAGATTGTTCGGTATTTGAAGGGAGCTCCAAGTCAAGGGCTTGTGTTCCATAATTGGGGTCATTTTCATATAACTGATTATTCAGACCTTGAGTCTTTGGAGGTGATAGGATATTCTGATTCAGATTGGGCCAGTTACCTTGTGAATCGCAGGTCTACTTCGAGATACCGTGTCTTCCTTGGTGGTAATATTGTGTTATGGAAAAGTAAAAAACAGTCCGTTGTTTCTCAATCTAGAACAGAGGCTAAATACCGTGCTGTGGCTAATGTTACAAGTGAAATTCAATGGATTCGTATGTTATTGGCTGAGATTAGACTGCCTATGATCGAATCATCTTCTCTCCATAGTGACAATAAATCTGCTATTCATATTGCTAGCAAACCAATGTTTCATGAGCAAATGAAGCCTATAGATGTGGATTGTCATTTCGTTCAGGAAAAGGTGAATTGTGGTGATATACGATTAGTGCACACACATTTTGAGGAGCAGCTAGCAGACATTTTCACAAAGCCTCTTCGACATGGATGAGTTTCATACATTCGCCACATGTTAGGCCTTTTTGATATGTACGCTCCTATTTGAGGGGGAGTGTTATAGTTTATTACTTATTATTTTATAGTGTTATTAAATTGGGGTTATTTATGTAGTTGTACAAGGCTTATAAATACTTCTTTTGATCGCAATAATATTAAATTCTCTCTTTTATCAACAACATGCTTAATTTGGACAAAGTTTTGAGGTTTGGGGTATATATATGCGGAGAGAGTACGTAGAAACTTTTCGAGATTCAGCATGTTTGTGTAGAGCGCACAACCTTGCTAGGTATACCACTCGTATATGCGGAAGCATTGTAACAAAAGGATAGAGAAAGCTTTGAACTCCTTGTCCTTTTGCCTCAGCATTTCATCTTTCTCTTTCAGCATTTCTTGCGATTCTCTCTCATGATTGCTTGTTGAAACTACTACTCGCTTCTTTGAATTTTCCCTTGCCTTGCTCTTCTTTAGGGACATCTTAATGGGTATCACATTATCTATCTCCATGATACCGATGGTTGCGAGCTCTTCTTGCTCCTCTGTTGTAACAGTTGCTTGGAGACTCCATTCTTTTTTACTGTCATTCTCCATCTTGAAAGAAGTTGTTGCATTTCCTTCTTTCCGCTTGAACCAATATATTTTAGCAAAGTGACCTACTTTGCCACAAATGTAGCACCATCCGCTACGCCTTCTGTTGTCCTTGTAGCGATCTCAGTGAGCTTCTTCGAGTTTTCCCTTGCCTTGCTCTTCTTCGGGGACATCTCAATGGGTATCACATCATCTGTCTCCATGATACCGATGGCTGCGAGCTCTTCTTGCTCCTCTGCTGCAATAGTCACTTGGAGACTCCATTCTTTTTTATTGTAATTCTCCATTTTGAAAGAAGTCATTGCATTTTCTTCTTTCTGTTGGAACCAACAGATTTTAGCAAAGTGACCTACTTTGCCACAAATGTAACACCGTTTGCTATGCCTTCTGTTCTTCTTGTAGCAATCTCGATGAGCTCCCCTTGGCTGAGTGCTCCTTCCTTGTGGTCGCCTACGCCATTCACCATTACTTTTGCACTGTTTTCCATTCTTAGTGCGAGCATCATTTCTCCATTAACTCTTGAAACCTCTTTTATTTCTGAAGAGGGCACCTTCATCATTCACGTTACATGCTAGCACCACGTTTTCATCAGCATCAATGGCATGTACATGTTTTGGCTGCTCGTGCCCCATGTTTGCTCGACATTTGGATTTGTAATGTCCAAATCTGTTGCACTTAAAACACTCGACCTTTGATTTATCACGTGCTTTATACTTTTCGGTGAAATTTGAATTTTCACCTCTACCTCGAGCATCTCCATGACCTCGTTCATCTCGATAATCTCGTCGATTTGATTGAACAACCCGACTTTGCAATGTTTGCTCGGGATATGAACCGATGGACTTCTGGTTCATTCTTTGCTCATGCGAGCATAATGAACCCATCAACCGCTCCAACGTCATGGTTGGGATGTCTTGGCCTTCTTCGATTGTCGCAACAACATAGTCGAACCTTTCGATCATAGACCTTTAACCCTCAATTGGTTAACGATGGTTTGCATGCGATCAAAGTACAATGAGATAGATTTAGAGTCGTTTATGTGTAAAGACTCGAAATCACATCGAAGTGTTTGAAGTCGAACCCATCGAACACGGTTGTCGCCTTTCTAGGACTTCTGCAAAACATCCCATGCTTCTTTGGCAGTTTCCGCACTCAATATTTTTTCAAATATCGTCTCCTTTATAGCTTGAAAAATCGTAAATAATGCTTTCTGATCTTTCTTCCGGGTTTCCATCAATAAATCTTTTTCCATCTTTCTCAAAGCATTGAATTCTTCAGCGTCGGCCACTTCGATGTAACCATTCTCCACCAGGATCCATAAATCTTGCGATTTGAAAAGAACCTTCATTTGAATGGACTAGTTGTTGAAATTCCTTCTATTCAACTTTGGAAGTTGTAATTTTCGACCCAAAAAAATAAACTTTGGAAGTTGTAATCGAACGGAATTAGTGGATGCCATTACTAGCTTTGCATTCACGATCCTGGATCATCTACTCTAGGTTCTCGATCTCTGACCACTGGTTTTGATACTCTGGTTCCTGACCGCCTAGGCTTTGATACAAACCTCAACCTACTGGCTCTAATACCAATTGTAGAGTGTGCAACCTTGCTAGGTATACCACTCGTAGGGTATTCGGATGCGGAAGCGTTGTAACAAAAGGATAGAAAGCTTTGGAGGTATAATTCTCAAAATGCCTTTGCTTGTTGCCTCACTTACAAGCTTGTTGCTACAAGCTTAATTCTCAACACACAACTCTCTCTTCTGCTCTCTATATCTAAGGCTCCCCACACACTTCACAAGCTTAAATCCAAGTCCTATTTATAGATGTTACCACCTCCTCTTGAGTAACAAAGTCCAACTTCTACTCTAACTTTAACATGTCAAAGATTGCTACAAGCTTAATTCTCAACACACAACTCTCTCTTATGCTCTCTATATCTAAGGCTCCCCATACACTTTACAAGCTTAAATCCTAGTCCTATTTATAGATGTTACCACCTCCTCTTGAGTAGCAAAGTCCAACTTCTACTCTAACTTTAACATGTCAAAGATTGTAGGCAATCTTATCCATTCATGTGGATAAGGAGTTATCCTATTTTGACCAAAAAAACTTCATAGATTAAAGAAGCAAATTCCAACTTGAATACAGCTTCATCTACACTGCAAGCTAGACAATTCTATGTCTTTAATGTTGGAGTCAATTAGAGAACCAAAGTGCAATTAGGACTTCTCATATTAGGTGTTGACTCCAACAGTTTGGCCAAGAAAGACAATTCGTGGCTTGTGTTTTTTGTCGTTGACATTAGGTGCATATAAGTGAATCACACAATGTGGGAGAGAGATAGATTCATTTTCCATTCCAAATCACTCGCTCAAGCACCTATCTTTATATTGGTCATCCATCAGATACAAGAGAGCCATATTTTCCTGGGCAAAATCTGCCTAAGGAAAAGAAACTCCAAACAAACCGAAACAAACAAAAGAATCCACCCCTCTTTTGCCCCGAATAGAAAAGTTGGAACATATTTTCCCCCACACATTCCAGGAAACGTTCTTACTTGACTCTCTCTCTAAGCAGTTGGAGGTTTGTACAGCTTCTCCACCATCTTCCTATACTCTGCACCAGAAAAGAAACGGATTCAATCAAAGATAAAGGACTGGATGATTGCGTACATTCAGAGTTCCACAAGGTAAGACGGTGAAAGAAGCTGACCTTCCTGGTTGCTCCATAGCTGTGCTGCTTGGGTGTTCAAAGGCGAGCTCGTGTTTGGTTCTGTAGATCCCAATTCAACCAGAACAAAAGAGAAAAGAATCGGGTCAGACAATTGAGACGAAACAAACTACTGAAAAGATTATATTATCAAGATTCAAGTGGTTACTGTGGCATTTTTACCTCCAAGAAGGCTCTGGATGGAGAGCAATATGGTTCTGACATCATAAGCAGATGACCACTTGTCCTACAAAAGCCCCAACACTTTGCATTTAGCAATGAACTCATCCTTAATGACTGCACTAAGTTACTGTGGAAATCTTGAAGAAATCACCTGCAAAATGTCCAAGCAAATGTTGCCGTAGACGTCCACATTGGGGTGAAAGCAGGCGGTCTCGAACTTCACTTTTGGGGGCTTGAAAGGGTAGTCATTTGGGAAGGAGAGGGAGAGCTTGTACTCCGTTCCTTCAAACACCGTGTCTTTGCTTCCGGTGATTGTTCCTTTCCAGCAGAATATGTTATCTTCCTCCGGGAATGCAGATATCCCAGGATCACCACTCATCTGCGCATTCGCACGCCAATCCCCCATCAAAAACTCAGTATTCAAAAACCAGGGAGAGAATGAAATTCGCAATGTACTCAAGATCCTAACTAGTTATCGAAAGCTAGATCCTTCTGGACTGTCAGATAAGTTTGATCCCCACCAACTAATGGAGAAAGAATGCTGATTTCTCAATTGTGCGACATGTTTGTAGCTTCAACAGCCATTGAAAGACCCCATTTACCGGCGAAATCTCTTCCCTCCATACATGTTTCTTAGAGCGCAAGAAGAAATACAGAAATCTATAATCATAGAAAGGAGATGGGCGATTTTCTTACCATTAAAGACATCAGTTCAGATTGCAACCTGTTCAATTCCAGCAAAGAAGCAAAGCAAAAGCAATCAGAACACTATTCGGGCCAAGACGCCCATCACAGCAGGAAAAGAACAAAAAAGAAATAAAATTGGGGTTTTGCGATCGGGGACCTTTTGAGCACGGACTGGGTGTCCACGCTCTTCGCCGCCGGGAGAGGCTGCTTGGAAGGCAGTGCGGCGGCCGGGGTGTTGCCTTGGTACCTCTCTTGCGGAGTCTCGGCGTAGTTGTTGACGGCGGCCATGGCTTCCTGTCTCTCCTTCCGCCTCTCTCTCCTCGTTCGTTTTCAGATTGCGATTGCCAGGAGCGAGAGGGAGGGCGACCGGATCAGGAGGCAAACGGGAAAGCAAATTCGGCTCTGAGAATGAAAACAGAGAGGAAGAAGAAGAAGAAGACGACGGAGGAAGAAGAGAGTTGGGGTTTCCTTTGTGGGGTTTCCTTCTCTCTCTCTCTCTATCTCTTCTTCTTGCTCGGAGAAACTAGGGAGGGGAGCGAGAGATCGAAGGCGAGAGAGAGAAGTGAAGAGAAACGAGAACGGAGCTCTGCGAGTTTTAAGAATAATTCGTGAGGACGGCGAGGGATTTATTTTATTCGTTTAATTTTTGAAAAAAAAATATGACCGTTGCATTACAGAGCGGCCGTGCAAGCAAGGTAGGGTTTTCCTCCTCAGTTTCTCTACTCCCCTTTTCAAACGGCTAGTTTTTTGCCATTCCAAGCAGTTGTTTGGGGCTTTCCAGTTTTGCGTTTGACTTAACCTAATCAGGTTTATTCTTATTCCTTTTCTCGTTTCTTAAAATCCTTATCTTGATCACGATCTTGACTCTTAAAATGACAGTTTCGAATATTATGGAGAGAAGATAGTTGTTAATACATGCATGTACACTGACAAAATGGCCACATATGCTATGTTTGGGAGGAGGGATAGAAGAAAATTAGAGCGAAAAATATCTGAAAATTCAATTTAATATCTCTCTCTTCCTCATCTGCAAAGATTTGTAATTTTCAATTTCCCATCCAAACTTTTGAATTCCCTCCTTTGCACTTGAATTCCGAGCATATAGCATTAGGGCTATAGTGATGGGGGTGATGTAATTGAATTGGAAGTACGAACGAGAGAGTTTCAAGTTTTCCAATGGTGGTCAGGAAGTGCACTTACCACGCATCTTCTTATGGCAAAGAATTCCCCACGCATCCCTCCACAATTATTCATGAGACCTTTTTCCATTGGGGAGCCGCTTTGGTCCACCCATCTTAGTTGAGTACACTTTGGGTGCGTTTGATAATCTGCCATAATTTTTAATTTTGCTCCAAATGTAATTCTGGAATAGAAATGCGTTTGGTAAAGAATGACTTTTGAAACAGTTTTCTACTTCAGAATGAGAATTACGTT
>BCNH02000010.1:4605642-4632430 GCA_001662345.2 Metrosideros polymorpha var. glaberrima | reverse complement strand
GTCAGAATAAAAAATTATGGCAAAAAAAGTTTTCATGCGAGCCCTTCGAGATCCCTAGGCCTTATTCCTTATGTGAGGCTAAGCGAACTCCCCTGGTGAAAAATCTCTAGGGCAAGAATGGAACCCCCAACTAACGTGATTGGGAGAACGGCTTCACCGGTAGGACGACGTGCTAGGCGGGGTTGGCATTGTAACAACAGACCGAAGATAAAACAGCTTAAAACTTGTTTTTAAGATTTTCACTCTTTTCTGTCTTGACTAACATATATTCATGCTCGTTTTGTTTTACTTTGAGAATAATACTCGCTTCGAGTACGCTATAGCATAGGACTGAGTAGAATCAATTACTGTTGCAAGCTATAAACCTCTAGGATAAGACGATGAAGATCCTGTGGTTAAATAAGGATGACCGGATCACACAACACATCCTAGAAGCCTTCATTGCCCTAATACTTTCCACTAAATTTAAACTCGATAGAAAGCTCGAACATATTGTTCCAACGCCTTCAATTTACAGGTATGCTTCGCCAATTCATCTAATCACCCGCGAAATTCGTTGGAAGAAAACGGGGCACATGCTTATACTAAATTTGATGACCTCCCTCATCCATTCAGGAGCCACTCTCTCATAGGTTCCCAGTGAGACCACGCTATACATCAGCTCTACATCCCCTCCAGACGCTCCGTTGGAACAAGTGAGACTGAATGAATAGCCTGTTGGAAAAACATGAATGAACAAGGATTTTAGTGGGCTATAACCATATCCATTTATGATGCTTGAGTTCATCTACGAGATCCCATCTACCTTAAAAAATTCACTCCCTTCACACTATTTAACTTGCTATTTCGAAGCCCTCAGCAGGAGAGATGCTACCTAATGAACCTGATCTAATCCCAAATATGCAGTCCTTCCTTCCCTAGTTCCTCTTATTAAAGAAACCACCTCTGACACACATGCACTAGTCAAGTTCATGAGACAACCATGACAGCGAAAAGCAAATTTGCATGGCATGGATAAGCAGATGCTTGTGTGGATTGAGCAAAATACTCTAAAAATTAGTAGAAAGCTGAAGAAACAAGTAGTATTGCCTAATATAATTCAAGCGGAAACATATGTCTTCTTAGCATAAGAATTACCACTTGATTCATGGAGTGCTACAAGGCAAAATTTTCCAGTTTGATCGCCAATTGAAAATTTCATACCAAGTGTGTACTGAATTAGAGCTTGAAACATGCACTCAAATGTTGAACTGTCACTCACCCCACCACCTACAAAAACATAAACAATGAGAATAGAGATTCCAACTAGAATGGTGAAGGCACTGAAACAAAAACTTACCTGATTTTTCATCTGTTCTTATGCAGCACCCTGGCTGTATAGTTACCCCAAACACGTCAGAGAAGCTAAAGAAACCGATATCTGTAAAGGATATAAGTTCATCATATACCTGATGAGCATCCTCAACGGCTCCACAGGACACAATATCCCCATGAAGCTCTTTCTCTAAACATAAAAGCTGAGGATTCTCTTGAACATTAGTATCAGGCCTAACTGCATCACTCGTATCAGTCTCAGAAGGCCTCCTACGCTTTCTTCTCGATGATTGATAAGAGCCATGAGGCATGTCTGATTTTGGCTGTGCACCTTCAGGCATATGCAGCTGTTCATCATCATTTCCCCCCTGATCTTGGATGAAGGTAGGT
Source organism: Metrosideros polymorpha var. glaberrima (assembly GCA_001662345.2). NCBI lineage: Eukaryota > Viridiplantae > Streptophyta > Magnoliopsida > Myrtales > Myrtaceae > Metrosideros > Metrosideros polymorpha. The sequence continues at coordinate 4,630,726 of BCNH02000010.1, read as the reverse complement.
CCCCTGTCTAGCAGCTTACGGAGTCTGGCAACTTCTTCAGAAAGTTCTTTATCTGCCACGGCAATAGAACCACTAAACACAGTACCAGTCCGGCTAAACATTCTTGAAGTCTAGCATATCTTGTCCAGAACAGACAACAGTGATGGAGAAAATGTATCAAATGAAATAGAAATGAACATAAGAGCTATCCACATTTATATGGGCAGCAACAAGACTTAAAAAGGAGCTTCTTCAGTCTCCATATGTAAAGCATTCTTAACGACTCAAAATCTACATAAGCAAAGAAACCCAGAGATGCAAAGTAGATGAAAGGCGAAGGTAATGAAGTAGAACCCTGCAAATTAAACTCAGTGCCCCTATGAAGCATCAAAAGAAATGAGAGTTCTAACATATAAGAAACGTTTTGCAACCTCATAATTCAATGCTATGCCTAATATGATATGGTAGCAACACATAACACTGAAGTAGTCAATGGGGATAAAGCATTGTTGGACAGGGCAGAAGGGCAAACATGTAAGACCCAGTGCAAAGAGGGCAATTCACAAACCGCACTAGAATATTTCAGTAAATGCTTAAAAATGCCATCTTTCAATCTACCCTGCACACTAGCCAGGGATTTTCTACAGTGAAGAACAACAAAACGAGCCAAGACTCAACAGATCGCCTCACGTAAGAATTCGTAATTGCTTACTCTTCTGGATTTCTTCGATCAAAAGCTTTTGGTTTTCCAAACTGGACTCGTCCACATTCGATCTGTCACGTGTTAAGATACACTGATATTATGTTACTCTCGACGACTCCCGCATGAATTGGAAATTCGACATGCCCAGAAATCTAAAAAGAAGAGTCTTTAGAATAATACCCTGTAGCAGCCGCCAATTCATCGATTTTTGCACGCAAATTGTCATTCTCATCTCTCAAGTGCTGTATCAACTCCTCTGCAGCTGCACCACAGAAAATACACATCAGAACAACAATTTTTTTTTATTAAAAAAAAGGACTTTCACAAAATTATTTGGAAAAAGCGGCACTCCATTCGGGGGAAGGAGAGAGAGAGAGAGAGATCAACCGGTCATGTAATTCATGAACTTCAGTTCTTGCTCCTTGTTTACTTCCTCCAACGCACCGCATTTCTTTGCCTAGCGACGGACCGGGAAAATCCAAATCGGCAAGAAAAACAGGAGCAAACAATGAGGGAAACGCCGACATGACATCGTCTTCTTAGATGGCAATCCGCGAAAAACTCAGCGGAAACGAAAAGGTCACGGGAGGTACCTTGAGCTTAGTGTACTTGTCGTACAGCTTCGCGTACAGAGGCTCCATCTTCGCGACAGCGAGGAGAGAGAAGTGAAACCCTAACTCCCGAACCGATTCGAACTGAAGAAGACGAAGAAGAGGCTGTGTAACTGCGAGGGAATTCAAATGCAGCGAGGTGCGTGCGCCTGTTAGCGTCTGGTCTACAGGCTTTTCGCTTTTTATTTTATTTTATTTTTATTTTTCAAATGCTGAACGAAGGGCGATGACGTCTCGTCTGGGAGAAGCGAAGTTCAAATTCCAGGGGGAGCCAACGTTTTTTTACGGCCTGCTTTCTCATGTTTTCACCGCCAAACATGGTTCTTCAGACGGTAAAATGGCTCTCGTTTATTGGGAAAAAATTACCTGGCAGCTAGAATTTGGCGAGGAAAAATTATACGGTCGCCGGGATCTTGATGGGGCGGGATTGCAGTGCGGCCTCGCCCAATCTCGGACCTTCGAATCGAAAAAGAACCAGTCTAGAACCTTCGAGCCGTGAGGGAAATATTTGGCAACGGGGTGAAATGCCAATAGTAAAATCCAGAAAGGCCATTGGAGCTAATGGCCAGTGCCGGTTGCCCTCTCGTCCTTTTTACTTATAAAAAAACAAAAATTTCTTAAGTTCTCAGGAGCCATGAATAATTCGCGGTAGTAATCAAATGGAACCACACTAATTAAGTATCATCTCACCTGTTTTCCCAGGATTTTTTTAACATAAAGTCGAGATTTTTAACATTTGAATTCATGAAATATATGTCTGACGCAGTACATCACTTTTAGCTCCAGGATCATGTTGGACTTTTCTTTTGGCTGGGCTTCGAGGGAAAATCTTCATTCTTCATACGGTGACGCTACGAGAAAAAGTCATACTATAGTGTATTAATTCTCTTGAATTTTCCTGAACTATATGCATCACACAAGACCTGGCAAAAGCATTGGTACCTTCGCTCCACTCCACGTATGTTAAGTAAAGAGAGCCTTCGCACTCGTATTTCGTGTTTGGAGTGCTGACTGCTAAGTACGCCGAAGAGAACGTGCGGAGTAAGTTTTGCCTTGATTGAGGAACTATGACCATCTCGATAAGTTGAAAACTCCACATAATTTCCTTGTCGTCATTCGAATCGTTCGTTTCCCCTTACTGACCTCACCTTTCTAATATTAAGTTTGCTCTTAGCTCATGAAACTCAGTTCGCTGCTCACTGCAATTCGAGCTTAGCTAAAAGGGGAAATGGCGGCTTAGTCTTGGTCTGCTAGGTACCCCCGAAAAAAAAAACAGGGAAGAGAGCTTCCCAGGCATTAAGAGTTCTTCAAGGATGATAGAGCCTCCCTTGTTGTGGCTGAGATAACAGCATCTGAGGCATTGGGCAAGTAATAATATTTACCTGCAAATCAAACAGAGAACTTCGGTGAGATAGCTTCGGTTTACTTGCCGGTTCAGCTCCTTATATTTACATAGGAAAAACCTTGAGCGACTCTGGCTATCTCCTTAGCAAAACCAGTGGAAACAAACTTGTTTTCTGTGTCGATTACAAGGAGCGACATCCCCGATTTGTATATCTTTCCAGCCACTTCAAGTATCTCATCCTGAGAAGCCAAAATAAGAGAAGAAAATAACTTTCTCGCCATTACTCTCGTATCAAAACGCAGAACTCCGTAAGCCAAATAAAACGGCAAAGGAAATCTAGTGGGGCGCGCAAGTGCAACTTCCAAAATACAACTTCACCGGCCTCATATGTCATGTTCACAAATAGAGCCGGAACTTTACCTTTAACTCTTGTGATGAGGGCCTTGGAGCATCGTTAGCAGCAGCGGCTTCAGGGTCAGTGGATCTTTTCAAAGATATATTTGCTCTACCATCAGTTATGGCAACAATCATCACACGTCCAACATCACCACTCTTCTCTGCATTCAACCCAACCCTCACAGCCTAAGCAGATCAGAGACGTTTGTAGATACAAAATCAGCTTTGTAATTTCAATTAAGAGAGAGATGATTATTCAACAAACAATAGGAACTGTAGTTACTTATGTTTAAAAAGTATCGAGAATACTTTCACCTACACCTGACACAGAACTCAAACCGCTGCATGGGGAAAACAAAAAAATTCATTGAATGACATTGGAAGAGCATTAGATTTAGCTATCCATCTTCTCAATTTACCAGGACATCCAAAAAGATGGTGCCTGGCCGCCATTCCCTAAAGACTTCATTCCTATGAACACAAATAAAGATCTTCCCTTGCAAATGACCAGAACGCTTGATTAAAACAGGAAAAATAAAAATAAAATATAACATAAAGAGGAACCGGATGACTCCACATACCGTGGTAAGACCATGAGCCAGGGGAGAACCTCCACCACAGGGAAGTCTCTCAAGACGCTTTCTTGCCATAGCAATTGACCTGGAAGGAGGCAGGAGAACTTCTGCAGCATCTCCACGGAAAGGAATAATAGAGACCTATACAATGTTACCAGTCACAATTCAAAAAGGATCATTAGAAAAACACTATCCCCTAAAACACTCGTTGCTAGGTCAATCTTCAGCAGTTCCCTAAATGCCCTGGATGTTCAGGGAGAGACTTGAAACTAATTCACACATTCTCTGAGCATTTACGAAGAAATAGGTATATTGCTGTCCGTGATATGCTACCTATATCTGTGTCTTTTGCATTCAGAGTAACACAGGAGAAGACAGATCTTGAAATGAGGTTGGAAGAGAACCCCTGGTTTCTCCTATGCCTACAACTTTACCAACAAATGCCATCATTTTGGCTGTCACAATACATGGTTTGTTTTGACGTACTTCTTTATAGAAGACAAAACTTTCCGCATATTTCAAGTGCTTCACAAATTGCCATAAACCCCTATCCTCAAAGACTTTCTTCAACTCTCCGAAGTGGATCGAAATTTGTGTAGTGCCGTCTCCATCATCAATAAAATCTCCTTATTTCTCAGTGAAGTCCAAGATATAAGGAATTTTTCTTGTATTAAAGCATGCAATCCTCATCTTCTAATTCATTGGCAGTTAAGATAAAAAAAATGTTGCTGGCTGGATTTTTCTCTTTTTCTCCTCCCCCAGAAAGACCTCAGGTGCAATGAACAAGTTTGAGTGCTGTCAACAACTAGCTATGCTAAAAAACTAGGATGTCGAGTCCAAATCCACATTAAGTACCTGATCCCTGCTTGTATAGCTCTCTGCCAGCAACTTAAGGGCTGCACCTTTAGCATTCTGCATTCGGTTCAGAGCCATACTTCCACTTGCATCAACCACAAATATTACCTGGGCAATGTTTAACGAAGTTCCATTCAGCAAATAGCAGGATCATCATGGCATGTGGAAAAATTCCATGCATTACTGAATTTGCCAAAACTGAGGATGGACAATAGAGAATCCAACAAATCACTTGCATGACAGCAGTCAAGGACCCAATAATATTAGATAACAAAGAGAAAAACCAAAGATTTATCCTAGAATTACTGCAATCCCGTTGCAAGTGTGAGGGTTCAATACCAAAGCTCCAGCTTTCCGAGCCATTCTTTTTGCCCTCATATCAGCTTTCTCCACATACACTTTCCTACTCTTTTGGACATCCTTCTCCCTGCGCAGCTTCTGATATGGCGCTGCAGCTCGTAGGGTAGCATCGACAGCTAACCTCTTCACCAGACCCTGTAAATGGGCTTCATTAAGAATTAAAAGATAGAAACGGCCTTCCCTAAACTACAGAAAATGATTCCATCCCTATGCTTTTAGCAAAGAGATGCTCAATCATCCCCAACTTCCAAAAACTTTGCGGGTAACAAACTTGAAGCAAGCTTCTGCACCATGCATACAAACTTAGCAAAGAGCAAGATTTTCCATAAGGAAATAAAAGAGGCGCACTAGCAACCTTTGGAAGCATGGGCTTAATATACCGGCCTCTATCCTCAGAAAATATAATGTTCTTTGCTCGACCAGCCTTCCCTCGACGTCTCTGCGCTTGCTGAGCAAAGAAGAGGAGCTTCTCATCGACCAAACCACCTTCGGCATCAAAGATGAACTCCTCAGGTATCTGTTCTTGCTGCTGTTCGCTCTCTTCATCATTCTCATCCTGGTCACAAGGAGAACTGCATCTCTAGGTAAACCTATACGATAGTCTCGTCACAATTATGCAATAGTACAGAAGGAAAGAGAGACCTCTTGATCTTCCTCTTCATTTTGCTCCTCCCCAGAATCCTGATTTTGCGGAGGAGGTGGTGGAGGAGGCTGTTGGTCCTTTTGTTCTGGTGGGTTCTCACTAACAATTGAACGAGGAAGGATCACAAGCTCCACCTGTATTCCACAGCATATTATAGAAGAGACTTACACCTTGGTGCATAATGAAATTGCTGTGGTAATTACAAGGGATGACTCGTTCAATGAACTGCAAATACATTTGCAGATGGCAACATATGTAGGACCTTATAAATGCTAACTAACAGAAATAACGTGTTATTTCTTCTGAAGTAATTATTAATTTGTGGGAGAACATCCTCATGATCTTGAGCTAAAAAAGCTATGATACTCTTATTTATATAAAACAGCGAGTCTTATAAACCTCTACTACATACATCAGAAAATACCAGAATAAACTCATGGAAATGGGCCAAAAAATGATGCCAGTAATAAGGAGAAGAATTTCTTTAACTTTTTAAGGCAACCTGATCTGCTTATGAAATAACCCATGGTCTGTCTGACATAATGCTTATATGTTCCAACAATCAGAAATGGACGAAGTATTCTGCAGTAATGGATCGCGGAGAAACCAGGAAAACAATGTGTTTCAGATGGATACTCAACAGCTTTTTTAAGGTCATCCACATTAACTTTTTCACGCCCTTCTAAAGCAGCTAAGCACTTTGCAACCCGGGCAGCATATAGCTCGGCTCTATGTCCCTGCAAAGATCAACAGATATTTCAGTTGGTATGCAGTATAGCCACTGACCAAGACAGAACTCAACGGATAGCCAACTCCATAACTCTTTTTGTCATAACAGCCAGGTTCATATCTAGTTTCACTTTCTAGGGAAAAAAAACTCGCATATCTGTTGATGCGAAGAGGCCAACAGTGCTTCACTCATTTACTTCTTACTGCCGTTTGTGCTATAAATGCCACATGATTTAGGGACTTATTTTTCCTCTCCAGGGAAATGGAGTTTCTATGATATCATCCAGCAACTTCCACCTACAACTACAAGTTTCCTGCATAAGTTCTACAGCTTTTGTCCTTATTAGTTATCTGGATTAAGCATTTAATGCCATTGGCAACCTGAGCACAAGAAATGGCAAATTAATAATGCAGAAAACCCAAAACCACAGGTTTTCTGAGAAGCATTGCATATGCAAGAAAACTTATCAAACGATTATACAACACAAAAAAAATCGTCGGTAGTTTCAAGGCACACAAAGCCAATATCTAAACAAGAAAAATATACTTTTCTGAGGCTTCTAGTATGAGGAGGAAATAATTTCTTGGAAATCAGAAAAATGAGAAGGCATTAGAAGCATTCGCCATGTTTAACAGTTGAGAAGCTGCACTGCCAATATGAGGAACTACAAGCATGGAAAAATCAGGCCATGGCCCTTGTAGCCTAATGATATCACCGACTCTACTTGTTTAAGAAAAACAGTATCTACCAGAATTACTGTCAGAAAAGGTGAAGAATGAGGAGGAGGAGCTGGAAGCATACCCTATGGCCTGTTCACTCTTTGTTTTACACAAAGCCATCAGACTTTGAATCCAAAAATACAGAAATATAATAAGCAAACAAAGAGTCCAGATGTAAGAACCTGACAACCACCTCGAAGGGCTTCCATCACTAAGTACTTCAACTGCTCTCTGCTGATTGTGACATCTTTCAGATACTCTCTAGCCAAAATGATCTAAATGTGATTCAAATATCAGTAGTTAATTAATAAGCATTTCATCTCACAACATCGCAACTCAAATAAACAAAAAAATCAGTACTAAAGAGTAAAATGATGAATATAGCTTCTCATTTGAGTAAAATAAGCATTGCTAGATCTAACAGGAGCTCATAAATTGGAGAAGATATTTAATAAATCAATTATATCTACTTCGCTAATAATAAGTTAGTTCAAGTATGTCCATGACCACTATAGATTCAATAAATTAAACCACATCAAAAGTGTTTCCAAGATCAACACACCAAGCAAAAGACAGACTATCAAGCAAACTTTAGTTGATGTAGCTCTTAGCATCTTCTATCCTCAAATCAATGTCAAAAGACTCGATGCATGACTCGTTCCGCTGATAAGTATCTCACATACAAAAGAATAAAATGAAATATACCCAACTTTACATATAAGTGCAGAAGGGGGTAAAGAGATAAGTAAATGTTTTTATCGACCTCGCAGAACTGCATGCAATGCTAATTCATTGGATACTTACCTGAGTTTTTGCATAGTCTGTTTCCTCCTCCGCCATCATAAAAACCTCGTTAGTACGCTCCTGGAATTTGGTTGCAATATCAACTGCAGCAACACGATCTTCAAAGCTCATAGGAAGATCTGCGCTGCAGCAGAAGTGTGTTATTAGTTGAGAAAGGAGGATAACTTAGAGAACTAAAGCAGAGGGGTTACCTCAAATTTATCGCGATGCGGTCTAGAAGGTGTTCTCGCACAGCACCCTCCTCTGGGTTATAAGTAGCAATTAGAAGTGGTTTGCACGGATGTTTAAAGCTTATTCCCTCTCTTTCCACTGTATTAACTCCTTCAGTCAAAACATTAAGAAGCAAATTACTAATACCCTCATCCAAAAGATTGATCTCATCGACATAAAGAACTCCTCTGTGGGCCTCAGCAAGGAGGCCAGGCTGGAAAATAGTTTTCCCTGTTTTGACAGATTCCTCAACATCGACAGAGCCGAGGAGTCTGTCCTCTGTGACACCAAGTGGAATCTGCAAGAGTGAAAAAAAATTAGGCAACAGATAAAATTGTCTATTTTCACATGGCTCTTTTGCGAAAATTACCTGAATAAAAGGAGATTTTATAATCTTCGTCGTCACATTACCAGCAGAATCATACTCTACTCTTTCAGAAAGTGCATCTTCCCACCTACAAAACTTAAGCAAGACATTCATAATCTTACGAAGATCTGGTGCTATTATTAGAGCAACAATGGAAGATAACTTTGTGAATATAAAAAAAAAGTCAAACAATGCGTAGACATGTCTAGCGACATCGTCAACTCAAGCCTTCTAACAGTCGACACCACTTCCTTCGGAATTAACAATTATAGAATAAGAATTTAACGTGTCTAGGTCTTCCATTCTAGGTCTTCCAACATCATTCTAATAAGGGAACATAATACAGGAGAATATAAAGGAAATAATTTTTTGATCTTTCTGGTAATCTTGTCGGTAACACAAACTACAAGCATCATGACTGACAGCTATTCCCAGTAGTACAATCTAAAACCATTCATGGTCTTTCTCCTTCCATGATGTAACAGTATAGATCTACATCTAACAAGTTCTTGGAGAAGGCCCAGCTCACGAGAAGAAAATAATTTCTAATACATCAACTTACTCTTCTGGGAAGCATGGATCAGCATTTGCTATTGAACCAACAACTACTTCAATGGGTGGTAAAATTGCATGCAATCCACGGGCCATTATTGTCTTGGCTGTTCCTCGTTTGCCAGAGATGGCAATACCTCCAATTTCCCGGTCAATGGCACCAAGCAATAGAGCAGTCTTAATCGCATCCTGAAACAATAGAAATATATAAACCACTTATTACAAATGCGTTGTAAGGAATACTCGACAGAACTACCAGATGATTTATATATTTCCACTGAATCTCAGGGAAAAAAAAAATCAAAGTGTTAGATGAGCATCCAAGCCAGAAAAATGAGGATCGCAATGCTACATCCACAAAAAAGTGCTAGCACAAAACTAGAAAATGCTGTGATAGTCAGTATCTCTCAATGAGCACGATAAAGCTAGTGGTCCTCAGATAAATGAAGGTGAAATTTCATCATCAAGTACCTTTGTTTGTAGAGATAAAACATTATATTAGTCTGCATATCTAAAACCAATGCGCAACTGAGATAAGTGCTTAAAAACATAATGAATCAGATTACTGATCATATGCTTTCCAGAGTTTGAGCAACTGACTTAAAAAGTAAAAACTATTTCCTTTGGCCAAAATTTCTCTTACTATCACTTTTCTGTCTCCATTTAACACTCTGCCTTTGTCCAGTTGTTGAGACATGATTTCAACTTTTAGATATCTTTCACTAATTCTGCCTCGTTCTGACAAAATCAAGAAACACACTAAATTCAAACAGCTTACAAATTTCCTATTGTTTCAATAGCAAAAAGGGAAGACAAAATTCAATAACGAGGATGCACGACATTATTATGTTCTCTTTAATTTAATTTTTCAACTATCAAAAAGTCCAGATTCCAGAATCAAGTGGCGAGTCACAAAACTCAAAATTAGAGAAAATGTTCCATAGGAAAATTCTGCATCTTATCTTGTTCCAATTACACATTTAAGCATGTTCTCCCCGCCTAATATCTTTCTCAACGAAGTTGCTACATTTCTATTAATAGTTACACTTTCCAGATTCATCAGGGAATCACCCAAAACCATAGGTACCATCCATCAAATCCAGCAATCATAACTAGTCGCAAACTATACAATTGAAGAGCACCAATCAGAATTCAGGCATAGTTGCATCCCAGCCTCTAATCTGGGAAAAGAAACCTATACTCTAACTGAATATTCTTATTTCTAAATTTCTAATCCATTTTGCCGTGTTCTTTCTCTTTCTCTCTAGCAATCTAAAATAGCAATCATACGACAAGATGCGTATTTTTCTAGCGTTGAACCCTCCACGAAATCTAGCGTTTACATTCACGGGCTATCTCAGACGGAAAAGCTTCCAATGCCGCAAACAAAGACGAGTTCGAATTCCAAATCTCTAATGCCAGCCATACAATTACATTACCACGAGAAACGACAATGCCAATGAATAATAACGAACTCAATCCAGCCAATTTTCACTTCAACTTCAAGCACGACACAAAAACCACCGAGTCGACGACTACGAGATACAGAGAAGAGCCGTTACTTGACCAACAACAGCGGCCAGAGGGAAGTACTGCCTTCCGTACGAAGACGAATCGGCCTCCGGTCCGTCGTCGGCGGCGAGGACAGCTCCGTTGCCGGAGTCGAGAGTCGCGGCTCCATAAGAGGCGCGAACGACGCGAGCGCGACCACGAAAGCGATTCAGCTGCCGCGAAGGAGCGAGCGGGAGCATGCGAAGCTTGAAAGAAGGTATCGGAGAGGAATGGAGGCGAGAGAAGGAAGTACATGGATGAGCATGAGCAGTTGGTGAGAACGCCATGGATGCGCGCGCGCGAGAGAGCGAGCGAGAGAGAGAGATTGCTTCCTTATCTGCTGTGCTGCTTTTTGTCTTTGCCGTGCATTGCATTTGCTCGTCATTCGAACAGTATGATAATGAAATGAAGGAACATTCACATTAAATTTAATTAATTTAAAACCGAGAATGAAATATATTATTTATTCTTTAGTGGAAAGAAAAAAATGACACAAACCGATCTATTAATAAATGTTCAATGTAGTTTTCCATTTGCTCAAACGACAAATTAGACCATTGTTTCATGACGTGAATTCTTATATCCTAAGTTGGAGTTTTAAAACTAACGAGTCGATGTGTCGATTAACTTTAGAAAAAGGATTAACAAAAAAATTAGAGCGTATTGAGAAAAAAAAAAACAATTAGAGCAAAATTATTTGGATAATTTACGTATAACTCTTTTTAGTTGTTCACATATCAAACTTAACGGATTGAAAATCACATCAGCAAATTCTGTTAATTTAAATTAACGGACGACGTTTAAAATATTTCACATAAATTGAATAATTACTGATAATTTAGGAATCACAATAAATAAATTAAGAATCAAAGGACGACATTGCACGTTAAATTAAAATTTAGGAACCATTTGTGATATTTTTTACAGTGGGAATGATTTTAAATTGCACATTGGGCAATCTGGAAAGCGTTCGCGTTCCTGATCCTGACCCCAGAGAGAGAGAGAGATGGGTCATATGAAGTCTTGTGGTGGAGGATGCATCTCCAGTTCTGTGAACCGAGCTATGGAGGACCAATGTCTACTATTATTACGCCATCCTCACATACCAACAATGCCGTCTTCTTTCTTGATCATTTGATATTTCTAATGCTAAAACGATTTTACTATTGTATTTCCTACGTCCCGGCAAGACTCCGCCGCGAAACAAGATTTCGATGCAGATGTAGAATCTGGCTCGTCCGGGATGCTCGTGCTCCACGAATCGTTTCTTTAGATCGGTCCGTTCACGGGTGACCGATCGAGAATATCAAGTATCTGAATTGGTTCTATTCATGCATTTGTAAGTCTGACCTGAATTTTGGGTTGATAGGGTCCGTTCGTGTATGCCTGCGAATCAGTAAATCTTGAATATTAAAAGATAGACCAGCGATAAAAATCCTACCAAGTACCGCTTGCAAGTTGCTCTGCCATGGCTAAGTCATAAAAAGAGAAGACAAAAAAGAATCGGGTCGCCATATCTTAGCCATGTGCTGCAAAAAAAATGTAGCAGATGGTACCACATTTGAGGGAAAAAAAAAAAAAACTCAAGCTCTTGCTGCGACTCCATCGACTTCGAGTTCAGAACTTGATGAAACCCAAGCAATTTTTGTATCTCCTTTTCGTTCTTTCAGTGCAAAACCCGAACCCAGTTGCGAGACATACCTGTTCGCTTCGCGCTTAACAACACGATCCAATGACCAAAATGTCAGAGCAACAATGGCCGAAGAGAACCAGCCAGGATGCTCAGAGCCCTTTATGCTAGAATAAACATAAACAGAAACAAGACTGCAACTCCTGCAGGAATGCTGTGATCCATTTAACCGACTTTGTTCGAGCTGTAACATATCTCTGCTCACCCCTCCACATAAGCCCGATAAACGAATATTATTCGCCAATGTAAAATGAATCACCCTAGCATGTTCTCTAAATTCTGCCACGAATATAACCTAAATTAGAGAATTTACAAACATCCTAACCTGACGGAGGTGGCAGCTTTGTCACGTTAAATGGGTCACTATTTCAATCTATACACTTCTAAATCCTCTACTCTGACAATTAGCTTGATGCCAGTAATGTGAGGCCTTGATCCGATGTTAGCAACAGCTCTTCCCAATCAGCAACCCAACAACAACCATTATGTTCACTTTGGTGCCTCGTTAGCAACTGGAGGTGCTGGTTCTTCCAGACATAAACATTATCAGACGGAAACTCCAGCAGGTGAGTTTAATCTAACACATCCTTCTGTTCTGTACTCAAAACTCTCTTTGAAAATGAATGCAGTAAGTCTATCACAAACAGGCTTCACATCTCTGTTTAACTACAAGATGCACACGCTTTGAATATCTCGCTGGAAGGTAATGTGGTCTTCTGCTTCCAACTCAGCTTCTGACATTGCAAACTGCACGCCAATTGTTAATGGATCTAATGGCCCTAGCTATGGTGCTTCATTGACTGGAACTGAAGCTGCTGAATTTTCTTTTCCATGAGAATCATCTCTAAAGTTCACCTCATTGGAGGGCGGACTAACATTTAACACTTCCTCCAAACACTCGAATGCAGCATCGTTCTGCACCTCAGCAGATTTGGACCTCTTCGTAGTCGGCCCATAGGGGCAGATGGGAGGAGCCCGTTTACGGCAATCATAACACCTAAATCCCATAAGCTTATGCACCTTCTCATCATCAAGTCCAAAAGCATCTCCATGGTACCACTCTGCATCAGAGGAGCAGATATAGATGTTACATTGTGAAATAGACAAACCACAGTTATTTATGACATTCAAAGCAACATTGAGACTCAATGCACGTTACCTTCACAACTTTCACAGGCAATATAATTTGACAAAGAATCATGAGCCACTTCCCCACAAAGACGACACTTCACCTCAGTGCGATCCACTTTTACATTTCCATTAGGATGGACGAGTCTCGTTTTTCCAAAATTAATCACCCGTTCTTCAGATGCCCTTGTAGATAACAGGAGACCATTTACCCAGCGGCTGTAACAGACCTCTGTTCTCTTCTTCTTCCGTGAAGTATCCTTCTCTGGTTTCTTGGACATTCGCCTTTTGTACTTCATTCGTTTCCCCTTTTTTACTCCCTGGCTCTTATTTTGCAACGCAATGCTCTTTATAGCTTGTCTAGCAGAACGACGAAGAGGTACTCTTCGATAAGTCGATGATTGAACTGATTGCTCACCAGTTGCTGCTCTCTTGACACCACGTAGCTTTACAAGCCTGCGCTTTGCAAGAGCCTTTTTACTTTTCTTCGACAGGGGTTTCACACTTTTCGCCGACTTCCCCGTTATTTTACCTGTCCCAATTCTTGCCTTCACATTACCTCTAGGTTTCTCAGTTTTCCCTACCCTCTCCATCACCTTCTGAGGGTTACCTGTTTGGCATTGATGACATGTATAAGTGCAGTCATCAGCAATGGCTCCAGCAGACTTCCGGACGTGCCGCTTATGGAAAAAACCTGAATTTTGCAAGAGAGTTCACAGACAAAACAGCATGAGTTGTTTAGGCAGTGACTAAATCCAGAAGGACCAGAAGAGTTGAGTCTGGCACCTAGTATGAGCAAGAACATACAATATGACAACCAGTGGTTTTAAAAGCAGACCAGACAGGCCGGTCCAGTTCACACACTTCAACTGTTGGATGTCAAAACCAGTCAAGAACCAGTCACTTTGAACCAGATTTTGACCTTTAGAAAGTAATTTACTTCCATGGCCCCGCAAGCAATCAAAACTTGCCCTATTGGATTAGTAACCATGCTCAACCATCTGACACGTGGCCTTTTTTATCCAATGGGCAAATATATTAGTAAATTATAACTCTCTCCTTTTGATAAAACAAATGGAGTTGGAGAGAACGTGACTCGAGAATGCTCCCTCAGTAACATTTCAGGCACACCCATGCCATATGAGATGGTCAAGGCTTGAGTCAAGCAATTGTTTTATACTATATGATAACTACTTGTTTGGCAAAATATACTAAAAAATTAAACAGGTCAGTTGAAACGATCAAACCATATACGGGGACCAATCTGATTTACGGTTTTACAGACATTGAACAACAAAGAGCAGTTAATTTTATCAACCAAGAGTATGTCAGATTAAACTCAAACTGCAGACATGCCCACAGCAAGAAGATTCTTCTCTACCGAAAAAACAGATCATTGCGCTAAGGATATCTAACTTTAGGCAGTGTTTCTTGATGGGCAAAATCATGCCTAATGTTTGAATTCATTCGGCAATCAGCAACATCCAAAGAGTGGCAACCTACACATCCGCATGAAAGGAGATTCCACTGATCTCCATCATTCCCTCTTAAACAATGATACTAAGCTATTATGAATCAAATTCATGTGATGGTGATAGAGTGCAGGTAGTTAAAATTATAAAGATCAGGTTTGACTTGATGTGCAATAGCAATGACATACCTTTGCAGTACTGACAGCTTACAGCTTCCCTGCAATCCAAAGAAAAAAGAGAAGTTTCATAAGGAAGAAATCCTAGAATGAGAATCATGACAAAATACTGAAAGAGAAAAAAAGATATAACAATCAACTGATCATAGAGGATTTTATCTGGAAGCACCGAATTCCAAATATATTGTTCAGGAAAACCTTGAACTCTAAAATACAAAACGATTCTCCATCCTAGTATTGCGCCAACTGATAAAATAAAATAAAATTTCAGTCTTTAGAGCAATAAGATTGATGATTGTCATAATCACAGAGGCAGAGATATTAACCTGAATATTCCAACACTTAATGCATTTTCAAAAAGACCCTTTAAACCTCTAGAGATAGACCACGTCCTCTAATTTTATACCAACAAAACCTAAAGTCAACTAGATTATTACGAGTCAAAGGGAGAGACATTGGGGTTAGAAGCTGACTGCAACAAAGTTAATCAATTGTAATTGAGATTGTAATATTGCAAAGGTAACTCACTACTACAAAGGAAGCTAGTAAGAATACAAACTCCTTCTATATAGCATTAAAAATTAACACCAACCACCCACGGGAATGAACATAACAGAGCATGAAGACATTGGTTTACTTTGTTCTTTTTTTTTTTTATGGGTTAAAAGGAGGATAAGAAATCTTAACCAACTGTAAGCCACACAAATATAGCTTGTTCAATCAGATTTGAAGTGAGTACTTCTTTGCCTGTCACAGATATAATCATTTGCGCAATTCCAGCCTAAGATCTTAAGACTACATGAAGAAATAGCTGCAAAAAAAGGTCATACCTGATTAGAACATCTTTGTTACAGTGCCCACATTGATAAAAATCAGCTCTTTCCGCTCTTGAGAAGAGATAGGAAAACCCTTTGGCCTTGCAGAGTTGCTTCTTCAATGTCATATCAACCTCACAAAGTCTTGCAGAACTCATATTATCAGAGAACTTCTTTGAACTATGAGAATCAGAGTTCCCAGATATACTCGTCTTATTAGAGTTCCGGGCTATTCTCTTCTCTTCAAAGCTTTTTAAGAGATGTAAGGGGACAAAACATTCATTCAGCCAATACTTCTTCCTTTCGCTGGAGCCTTCCTGAATGATCGATCCATGTCTCATAACAACGTCGGGGATGACTCTTCTCTTTCCAAAATCAAGAAGATATTTCGCTGCATCTCCTTCTAAAGCTTTTCTGCGTATAATGACTTTTTTAAATGCCCTCGCTGACTTTTTGAGTTCTTTATCAAACTTGCTGAGAGGATTTGTGTTTTCAATATCATCCCACCGGATGTTTGAATGAAGTTCTCTAACCTGGATACATTAAATCAGCCATTGTACTTCATAAAAATTATTTGCAAAGATAAATGTTTTTATCGGCTCGGATTTAAGTAACAAAATAAGTACAATGATAGCTGAGATGCAACATCAACCAGAAAGCAGTAACAGGAAACTGCGACAAGGCAGAAAGACATGTGCAAGCCTTTAGCTTGAAAAAGAAATCAAAGAAGGATCACTTGCTTCTGAACCCATGAAATCTTGGGCCATTTGCAATATGATGGAACCAGATCCATATTAAAAAAAATTGGCAGTATGCACTATGAACAGTCCCATCTGAGTGGTGACTAATGAACACAAAAAACAATTGATGCAGCATCTCCATCCACAGCATAGATAATCTTTCTCTTTTGAATGAGAAAAGAAATCATTAATGATGTCATGAGGAGGTATATACTATGCATAATCATTCACAAGTGGGAATGTTCTATTATTATCATTAAACACCAAACACACGATTAATTATGAATTAACTGAAACGATTCAAGTATATTAGTTTGAAAAATTCAATAGAAAGGTAGATATTTTTCTATACCAATTATTTAGTAGATTCCACTAACAGATTCAAAGTATTTTGACACTTACTATTTCAACGACCATTCTTCGTGTATTATCTGAATTGCTAGACCGACCTTACTCACCTAAACACTCATTAAATGAAATGATTGAGAATGGACATATTTCAGTAAATGTTGATAACAAGGCACAAGATTATTGCAAACATTAGCTACCAGCATACTTCAGTACTTGAGAAGCCTAATTACATACCAGGTGACTTCAATAGAATTAAGAAAATAGCTAAAGAGGGCTAAGGTGAACAACCTTTGTCTAGTAGTAACACTGCATGCATAATCGCATATACTACTACAATACATCTACACAGATTGGCAGGCTATAGGACAAGCACTATTTGTAGACACTACTTAGTACTATCTATACCAAGTGTAATTATAGTGTAATTCTCATTCAACCAATGTGGCAATAACTAATTAACCGTCAAATAAGGCCCCCCTAATGTAATGTAACTGAATGCAGAATGCAGATACCTCAGAAGCATTGTCTCTTCACAGGAAAAAAAAAATACAGAACACAAACACAAAAGTTTAGCAAACAAAACCATATACAAGGAGTAATTCACGTCTAATGTAAGCACGCGTGATGGATCATAAATGATTCACTATTGTAGGGGGAGCTGACTGAGGCATCCAAAAATAAACCAGATTAGGCACAAACAATTAAGAGACTGAGACCCAATAAATATTAGAAATCCAGGACCATCTCTCTTCAACTGAAAATGCACGTGAGCTACCTACTGGAGCTTAAGATTGAAATTTCTGAACAATAGAAATAAGAACAAAGGGCGTTCAAGTAGGACCTGAAGAGCAAGCTGCTCAATACTTATTGATGATTCGACAGCTGCCCGCCAGGCGACATGTTTAATCCTCCTTGCGAAATCTGAACTTTCAGGGTATAAGATTCCTGGAATCCTCATGCACCCACCTGCAGAAATTGAAAATCAGATTTTATATACACATATCATCCCCCAAGAAAAGCATCAAAGAACTGATAGGGGCGCACCTCGTCTGGCAGCCTTGTGAATTAGTGAATGAGGCAAAACCTTCCAATTGAACACCCGACGAGAGAGTCTACCACCCCTCCACCAAAACATACTGGGTCCACTTGAAGAACTATGTGAAGGCTTGTTCGACTCAATATCTGAGCGCCTGCCCCTTTTTCTGCTACTACTAGGCTTTGAAGATGTGCATGAAGAACTTGTCACGACATGAGAGGCTGAACCAAGCATCACAGAAGAGTCCTCATATTTGAACCACTCTTCTGAAATTGCAAGATGCCGCAAATTTGACTCTAACTGTGAATAAAGAAAAGAATTTTATTTTGTAAATTCCAATACAAGACTTCAGAGAATCTCCAATTTTGACATCAAGAGATTTAAAAAGTAAAGAGGAGAAACTTACTTTAAGCAACAAGGACTTCAGAGAAGCCAAATCCAATGCCTCGGTGACACTTCTATGCCATAATTTATTATAATGTGGACTCAGCCATGGACCCAATAGAAGCCCACGTAAACGGTGTTCCATCAAGATGATTTGACCAATGACATCTATAAGGTGGCCTTTCTTGCTTGGCTGTGATTGTAGAATATCCATCTCACTCCCAAAACCTTCCTGAGCAGGCTCCGCATGCACTTTAAATAGACAATCACACTCGTCGCTCGGAAATCTGCATAAGAAACACCATCCACACTTTTCTTTTTGATCTGCGACACTTATCTCATCTGGCCAATTAAATTTGGCAATTTTTTTTGAGATGGCCTTCATCTGAATTTGAACTGTTTCCTCGTCCGATCTTACATGGTCTTCCTTAACTTTGTCTGACGATTTTTCTGTTAATTCTTCTGCAACAGAAGCAGCTATTTGTCCAAACCTGTAAAGATTCACGTAAGTGCTTCGGCCTTGTTCCACTGGCACATCATTTTTTGCAGAGATAAATGTCAAGGAGGCGACAGTTGTAGCTGCAGATTCTGTTTTATCTGCTTTGCATTCTGAGATGGTAGATGTCATACAAAAATCTCCCTGATTAGGGAACTTCCCGGGAATCTCAGACTTTTCTAGCAACTGCACATATCCATTAGAACAGCTTTGCCATTGTTTGGCTGGATCTGAACTAGTTAACGTAGTTTCAAATGAGCCTTCTGAACTCACATGCGGAGTTTCTGCCACAGTAGCCACTTCTTTTCCAGATTTCGAAGTTTCAAATCCAGTGAAGTCAGAGGCTTGCAAGAGAGATTCCTTTTCCAAGCGCTTGTCATCATCAGCTTTATCGATACCTTCATAAGCTGTGAGGAAAGGCAAGGATGCCACTGTCATAGAAGCAGCAACAGATTGTCCGTTAACAGACACCTTCAAAGGGGCAACAGAATTTGAGGAAACAAGATTAGCCTTCGTTATTCTTGAGCTGAAATGAATGCCCCACTGTCTATTGATTGCCTTCAATATGTCAGAGTCAGGTTTTGTTGAACACTCAAGTAATTCAGTAATGAGATTCAGATCATCTTTGTGGTAATAATAGAAAGAGGCTTCAGTTTCAGATGAATCCAACCTGCAACTTGCAAAAAAAATTGCATGAGCCATGAGTATTTCGTGATTAAGTAGGTAAAGTTAAGCATTTTTGAAACATAAAAAAGACATCTCATGCCGTAAAGACTCGTAACAAAGTGGAAACAACAAAAACTAATAGCAGAGCCAAAGACTGCTAAAGAAACTGAAAAATGATTTTGCCACTTAGTATGAACACAAGTTCACGGACATGGAGACATCATGCGGACAAAACATATTGAAAACATTTGATTTTTCCACCAGTTACAGAAAAAAGTCGACATCTTGACACTCAGTAATTGTCATCGCAAGTGCGACTTTAGGACTTCATTAAACAACTAAACAGCGGCATATCAACTATATGTCATTATTGTTACGCCGACCACCAGGTCGAGCAAGCTAAGTGATTAGTCCATTAACGTAGACCCTGCAAAATACAAACAGTAAGGAAGAGCCGCAAAGCAAACAACTTTAGAGGAGTGGCCAGGTTCCTAGCAGTGCAATATTTGGGCTTATTTATCAAAGATGTTCCCTTTAACATGCCAAAAACAAGAAACTTACACCAATAAATAGTCACAGCAGCTGTAATAAAGTCGACCATGAGGATCAATTCCCAATAGCTCTGCCCCACGAATAGATCTACGTGGTCTTCTCCATGACTTGCGCCTCTCTAGAGTGCACTCAGGGCAATACCAGTCCCCTTCTGGCAAAAGATCATTCACAACTCCAACACACCTTGAATGATATGCAGCAGGGCAACCATCGCAGCATATTAAATTTCCATCCATCTTACAAAGGCAGCACTCATCACTATTCCAGTCAGTATCATCAGTAATCTCCTCAGTCAAGCGAGCTCTACCTGAAGCATCCATTGCACCTGTCCTTTTCATGCTCCGATCAATATCAACATCAGGATCAGTCACCGAAGATCTCCGACTAAGTTCTGACCTTATAACTTCCACCTCCATCACCTCATCACACAGACACCGCAGTACCTCAACTTTTACAGGTATAGGTTGTTTGTAGTACTCATCCTTTAAAAGGTTTAGGTGACAAAGCTCAAGACCACCCTGGAGTTTAGATCCATGCAGCAACAGGTATTCAACCAAGAATATGGGCCATGTTACCAAGTCCAGCAGGTCCCAATTAAGGCTCCTACATTTCAAAATGCAAAAACACATTTAGGAAAAGAATAAATGGAAAAAAGAGAGGCGTTTCCATATTACCATGTGGATAAACACTACAATGAAACAAACCACGATACCTCAAGCAATTCAATGCAGACATAGAACCTTCACAGGAGAGGTGCTCCAAATGCTTCCTCAACGTTATGAGAAGGGAAACATGAATGGAGTCAACTAACGAATTAGCAGAATCTGATTTTAGTGCGACAACAAAATCTTCCAACTCAAAAGGACTCAAAAATAGCAAACTACTGAATGATCTCAAAAATGCATATACAGTAAAGCCGTCCAGGACCGAGGTTCCATCTAACTCTACATTTTGGGAAGAAGGGGGCATTTGCAACTTCGGGGTAACTACAGTGCGCTCTTCCAGTTTGTCTTCCGTTATTGCACTAACAGCAGGAGATGATGCGAGATCATTAACAGCATCCAATGGGGCCACGCCAGCATCACAAGTTTTAGTAGATCCTCTCCGCGCGCTTCTTCTCAAGACTGTCCCAGCAGAGTTCAAATTATTCAAGTACTTTCTTTTCCTTCCCCGTCTACTTCCTTGTTCAGATGGGCTTGCAAAATTGCCTTGATTCTCAGTATGCATGGCATCACAAGTCTTGAAGGCACCATCTTTCTGAGGCAAAGATACTTTAGAATCTTCCATGTTATCGCAAGCTATATCTCCAAAAGACCCATTGCCAAATACATATGAAACTGAAACCTCAACGGGACCAGACCTTGCTTCTTCACAAGCAGTATCTGTAGAGCCACTCATAGGTCTCACTCCAGTACATCTGTCAATCTCTGCAGGAACTTCTTGGAAAGTTCCATTGGCAATGTTAGCTTCCATGAATCTTTCTTCACCATCTCCGGCAATATCTACATTATTGCCCTCGACCAGCTGACACGACATGCTTTCACATAGCTGTCCATTGACATTGCACTCAACATCCTTCACTTCAGTATCGACTCCCAAATTCAAATCAATAAGGCACTTTTTTCTTTCGGAAAGGGAATCCTCCTCCAAATTCTCATCCAAATCACTAGTCGCATCCAAGTTTAAGTCGATCCTGCTTCTCTTCACAGCTTTCTCCTCAGAACTTACATTCGAAACACACCCGTCATTCAAATCCAAACCTTCGTTCAAATCCAACCCAGAATTCAAATCAAAGCCTCCCTTCCCACCCACATGCCAACTAGAATAGCCATTACACACCACCACATCTGTCAAACTATCCTCTATATTCTCTTCCACCGGATCATTCAAATCAATTTTCCCCCTCAAATCCTCACTCACCCAGGCATTTCTCTCCAAATCGCCACAAAACCCTTCCCCACCCCGCAACCCCTCACTACCCACAGCCTCTAGACCAACGACGACCACTTTATCACTACACGCATTACTCGCACCTTCGACTCCGGCGTGGCGCCGCTTCTTCGACCTCCGGCCGGGGCGCGTCGTGCCACCAGCTACCTCGGTTCCGGAGCCCTCCCGAAAGAGCGCAGCCACCTCCCGCGGCCCCAGCTCCTCCGAATCGCCGCCCTGGTACACGATTTTAAACAACCCAGAAGCCGGGTCGAATGATCTCACCGTCCCGGTGGAAGCCCCGAGCCCCTTCAGCTCCTTCGTGACGGTCCGCCCGACGAATTCCATGCGCGCGCGCTCTACCTCAACTCCCAGAGAGCCTCCGCGATCGCTCCGGCGCAACGACCCGCTCGGCAAGGATCATCGCATCGCCGCCGTCCCCCGGCGCATCGAGAGAAAAAAGAGAGGGGTTTTTGGGCGCAGGAGAGTCGGGAAATTCTTGGTCGGCTTCTGAATCTCCTCCTCCTCCCAACCCCTCGAGGTTTTTAGAGAGAGAAACGCGAGAGCGAGTAAGGAAAGTACCAAGCGAATTCTTCCCCCTCCCTCTCTCTCTCTCTCTTTCTCTCTCTATATTGCATGAAATTGGGTGTTTACCTTCGGGGGAGAGAGAGAGAGAGAAGAGAAGGAAGGTGGAAAGCGTGAGCGAAGACGATTTCTTTTTCCTTTTTTTCTTTTTTTTGCGGATTTGAATCGCGACGACGATTTTCTTTTCGGTCAAAAAAGGGTTCCAACTCGCAATCTCTGTTCTCCCGTTCGTCCATTCTCCGCGAGGTCGGAGCTCGAATTTTAGCGGCGGCGACGGAAAAATCCGCAATTTAATTGAGTTTTCGACAGCGTTGAAAATTCTCGATTTTTTTTTTTCCGTCCAATTTATCGCGGGAATTGGAGCTCGCGAGAGCCAAAAGTTGATTTTTCGAAAATATTGATGTCACGCCCCTAACCCTCGAGCGCGCGACCATCCCTGTCACTTGTCCAATGGTCAATAAATATGTCGACGTCCCAGGACGCGTCGACGACCCATTTTTTTTTCTTTTAATTAGCGCATGCGGGAACATGAACAACCCCTGACAGCAGGGATAGCAGGAAAAACAGCAGCACCAATAACAGAACAAACAGCACTAACAAACCACACCTTTTTATTTATCAACATGTTAACCCTAGGGAGTTTATATTTACAAGCCCTCACTATCGAGCCACTTCCTACACGACCAACAAAAGAGGAACCGGGGTCGGGGTTAACCTATCTCCTCTATACTAGGGTACCTTGAACCGTATCCGTCGGCCTTCCGTTCTACGGACCTGAAAAATGGTTAACAACAACAAATGAGATATAAATCTCAGCGAGTTAACCGCCTAAACCTCGCATAGGATACCAATTCACCTAGAGTGAACCCTAAACATGCAACTTAATGTCGATGGCAGATCAATAGCGAGCAAAGCTCGCTCTACGCGACCTGTAACGGGTTCGAGCAACCCACTCACTGATCAATCAACAAATCACAGGCGTTCTTACCTTGCCTTGGCACATGCACACGCCCTGCACATTATCAGTTATAATCGCATGCTAAAACAACGCATCAGTCAAGACATGAATTCAGACAAAATCTCATTTCCTCTTGCCATTTCACCAACACACTCATGAAACGTGCTCATTCCATAATTCGTCGTCACAACCCGCGTAAAGTTCACGCCTCAGGTATACGACGTCGCCACTACCCGCGTAAGGTTCACGCCTCAGGTGTGCGACAGTTGGGCTCGTCAGGCTCAACTAACCCCGCGTCAACACGCCTCAGGGTAGCCCGCGTAAAGTTCACGCCTCAGGCTTAATGCTCAACCCCGCGTAAACACGCCTCAGGGTGATAATCCTTAACCCGGGGTAAAGTTCACGCCTCAGGGTAAATGTTTCCTTAACCCCGCGTCAACACGCCTCAGGGTTGATATTATCAAACAATCATGGAAATATCACATTTTCTGCATGCAGGCCACGATCACGATCACACATCAATTAATGCCATTTTCACAATAAAATTCACACGTGATCACAGCGACGTGCTTTTGACGCCAAACTTTGCATGCTTCACATTTCAAGCCTAGTGGATTATTCAATCACATAAATTCCACATTCGGCATATTTCCACGTCAATTCCCAATGTAGCATTAAAAATGCTCTATTTTCTACAAAAATTATTTTAGGCACGAGGGACTTTATTTCTCTAGCCAATCTTGATATAAACGTGTCCAGCATAATCAGCATGAAATTCTAACCTTAACTCAGCTTGGGTTAATTAACCTAACCATGGTTAATTAACCTAACTAGGATTAATTAACCTAACTAGGATTAATTAACCTAACCAGGATTAATTAACCTAACAAGGGTTAATTAACATAATCGGGATTAATTACCCTAACAGGGATTAATTAACATAATCGGGATTAATTACCCTAACAGGGATTAATTAACCTAACCAGGATTAATTAACCTAACATAGATTAATTAACTTAACCGAGATTAATTAACTTAATCGAGATTAAATTAACTTAATCAAGATTAGCCAAATTAACCATAGTTAAAGTACTAATTGCATCTTAACTAACCCTAAATGCAATTAGTAGCATAATCAAGGATTAGGGGATTAACTCACCGTTTAACGGCGAGAATACCACGGCGACGATGGCGGAGACGACGCGAAAACGATGACGGTGGCGGCTCGCTTGTTGGCCGGCGACGAGTCGGACGGCGAGGGGGCGGCTTACGGTGGTGGATGGCTCGGCACGGCGGCAAGGGCATGGCAGCTCGGTGGTGACTCGGTGGAGGCTCGGTGGCGGCTTAGTGGCGGCTTGGAGGCCGGCTAAGGGGGGCGGCGGTGAGGTGGTGGCGGTGGCCGAATGGTGCAAGGGGAAGGGAGAGAGGGAGAGCAAAGTTTCAAGAAGAAATGAAAAGATGAAAAGTGAAAGAGAGAGAGTGGTCTTGAACTTAACTAAGGTTGCAACTTTTCTAATTTCTTACTTAATGATCTTAAATTTTCAAGACCATCTTTCAACCAATAATTGAGAAAGAAGAGAAAGCAAGGAAAAGGGAGAGAGGGGAAGAGAGGGTCGGCTAGGAGGGGGGGGCCATGAAGAAAAATAAGACCAAGCCTTAATTAATTTTTGTCTTAACTACATTAAATGCAAACTTCCAAAAATTTC
>BCNH02000010.1:4578815-4601193 GCA_001662345.2 Metrosideros polymorpha var. glaberrima | reverse complement strand
GCCAAGGACGGGTCCGCATTCGGGTCAAACCGGGTCCCCAAAAAAAACACGTCGCTTGTTAAATGGGTCAAAACTCGGTCGATTCACATCTCATCCGTATTAATTCGGGTTGACTCTTTTTTTGTCCTATTTGTTGAAAGCATGAGTTGCATGCTGTTTATCGATTTTGAAGAAAACAAAGAAATTTATCACTCTTAACGCACAGCGATTAAGTTAGACGAATCGAGGCATGCGTGACATGTGTCTCGAGGATACTTAAAAAGGGGTCTCTCGCGAGGCAAACCCGTTGCCCTTTGCCTCATGGGACTCGAGGAGGGTGAGGCTTTAACCGAAACGGTCCGAGAGAGATCACGGACATAATGTGGAAGAGGAAACGCTTCTCGAGGGGCTTATGAGACTTTAACGTTCATGAGTTGGTGGTTTCATCCACCATTTCCTCCAAGGCTTCGTTGGGTTCTGATGAAAAAAGACCGAAATTTTCGGTTCTTGTTCAGTTCAATGACGATGAGAAAACAGTTTTATGTCATTTACGCGTACGTCAAATAAACGATTTGTGAAATACAGGCAGGCATTGAACACGAAATATGCTTTGTCGCTACATATTTACTGACAAACAATGTTGATTCTTGCATGTGATATACTTGTATAACCATGGCCGATATCAAATTCCTTTCTTCTTGATGGCAATCTACGGGGTGTGGAAAAATTTGGAACTGTATCACTGAAATTGCAAGCGAGTCTCGATTAAGAATATTTGAAAATAGATAGAGCGGCTCTAAGGATCAAAAGGTTATAACTACAAAATACAAGTCACCCTCCTCAAATTGTCTTCCAAGCAAAATCAAATGAATAATGTCCAAAGAAGGAGAATCTGCAAAAATTTGGTGTGGAGTCGCTAAGATTACTACCGGGCGTATTTGGACCGCAATCACGTTGACTTTGAGTCTTTGGCCGAGCGCAATACGACATCAGAATTAGTTGGCCAAACCTCGCCAACAATCGAGTGAAACGACAACCGTCATCAATCTGGAAAAAGGTGACGATGAGTGAGCACAAACTGTTGGAGATGGGCCAAGGCCCATGGTCTGCAAGCACGACCAGTTTTTAATACTGGGCCGAGCTGAAGCTTAGGCTGGGCCCATTTATGACGGCATTGGACAAAATAGTGACCTCTGGTAAAAGGCAAAAGCTGTCTCTTTCTGATTTTTATTATTTTCCTGCATATTTACTGTTAATTAATTAAAAGAATTATGCAGCAGATCTCCTGATGCGTAATTAAGACTGGATTTATGAGATATTTATTCAGTCCCTATCGGAAAAGGTGTATGTCTTCGGCTTAAGAAAACCACTGTCAAAATCAAGACGATGAGTCAGAAAATGCAAAGGCCAAATGAAATCTGAGAGTGCTAATGGCTGTGTCAACAGGGCATTAGGGCTGTTTCTAGTGTAGAGGTCCATTTCTTATTCGCGTCTGGTAATGTAATAACCAGTGTCGATAACGTCAGATCAAATGTAGATTTGGTTCATATTTCAAGTGCATTGTTTAGTGTGATCATCCGCTATATTCTTAAAGCGCGATTGGCTAAATTTTTACTAAAAAGAATTTCTTGCTTAACCTCAGACTAATCAAAGATTGCGGACACGGCCCAGTTTTCTTTTTTGGTCCAAAAAACAGCCCAACTCAAATGAACGTCAGTTGGATGATTTTACGAGGACTGTTTCTTTTGAACAAGTCCAGTTTATGCCCTGTTTCATTGGCATTTGCATATTTCTTGGGGGCCCGCTTTGAGGTTCTTGTCCTTGTTCTTGTATTCTTCTTTATGAAATGGTCTAAAATCGTCTGTGGCCTCATCATCTAATCTTATGGATCAGTAAGAATTAAGACAGCATATGTCAAGGACATCGCTTTCTTAATTTGATGAAACAAAACAAGGAGTTTATGTAAATTCCCGAGGATGATGTTGGGAAAAGAAAAGGTCACTGTCTGTAAAAAGATGAGTTCAAGGAACAATATCAAATCATTGAACTCCTCCGAGAGTGATGGAGCTGCATTCCAAGGACGAGGGGGATAATTCGCAGTTCATCTAAAGCATCGCAGACACCGACCCAGATTGCAGAATCTACATTGGAGAAGAGTTGAGAAAACAATGCATCCACAACCAGGAGAGGGGGAAGATATAGCAGAACGACCTGACCTGTCCAGGACCTTTGGAAGGAAAATTGCAAATGGAATTCTGGCGTTAGACAAACGAAAAAAATCATCAATGCTAACATAAGATAAAACAATTCAAATAAAAGATCGAGGTAGTACAAACTCATCATCGGACCCAAGTAGTACCCGAGCGCGGTAGGGATCGGTTTCAGCCTATCCTGTCACGAGGAGAAATATGGACCGAATCAGTTCAGGTAGCCTGATTGTATCTTACACTTTCTGTCCTTCTCCATAGTCCATAATGAACAATACAGACAAGTTGCCAACATTCACGAATCAAATTGAACCATGATTCTTAGTATCTTAAAACATTTAATTGCAGGTTTTTCAGTATCTTCAATCATATTGTCGGACTGTGAGTCCTTGTGCTGAATTCTTTCTATTTTTCTTTCCTCTGTCAAATGCTAGCAATGGATACCTGATAGTGATATGCATTCGCATTACTCACCACTATTTTGCTGTCCTCTGAGCTGAGCGAGGGCTGCTGCAATCTTAGCCCCGACTTGAGCATTGTTCTTCAACAACGCAATATCTGTTGTATGTCAAGAAAATCAATATTCCCCATAAATCCAGATATTAGCTCAAGGCGCAGTGGAACATTGCACTTTTTAGTTAGTCCCCGATGGCGTATGGATTGGCACACTGTTAATTCAATTCATTGCAACGAAAAGGTCGCTCAAAATTGCACTGATAGAATTTGTTAATATAGCATGAAAAACAGAAATAGAAGTTAAAACATATAAATGGTCAAAAGAAGGATAATAGCTGCAAGTGAGGCTCCTCCTGTCAATTCATTGACTCTTGACAGCAGGAAAGGAGTTTCAGCACTTCCAGTTATATTCTTAGCCCTGAATATACAAAAAAGGAAAAGAAAAAGAAAAAGAAAAAGAAAAGCAGACATTATATGAAATAAAGAAGACATGCAAGAGGATGATCAGGCTGAAAAAAATGAAAAGATTATATCTAGATACACAATATAAGGAAGCAAACAGAGAAGTTCACCTAGCTTCTCCAATGGCTCTCTGGATCGCATCCTCAAGTAGTCTTCCAGAAGCTGAGTGTTCCTTGGGAATTGGTACGGCAAAAAGAATGCCACTTCCTGGCTGGAGCTTATTATTAACATCTGCCATGATGAACAGCTATGAGGAGATGCATGCAAGAAAACCCCATGATAAGAAGATGAAACCAGAGACAAAGGACCTCAGTCACTTGCCTATAAGCCGAGCACAATCTTCGGGTGTATCTACACGACAAGGCACCTAGACATTATTTGAGACAGTTTCAGCAGTCTTGGTGCAAGATCTTGACACAGTCATAGAAGAGTTGCTAAGCTATAAATATAAACTCCAAGGATCATGAGGGCGATCATTTGTATTCTATAGAATCCACCATCATTTTCAGCCCATTGAGACATGCAGAATCCATAGGTCTTCGAAAACTCCAGCATAACCACATCTACTTAGAGTAGACAATCTTTTTTAAAGTGGCAAAATTGAAAATCACGACAGTACAAAGCAGGTTCTGTTATATCTGGAGGAACTTGAAAAGACCAGTCCCCACCCCACCCCCCACAATCACCCTTCTTGCAACTCAGATATCATGAGCTGTAACTGATGCCGCATGAAGATTGCAAGAACATGGTTTTGGTCAAGTATAGGACTAATAGGAGGCACTCTGTTTTGTTCTGGCTAAGCTATTGAAATTGTGATAATAAATTATCAAAATCTCATTATATCACATGTAAGGCTTTTCCAAGCAACTAACAAATTAAAACAACTAGTATAAGGAGCTGGACATATGATTAACCATGCATTTAACCCCTCTTTCATAATTTAAAATCTAGATCCACATGTTTCTATCTGAACTAGATCACATATGCTTTTCCAAGCAACTAACAAATTAAAACAACTAGTATAAGGGCCTGGACATATGATTAACCACACATTCAACCCCTCTTTCATAATTAAAATCTAGATCCACATGTTTCTATCTTAACTAGATCACATATCTATCCAAACTGCCCATCTCATTTCTAAGAAAATGATAATGTGCAGCATGGAGCAAATGGCAGATACAAATAAAAAATTAGACATGTTTTCCACAAAATAGGGTCTATTGTCCTAACCCGGCAACCACTCCTCTCTGTGAAGAATGCTGGAAACTCATTAGTAGCATATGTAGCAACACAAACTCCCTGGGTTTCCTGCAATAAAAAAGAAGTATTAGCAACTGATGTCCGAGTGCATGAACTTCTGTTCGATATCAATAGGTTCCGAAGATAAACCTGACCATACCAAGTATTCAAGGGTCCTAGGAATGTCCAGAATAGATTTTACGCCTGCGGAGACAACTGCTACTGGAGTCCTTCCAAGCTCTGTAAGGTCAGATGAAATGTCCAGTGCTACACGTGAATTACAAGGACAGGATGATATACATCAGTCCTAAGTTCACAAGGCACCAATAATGAAAGCTCAAAGCAATGGCATTGTGTACAACATGAACAAAAATGTCAGAAACAATAGTATGAGTCCTCTTTTTGTTCAAGTAGATAGTGACATTGTCTGGTGCATCTCGGAATCCTACGTAGGAACAGGACAAGATTTGGCCTGAGTTTATAAGGAAAAGCACACCAAAACTAACAAATTTGGTGGAAAAAGAGGACTGAGAATATAAAAAGCTAACATCATCTTATGGCTCTCTTCAAAATTTTTGCAGGTATTGCCAAGTGGCAATTGCACCCTCACCCAGGGCCATTCGTCCCAAGAGCAATCATTACTTAAATTCACCTGTCAGGCCATGAATCGGGAGAGAAGGATTTTTATGGCTGCAATAGAGTAGGATGAGAGTGGTGGTGTGTAAAAGGAGAAAGGATTTGGGGGCTCTGCCAATGGGAGTTTGGGCACAATGTCCCAATTTTACTAACCATCGGTGAATATCCCAAAGTGCAATTGACGTTCGAAAAATTTCAATGGTCAATTTAATAAATGTCGAGAGGGAGTGGGGGGTGGAGAGAGAAGGAAAGGTAGTTGAAGCACTAACGGTGCTCCTACAAGAGTTCATGGATGTTTAGTAACAGTATACAATCACCAATTTTGGTTGCTTCTAAATCAAGTAGACAGACTCCAATCAAAGTAAACTTACTGTTCTCGCCATGTCGATGCACTCCTCCGATTCCTCCAGTAACAAAAATAGGAATGCCAACCTGCAGGAACTTGAGTACAACTTGAGAAAATTGCTCAACCATTTGCCTTTAAATGAAAGAAAAGGAACTGAGATGAGAGAAACAGGAGCGGTGACCTTGGATGCAAAGAACATGGTAGCCGAAACTGTTGTCGCACCATTTCCTCTAGTAGACACCTATAAAGGCCACAATCAATCTTTATGTCAGCGTGATCAAACAATGGGAATGTTAAGGAAGAAATGTCATCCATCACGATTGTTCTCTGTCTCATTTTCCCACATATGCTTCACTCTAGGGATAGATTTAGCAGTCAAAAAGTTTGTTTATCGTTGACGAGTATTGTTGATAAAGCCAAAATATCAGGGGATGACCATTTCCGCAGTTTTAGTACTTTATGCATCAAGAAAACATACTGGAAAGTTGTTTTGATATTTCATTTGTGAAGAAAATTCAGTGGTTTAGCACAGCTCCTATTAAAAGAAGAATTATTTCAGCATATTATGAATCATTCAAGCAAATGTTACGAATAACTGGTCAGGGCCTGTTCTATCCCTCTGATAGCCTCATAATCCCCATTGCCTTCTCAGCACCCCTAGGTTTGCTGCCAACACCCTTGATGTACTGGGGAGCATTTCATAGGTATGACCTTTAGAATAAGGATTCTGGCGGCAGAGACCACGCTTTAGCAAGCTGGCTGTCACTGTCCAAAGCCACTGCCACATGGGGCCAGAGTACATAGGAATGTGCACACTAAAGGACATGCCAAAGAACTTGATCTTATGCTGATAACAAGCTGGCCGAAAACGAAGCAGCCTTCACAAAAGGAGAAGGTGTGGAATTGTCAATGAGGATGAACCTTGTAAATATTACATTTCAAACTTTTTCGTACTCCAAGTATTCTAAGAGCTGAAAACATGAAATCGTAACATTAGAGAGAAGATTGTATGATCCATTCCATCAGTATATCCTAAGCCAAGAACCAAAAACGCCTCCATCTTCACTTAAAAAAAAACAAAAATTAAACTATGGTAAGGAACAAACATGGGCCAAAGAACAAGAGCCACTCACCACATGAACAATATCCCTACGAGCCGTCTTTTGAGCTCTACCTCCAAGATTAGCAAGCTTTTGTAGGTCTTCCATGCTCAGGCCTGCCCATAGAATTACAAGTGAGAATTAATAAGAGGACCAGTGTTGTCACCATCTACATCAAAGGTAGGTCAGCTCATCCTTACAGAAGAGCATCGAAAGAAAGACGTAGTAATATGCACATTCACAAGTTAAGGCATCCTTCCTTCTAGATTCTATCAAACATAATGTCCTAAAAGCTGACGAGAAAGATCTAGTAGCAGTCCTTTCTGGCGAATATTAGATGTCTCACCCGACAATAGGACTTTTATCATTCCTACCCATGGAAGAAAACAGTTGGAGAAGAATAAGACTTGAAATTTTTGCAGCTAGAAGAGTACGTCTTTCAGAACACCATATTAAAAGGATAACGAAGTCGACAAAGGTATTGTAGAGATAGAATGTACAATATCCAATTAAAATTTGGCAAACAATCTATTAAATAATTAAATGAATACCTATACATGCTACACCATCTAAGATGGCTATTGTTGCAGGAATTGCTCCATTTACCCTGACAATTGCCTCCAACTGCTTAGCAGTCTCAAGATTCTGAGGATATGGCATTCCTGATAGAAGAGAACAGAGCATACAGAAATGAAAACGATTACTAGCAGAGAATGGCAAGCAGTTAAAAACAGCTGGTGACATGGAGATGGAATTAAGGCATATACCATGAGAAATGACGGTGGACTCCAGAGCAACAACCGGTTTTCCACTTGACAAAGCCTCAGCCACCTCCGGAGATATCTTCATCAGTCCGCTGATATCATCACTCTACGAGAGAGAAATGTCATAAATAAGCGCAACCTTTTCGCACTCAATCCTCTTTGCAATAACTTAGAGCACAATCATAATCCTCCAACTCTCCAAAGTAAAAAACAAAACAAAACAAAATAGATGAAAGTTTGGCCACAAATGGGGCTCTAATTGCTGGTTATAAAGGCAATTCACACATTTAGGTGACTCATTACCCGCACAAGACACCCTAACATAAAATCAATCACCTAATTTCCTAGTGGAGTTTACTCCATACTCGACATCTTCACCATCGGAACTCAAATTCGCCG
Source organism: Metrosideros polymorpha var. glaberrima (assembly GCA_001662345.2). Taxonomy (NCBI): domain Eukaryota; kingdom Viridiplantae; phylum Streptophyta; class Magnoliopsida; order Myrtales; family Myrtaceae; genus Metrosideros; species Metrosideros polymorpha. The sequence goes on along the minus strand of BCNH02000010.1, from coordinate 4,593,602 downwards.
CTATTTCTGCAGCAATTCTGGATTCTAATCTCCTTTTCACGCGAGCTCCTCGAAAAGCCACTCCGTCCCGGGTTTCAAACTAGACGCGACTACTGGTTTGGATGAAGGCAAAGAAGTCGCAAAAAACGAACTTTGCGAAGGTTTTGTCAGTGGACGCTTGAATACCCTCGACCACCCTGCAAATGCCTTAACCTCACCGAGATTGGTAAAGAAAAGAACCCAAGTGCGAAGAGAGTCAAAGGGTCAAAGTTTCTTCGAGCCAGCTTCGAAGCTCTTCAACATCATCAACAATGAAAGGGAACGCAATTCATTCCATCTGCAACGGAATTTAAGGGGCGAGAACTGGTATTGCAGAGAGAGAGAGAGAGAGTGACTGTGTGTACGGTGGAAAAAGACAAATTTTGAAGCTTGTGACAGTGAGAGCCGACCTAATTTCCTCAAAAAAGGAAAGTTCTATTCGTTGCTTCGCAATGGGTGTGCGACATGTCTGAGAAACAGACGAAGACCGGACGAAGAAGATGAAGTTGGCGTTACCTCGAGAAGCTTGGAGTCGGCGGGTTGCAAGTGCCGGCGGAGGTTGGTTAGTCTCGAGATGGCCGAAGAATCCATTTCCAAACTGTAATCAGAGAGAGAGAGAGAGAGAGAGAGTTGATGTCGATGTCGATGCTCGAGCTCGCCCCTCTGCAATTACATCCGCCCGCTTCGCTCCGATTTCAAACCACGGAGAGAGCAACTCGTAAAGCTACCAGCAAAATACATTCAGAAAGTGGCACCGTAGCCGAACCTAACCCCAAGAAAATTAGAGAAATTTTCAAATAAAGACATAAAGTGATTTTAAATAAAAATTTGAAAGTGCCCTAATTATTTTAAAAAATAATGTCACTAAGAGTATTTTCATCTTTTATATTTTCTGATTTTTTTTCTACCTTTTCACCTATGGCCGGCGAGGGTCCCCTCACTTAGGCCCTCGCTGCCTTTTGCCTAATTGGGCGAGCAAAATTATAAAGCTGCTAGAAATTTTGAACAGACTCATGTAGGACTCATTTTAAAAAGATTTAAATTATATATGAATTTAATATCTATCTTGACCCGTTTAGTCCTTTTTAATATATACGTAAGGAAAGAAAAAATAAATATCATATATGATTCCGCAATTTTGTAGTTTCCATAAAAATGAAATTTATGCCGACTGATGAGTGGTGACTACATGAAAATTTGTTATTAGCGGGTAAAGGACCATTGAGATAACTTTTGTATAAATTTTTATGATAAAACGTTAGTTTAATAGTTTTGTCGTATATATAACTAGCACCGGTATTAAGACACGCTGCGCATGAGCGAATAACTAGGCAATGCCAATTATGTAAAGAAAGAAAATGAGTTAAGCACTGTAATGGGAGGACCTAAGATAAAGAAAAGTAAGGGTAATTTAAGAAATTTAATAGAAAATAAAGTAAGTGGTTTTTTAAAAAATAATTGGGTATGAGAGAAGAAAGGAAGGATAAATTTGGGAATCACTGAGACATTTGGGTATTTTGATTTAAATATACATATATTGAGTAGGCATATTTTTAAGGGTTAATACTACTAAAAATTCCAAACTGATACACATGTGATAAATTTACTCTCAGCTAGTTTATGTTAAATTATATTGTCAAATTACTGTGTTAGATGATATTTTTACCTTTCGCATATTATAGGTGTATCAGTTTAGGGTTTTTCATGGTATTAAACCAATTTAACGGAAACTAACATAAGACAAATTTGTTACAAGTGTACCAGTTTGAGATTTTTTATGGTAAAAAAATTAGTTTGTGATAAATTTGTCATAAGGTGTGCCAGTTTGAGGTTTTTTATGATAAAAAAAATTAGTTTAGGGTAAATTTGTCACACATGTACTAATTTATAGTTTTTTGTGGTATTAACACTTTTTTAAATATAAAAGATAGTTTTCACGGCACTGTTAACTTCTTTCACACTTAAACCAAGATAAAAAAGTTTCATAAGTTCATGTCATATATATAATACATAGAGATTGGAAATAGATATATTTAAAATTCTTAGAGAATGTTCCTCTTTCTTAAAAAATAATAATCTAAACATCTCTATTTCATGAAAGTACACGGATAGTATAATGAACACGTATGAATTGATTTTTTCATCTGACTTTTTACTTAATCAAGATGTTTCGGCGCACGCACATTGATTTTTTTACCTGAAACACATGAAATATTCACAACATATGAAATGTTTACACGTAAATTCGCATATACTTTTTTATATATTTTTTAAAATTTGTATTAGTAAGTCTGGACAAGAAAGATTTTTGTTTACTAGCAAAATACCTTACTCTAAAATTTGAGAGTAAAATAAAATTAAGCAATAGAATAACTTAAGCTTAACACGATTTAAACCACAAATTTTATTTTTAAAAATTTATCTTGAAAATATAATACAATATGATGACAAGAAATTTGCAAATCAATTTGAGTTAAAAAAATTAAATCCACTTTAATCTATTCTGAAATTTCCTGGTCAAGCACGTCCACAATTATTAAAACAACTTCTTAGGGAAAAAGTTAGACTTCACTCTAGGTTTTCATCTCCTAAAAATTTATTCTGTTTTACTTTGTCACATTGAAAAGTCTAGGACTCTTTGATTTTTAATACTTTTGCACTTCAAGCATTTTTAAGACAGGTGAATTAGTAAAGTAAGGAATAAAACCATAGCAATTATAAAACAACAAATAAATTGCATTTTCCATTAATGTTTGTTTTTCATTATTTGATTATCTAATTTATTCTAATCATAGAGTCGTTGTGAAGAACAAGATTACTTGAATGAAATAAGCTATGTTAGCTTAGTGAGTTATATTCAAACTAAGTTGTATTATTGGTTTTTTTACGTACACTTTCCTTGGAAAAAATAACTTACACTTTTACCATTAAATAGTACATGGATGGATTAGGTTAAATAACTATGTTTAATGACATGTCCAACGAGTGGTGTATATGCAAAAAAATGTTTTATATAAAGTGGACCTAATAATAATCTTGATTGAAATATGTTTTTTCGAATTTTTTCTCCTCATCCATTTCTTGAAGTCGGAAATAAAACTACAAGATAGGATGCATATTTTCTTTGTTTCCGTTATCCCTGAGAGCAATTTCGCTTGATGAAGTTAGCTATACATCAACTCATAAAATTTAATCTATCGGTAAGATAGATTATCGGCTTGATCCTTTATTCCATTTTGCTTTCCTTTTATATTGAATTAAATTGGGATATGTTCACCGGAAGTCTTAAAATTTGTCACGAAAGTGTACATGAGTCCTAAAACTTGTAAAAATTGCAATTAAGCCCTAAAACTTGTCAAATTGGTTTAATCGAGTCCTTTTATTAACTCTGTCAAATTTAACTAACGAAAAATGCTGACGTAGCATTTTAAAATATTTTCTCTTTCCTACGTGGCGATGATGAGGTTAAAATGATGTTCTTTTGGTCTAAATCTACTTTTAATATATTTTATTTAAAAATAAGCTTAAATTTAAAAATGGGGGAGTTCAAATTCAATGGCGAGGGTTAGGACTCAGCCCTCACTGCTTGAAGGCCAGGGCATGTTGGCCCTCTGCTTCGATCGACAAGGGTCGCTGGCCCTTGGTCGGAACTCGGTGACCCCTGCTAACCATTTCCCCACCATTCTCGGCGATGATGGGGTGGCGGTGGCGAGGGCTGCAAGCCTACCCCCTTTTAAATTTAGCTTATTTTTAAATTTAATTTAAATAAAAACTATATTGAAAATCAGATTTGGACTAAAACGACGTTGTTTTAGCAACCTCATTGCCACATAGGAGAGAGAAAATATTATAAAATGTCAAGTCAGCATTTTCTGTTAATTAAATTGGAAGGAGTTAATGGAATGACTCGATTGAATCAATTTAACAAGTTTTATGATTTGATTGCACTTTTTACAAGTTTTAGGACTTGTAGTGCACATATTCCAATTAAATTTACATCAAATAGAAGCTTTAATATAAGCTACGGAAAATACAAAACATCCCCTGAAGCAGGGCTATTTTCTCAAAGATCCTCTAAAGCGGGGTTACTTTTAGAAAACTCCCGAGCCTATAGAAGAAGCTAGACTTTCTGCCGCCGATTCCGAGCCGCTCCTTTTCGTATTCGCTCGTGAGTACTTGTCTCTACCGGTTTCGGAACCCATGACCGGCGTCTCTAAAAGAGGGCACAACGTCTTCTCGTGGCGGGGTTCAGAGCTAATGACCAACGTCACTAAATGAGGACACATCCACCTCAAGCTTTCCGTCAGTTGAGAACTGGTATTTACTTCAGGAGTGTTGAAGAGGATTTGAAGTCTCAGATGCTTGACATTGTGCAATGGAGGAAGCATTTCACTTCTGATTTCTTCTTGAAGAACCAATGCCTATATATAGCAGGATTTCAATTCTGTGAGGGTCGCCGGCCCTTGCCGAGGCCGGCAGCGGCAAGGGCCTGCCGCCCAAGCCCCGATTTTTTTTTTTAAAAATATTTTGAATATTCTATTTTAAAGAAAAGTGAAAAAAAAAATTTGGGGGTAAATGTGTCTTTTTTACTTCAAGTGGGGTAAATGTGTCACACAATCATTAGTTTGGGATTTTTTGTGTCAAATAAAAAAGTTTAGGGTAAATGTGTCCATTTTCAAGTTTCAGTCAAACATCGGAAAATATAATCATTTTCCAGGAAAATCACTATTTGAAAAACATATTCCAAAAATGTCTCATTTTTCGCGAAACAAACAGAGCCTTAATGGAGAGAGCTCACGAGACCTTGATCGTTCACTAATGACGGTCGCACAATGCCCCGGAAGAGCCGCTAAACTCATCGGAAAAGAGCGAGTTATGAACCAATTTATTGAGCATACAAAAGCCCCACGCTCATCATTGAAAAACTTAACCGCAAAATACGCACTCGCGCCGAAAATTTCCCATAAACGAGATTAGTTCACTACGTCCGAAGACTAAGGGTAAGCTAATTTACCTTGAACGGTTTCTTCTCCCTTTCTCTTCCGTCAAACCGAGAATGCTCCACGAAGACGAACAGATCCTCGTCTCTGAACCAACTTTTGCGGGCTGACGACGAATCTGCTCCTCGGCTCTTCAAAAGGCTCTCTTTGTGAAACATGAGGGAAGAGCGGACTTAAGAATTAGATTTTAAGTTTGAATTTGAGTTTTGCTCATCCTTTAACTCGAGGATAGCGTTTGTATTTATAGACTTTATCTACTAACGTTACAGTAATTACATGAGTTATAAATGGACTAATTCAAAATATTTTAAATTTTGAAATTAGTCCGTTACAGTAATAACTACATGAGATAATAATGGATTAATTTAAAATATTTTAAATTTGAACGAGTCATGTATTGTTATCCTTGACAAATCTCAACCAACCCTAGCTCCGTCAGGACTAGGGAATATGCGAAGATTAGGAAATCTGAACTGAAGTATGTTTTGGTCGGACACTTGCGAACCAAGTTTCGTCAACGCCCAGGATGTTTCCCTTTCTGGCCTTGGGTTTTTCAATCTGACACGAGCGCCGTTGTCCGTGATCAAAACGGCGACGTTTTGAGGTACCCAAGTCACAGAAGATTTGTGGTGGAGTTCGATTTCTATTTAGTGGCTTGGCGACCAAGCAATCAACGGCCAAGATTAACTCATTTTTCTTCCCTTTTCTATCGGTAAATTAAATCCTTTTAGTGTTCGCTGTTTGTGTTATATCTTATGGACATCTTGTCGTCGGATTTCTTGTTCCTCCCAAAAAATATGTGCATCTTCAAAATATAAATTTTCACGATATATCTGTCTTGAGATTATTTACCTTAGTCATCGCACCATCTTCACCATGGTGAAGGATTTTTACCTCTCTCTCCGGAAATCACCGAAATAATTGTTGACGCTGTGCACAACTTTTGAAAGATTGTTTCATCGTTTTCTATGACTTTGCTATCATAGGTGGACCCAAATAAGGAAAAGCACATCCGACCAATAAAATAATAATAATAATAATAAGGAATAATAGCGAGAAGAGGACAAAAAAGTAATTGACTATTTAAGAATTAGGTGGGTATGTAGAGAAGAAAGGAAGGATGAATTGGGAATTATTGAGACAATTGAGTGTTTCAATTTAAATATATAAACATTGACTATGCATAGTTTTAATATAAAAGGTAGTTCCACGATACTTTTAGCTTCTTTCACACTCAATTGAAAGTTTCATAGATTTGTGTTATACATGTATATGTGATACATAGAGATTGGAGATAGAATTGACTTTTTCATCTGATGTTTTATTTAATCTAGGTGTTCTGGTGCACACATTTATTTTTTTACCTGAAACACACGAAATATTCACATTTAATTTTTGTTTACATGTAAATTCGCATTTAATTTTTTTTTTTATGAATTTTTGAAATTTGTATTAGTAAGCCTGGACAAGAAAGATTTTTGTTTTCTAGTAAAATACTGTACTCTGAAATTTCAGAGTGAAATAAAATTAAGCAATAGAATAGCTTAAGCTTAACATGATCGAAACCATAAGTTACTGATCTCTTAGCTCATTGAGTTTTATTTTTACAAACTTATCTTGAAATTACAATACAATATACTAACAAGAAAATTGCAAATCAACTTGAGTTAAAAAAATTAAATCCACTTTAATCTATTTTGGAATTTCCTGGTCAAGCACGTCCACAATTATTAAAACAACGTCTCAGGGAAAAAAAGTTCACACTCTAGATGAGGGCACGATGTCTTCTTGTGGACGAAGCTAGATGAAGAAGCTAGATGAGTTGTCTTTGTCGAGAACGCTTCTCTCGTTGCTGCCACCGATTCCGAGCCGCCCCTTTTCCTATTCGCTCGTGAGTACTTGTCTCTGCCAGTTACGGGACCGATGACCGGCGTCTCTAAATGAGGGCACGGCGCCGCCTTCTCGTGGCGTGGTTCAGAGCTAATGACCAGCGTCTCTAAATGAGGACACATCCACCTCAAGCTTTCCTTCAGTTGAGAACTGGCATTAACTTCAGGAGTGTTGAAGAGGATTTGAAGTTTCAGATGCTTGACATTGCGCAGTGGAGGAAGCATTTCACTTCTGATTTCTTCTGGAAGAACCAATGCCTATATATAGCAGGATTATAGCAGGATTTCAATTCCTAGTTCACATTAGCATGCAAATACTCGATACAAAATAACTATTCAAAAGAATTACTTACCTCGATTTTGTTACAGACTAGTGTCAGCGAGTCGCAACGGCTGAAATACCTTAGGAACTTGGCCGCCTTGAGATAGCTCCTCTTGGTGCAGACTCTGAAATCCACCTCCAGTTTCGCATTGGCCAATCTTGTCGAATCTCGTGGACCGATGACCGGGATGTTGAGGCCGTCATATTGGAAAGAAACTAGACTAGGAGTTTGGATCTTCACTTTTCTCAGGGAGTCGAATCCAGTCAAGACAAGGTGCTTGAGATTCTTGTGAGTTATCCTGATGCGCTCCGTGGACCGACTGCCCTTGAGCCTCAGAGTCTCTAGGAGACGAAGCCGAGAAACGGCTTCTCTGACCGTCTTGATCCCGACCACATACAAATCCAATGTAAGCTCCCTCAGGTTTTGAGCGCCATGTACTTGGAGAGTCGACAACTCCCCATCCGGTAAGCCTTTGGTCCGTGCCGATGTGAAGCTGAAGGATTTGAGGTTTGGTGCTGAAATTGCGAAATTGGGAGCATTTGATGAGAAGCCATTGATGAGGATGCCCGATGCCTTGAAAGTCTCGAGCTTCGGTCCGCAGATGAGGAGGTCCCTGGATTGGGAGCATCTGATCAGCTCCACGCGCCTGAGCGCAGGGCAACTCAACATAAGCTCGTTCAAGATGTCATCGCTCTCGTCGACTCTGTGTAGGACCACTTCTTCTAAGCGAGGCAGCCTCGTCTTGACGCCCTGCATGTAGAGATGGCTCACGTGGAGGACAGAGACTGTGTCGGAGACCAAGTCAGGGCATTTGTGATCGTGCCATCTTTTGTTGGGATAGTCGACGATGCGGCCGAGCGTGAGGTCTCGGAGATTGAGCCTCGAGGCAATGTCTACCCACTTGGGCACCACGAGATTCAACTTGTCGCCCTTCGAGAAGACCAGCAAGCTCATCGAGTCAATGTTGAGGTTGTGCTCACGGCGCCGCGTCATGTAACCATCGACATATTCCAGGAAAGTGTCGTTCTTGATGTCGGCATCGTGCCCGCCAATGTCTTTGCTCCAGAAGGTTTCCTCGTCAAATTCTAGAGTCGGGAGAGTGTTGAAGGCGTGGTTCCAGTCCTTGGAGAGAGTACTGATTTGTGCGGCAACCCTTGGAGGTAAACATGACACGAATTTTTGAATTATCGGTTGAGGCAAGTAAACGGAGTCCGATGTATCAATGCGGCCTTCAGAATTCTCTGCCATCATCCGTCGATGTCGACTTTGTTGTTCTAAACAAAATCTTCCTGCAATACAAGAAAGAATGAGAACGCTTGTTCAAAAAAAAAAAAAAAACATGCCAGTTGAACCATAAGTGACGGCTGCTAAACTTGTTGGAAACCAACGAGTTACGAACCAACTTGTCGAGAATGCAAACGCCCCACATTGTTATTATAAAAAAAACTTAAACCGCAAAAATACGCACTAATGCAGGAAAATTCGGATAACGATATTAGTTAACTGCTTCCAAAGACTAATTTACAGAAACGAGAAACCACAGATGGGTAAGCTAATTTACCTTCAACGGTTGCTTTTCCCCTTGTTCCTTCGACCAAACCGAGAATGCTCCGCGAGTCGATGAACAGATCCTCGTCTCTGCACCAGCTTCTGCGGGCTGACGACGACTCTGCTCCTCGGCTCTTCAAAAGGATCTCTTTGTGTAAACACAGTGGAAGAGCGGGACTAAATAGCACTTGTCATCCGAGTGCTGAGCCAAACAGTAAGTTTCCTGAATGATCTGAACCAATCCGAGCTCCGTCAGGATTAGGAAATATGCGAAGATTAGGAAACCTGAAATACATCCTGGTCAGACGCTTGTGAACCAAGTTTCGTCAATGCCCAGGATGTTTCCCTTTCTGTTCCTGGGTTTTTCCAATCTGACAGGAGCGCCGTTGCCTGTGATCCAACGGACGACCAAGCAAGCAACCGCCAAGATTAACTGATTTTCTTTCCTTTTCTAACTACTGGTAAATCAAATTCTGGGAATATAGATATTCGCGATATATCTTCCCGAAATTATTTCCAAATTAGCCTCCTCATTGCCACATTGCCCTTAAAGTTTGAACAACTAATGATATGCCTCCTTAATAAATTATTTTCTATGTCTTTGCCACAACGTTGTTTCATTGAGTAAAGTTGCTCTTATAGATTAATTTCGCTTAAATGAAAGATTAGGATGAAACTGAGTTTAAAAAACTAAGATGATGTATCTAGTTTTAAACATGGCTTACCTAGTGCTTAGTTTAAATATAGCTTACAGAAAAGGTAGGAAACAATATATCTGGCATTACTTACATATACCTCTCGTGGGTTACAAGTTATGGATATTACTCGCACACAAGCTTAATTACACAAAAATATTCATGATTTTTCTTGGAATATTTAAATAATAAACACACATTCATCTAACGGTTTCAACTTTTAAAATAGTTAGCAATAATCCCACAAAATCTCACATGGTATCAGAACAAGAAGTCTTCAGTTTAAATCTAGGCTCCTATTTGCCTTCCCAATTGCATATTTCCACACTTAGGCCAAAGTCCACGGGTAGCTTTCAATTTCATCTAACAGTTGGCAATGATCCACAAAATCTTCTCACAATTCTCAGATTTGTTCCTCCGATTAGGGACGACCCGAAACATAACCCAATCAACTGAGAAACCCTCCAGATCTCATTCCATGGATGCAATGTTCCTGTTTCCAGACCACTCATCAATCATTTTTTCCCCTGAGATCTCATTTATATAACTGAATTTATGGCTTGCACCAAAAGAGACATTAATCTGGATAGTATGATGAACAGTGCTTGCCTCTACTGATATAATGCTAGCTCTAACTCAAGAAGAAGGTAGAGTGGTTCGCTAGAGACTAGTGTGAGGTGGTACCAAGGCCAAAAATTCATCTGCTTCTGGGAATTACGTAAGACAATACTCAGGTACGAGAAATCCACCTGATCTGTGGCTAAGTCAAACTGATGGTCGTAGCTCATGACTAAACCTTGATGTCACGGGCACATTCTCACTCGATTACGCATGTAGCCAACACAAAAACTTTACATATACTCAATGACCACTGAATTCAACGAGGCCTCGGGTTGCTACTCAAATCAACAAGCTATAGAGAGTTGCTTACAGGAAAGAAAGGCGCATTTAAATACATGCAGCTGCATTTTCTGACTCTTGCACCATACTTACAGATGAAGGACTTATCCTTTTGCAGGAAAAATGAGCACAATTACAAATGACTAAGATAACAACTTTGTCAATCAGAGACAAATCAATAACCAAACCTGAAAAGTATGTCGCTAGACCGAACAGGAAAAAAAGCTCACTTGTGCACTAGTTCAAGTGCAGCAGCACAATGAAACAGACCTGGCCAAGGAGGCAACAGAAGCACAATGAACAATAAAATGGATATTCGGTGCAGGTTAGTCATTACAGTTTCCAATAAATTCTCCTTTTCTGTTCCACGGTCGAGTTGCAAAAGACTTCCCGATCATGCTTCTCTTCTCATTTACTCTGCCTTCTTCACATCGATATTCTGGAAAGTAATCCAAAAATGTTTTGCTTCCTAGTGAATCGACTCCGTCGAATAGGAAGCTCCGGACCACACTCTATGTTTAATGACAAGAGATAAGCAATTGCAACTCTGATATGCAATAGGATGTAGATGTAGAAATAGCTGTAAATAGCATTTCTACCTTTGCATGTGTCTCCCCAATCAACCTTTTCAAAACTTGATAACCCGGATCCTGGACTCAAAAATCAAATGAATTGTAGATCGAAAAGGAAAGTCAAAGAAACATAAGAGCAATGGCATTATGTTAGCTGCACCTAAAACACTTCTACTGGCTACAATCTTGGTGATGCTCTCTTTTAATGCATATTGAAATGCAACTGACATTTCAAATGGAAATGGCAGATCACAAAAACTTTTTCAGGGGTCCAAAACTGTGCACATTTGATTTGTTCCGTTCATTAGTGTTCTAAATTGGAGCTAACATCTTCTTATTCTTTGATTAGTCTTGTCATCTGGAATGCAAAGGAGCAATACAACTGCAGCAAGCTCAAGGCAGAGCAGGTCTGTCTAGAACATTTATATCCAGACATAGGCCATTTCAAGTTTTAAAGGCTTTTCTCATGCCTTGATCAAATTCCACAGGACTTTGCTTAGTACTTTAGACAACTGGTAGTAGCACTGGTCTCTGCATGCGCATGTAAAACATAACGCAAGCAGACTGTAGATTGCAGGTGAAGAAAAGCAAGATAAGATGAAGATAGGGGAAGAGATGAGTGGCCACGTGATTCACCTTTTCTGCTCTCCAAGTCAGATACCGATGCTGCGCTTCACGGTTGGCTATAATTTGAGATGCATCAGTCTCCCTTATTCCTAGGTCCATCAAAACAAGCCAAGCCTGAGAACAAAATGAAAGGTCAGAGAAGAAATTATATAGAAAAAATTTTCAGTCTAAAAGAAACAATGCAATCCCTTGAGGAGACAATTTATCAAGCAAGGTACCTTGAGATAATCCATGAATGCAGAGTATAAAACATCATGCATGTGTTGACCAGACTTAAACCTGGTCCATATGACTATTGGTGAGAAGAATCTCAGCGATTCACCCGTTAATTTTCCACCCCATGGTAAAAGCTGCATAAAGTGGTGTTCATGCTGAAGCGTCCAAAAAGGGCAGGAAAAGACTTAAAACTCTTTAAATGTTACTATAAAGCACAACGAACAGCTGACCTCAGCATACTTGAGACCTAAGGGCATCAGGCCTTCATAGTACTTATCTTTGTATTCCTTGTGCTTGATGACGTCATATAGAGGGTTAAGGTCCCTACAAATGATATATTGGGGGCAGATCAGGGAGCATTATGTACGGACAACAAAGTTAATATAGGATTGATGGGGAGACTAGCAGCGTTCAACACCTGCTGACCCTGATGTGACGATAACACTCAACACTAACCAAGCAGGATATCATATATTATTATTTTTATCTATATTCGACTATTTATAAAAGAAATTTACACGAATCACTCCTGTTTTGAAAAATTTAACATTGTTAAAATACTTATTGCACATCCGAACAAAAAAAAGTATTCACTCCAACAAGATGCTTTTGTTCATTAAGGAGCATTACATATTTCAAGCCGAAAGAAAAAGTTCATTATTGCACGTCTAGCTTGACAAACACTGTCCAGTATGCCACCCATGCCAATAGGCACTAGATAGATAGATGTCAAATACGTGACTGTTAAAAGCTTCTGCAAACTATGACCCAAAAAAAAAAATTAATTTCTGCAAAAGTCAGCTCATGACACTCAAGCAGAACAGCTACACCACAACCCATTTCAACTGTTCAACATTTTCTTTTATCAGAAAGGTGCCAGCCGGTATTACAGCAGAAAAGCATGCATGGCCACTTATTGGCTTTCTACACATGGTTATCATGAACATTCACCTGCAAATTTGCTCGAGACATACAGTTGACCATAGAGCACATGCAAAGTTGCTCAGCACATATAGTTGACCATAGAGCAAGCAACTGCTGTCATTTTCATCAACTTGCGTTGTTTCTTACAACAAGGAATAAGGAAAAAAACAAGAACAAAGAATTGTTCTTACAGAACAACTATGTTTGTCTCGGAGGCAGAGAAAAAGTTGGCACAGAATATGGGCAGATCATATTCTGGTTCTGGAAACATAGCAAAATCCAAAACCTGCATAGAGTATCTTCAGAAGAACAAAATGAGGCAGCTAACATCATAGCTAATAATGTGTTCAAATAACTTACTTGAACAACCAATTCGTCCATCAATACCAGTGGCAAATCTAATTAGAGGAAAAGCTTCACACAGAAAATACTATCTTCCGAAAACATGAAAGTTTCCATTGGGGAAAAGTCAGAGAATCAATCAATTCTCTACTTATTTCCGAAACTAGCAAAATGATGCATCCGTATGGCACCGACATACCAAAAGTTTTAATACCAAGGGAAGTGTAACCATAGTATCAATTAAGTAAAACCGGCCTCATACTCAATACAATTTCCTCTGACCATCATGTTGGACTTACAGGGGCTTTTTGGAGCTATAGACTGGAACTACCAGCTACGTTTGCTTAAACCCATAAATTCCAAGCTGTCTGTCTAGATTCTGTAGACTGATTCCTTAAAATTTGTTTGCTTTTGCTGTAGCTTGTGTTTGGAGAAGCTTATAGAAACCAAATATCAAGTGGCAAAGATATTAGACAATAATACCTGCAGTCCCTCGCTCCCTTGAATGCTCAAACTGCGAAGCAACCTAATTTTTGGCGCTTTATACGATAACAACTCGATCTCTGTTTTATCATCCGATGGCTTCATGGAGCTGAACCTTTCCTAAGGACACAAAGAAGGATCATTAACGAAGCAAACGGCAAATAGAGCAGACAACCAGAGAGAAACCAAAAACCTGGCAACAAACATTCACAGTCACACGCATCTCTCTCTCTCTCTCTCTCTCACACACACACACACACTGAGCAACATTGTCAGAACTTGAAGCAGTGGATAGATAACGAAACAGTGGAAGCGATGGTGACGCAGAGCTAGCAACGGCTACGTCTAGAGTGCCAACACAAGAAGGTCCGAAACTCAACGCGCGACGAGAGGATCAAATTCAAGCTCCCTCGTAAGCAGCCGCGAGACCAATTCGAATTTCGATTAAGCACGAAGCCGAGTCGAGAAACATTCGTGACCAGCAAAAAGAAGGCGAAAGCGAAAGCGACAGAACCTGCAAAGGAGAAGGGGTCAAGCGAGTATGGAGTGCGGTCTCGTCCAGAGCAAATTGGATGAACTTCCGGTACGAGAGAGCAGAGACGCGAACGGACGGCCTCCCCGTCCGCCGAGCGAAGCCGCTGCCAGCGGCGGCGGCGGCGGTGGCTTCTCCGAGCCTGGTGGATGAGGAGCGCCGGAGAGCGAAAGAGAAGGCGGTGGAGGAAGCGGACTCCATCCGAAGCTAGTGTGCCGTCGACGCCATCAACGGAGTCGTGGTCGGAATCGGACTCTCTCTGTGTTTTTTTTGGTTCCTTTTTTTTTTTATCCTAAAGAAATGCTTCCATTACCCTTTCAAGTTTCAAGTGGGGGTCAACTGGTCATGCTTCGACAAGGAAAAGAGATTGGTCTCCATTAGCGGTAATAATCACCATATTTATTGATAATTACTGTTTTAATGGCCGAATTCCCTAAAAAACCTCCAACTTTAGATCAAGTCCCAAAAATATCCCGAACTTTTTTTTGTCTCGAAAAAAACCCCAAACTTTAGGTCAAGTCCCAAATCTGCCCCAAACTTTTCTTTTGTCTCAGAAAAAACTCAAAACTTTAAGTCCAGTCCCAAATCTACCCCGGATTTTGTTTTGTCCAAAAAAAAAATCACAAAATTTCAAAAATTCTCAAATCTACACTCATGATCCAACCCCAACTTGACACGGCACTTCCACGTCGATAAAATCCACATCAATAAAGTAACA
>BCNH02000010.1:4557934-4568916 GCA_001662345.2 Metrosideros polymorpha var. glaberrima | reverse complement strand
AAACCGTCTTACTGCCGAGCGTGCGTGAATGGTGTGGCCTGGACAGTATCGGAATCGGGGTGGACCGCCTGACCAGCCAGTACAAGATCCCGCGCGTGAGCTATTCTCTATTTTCCGACTGGTCAATCTGCCCGATTAGGGCAAAAGTACTCGATCAGGGCTCGCAGTCATGGAGGGACGTAGCGAGCGTCCCCCCAGCTGCCTCCTTGGAAACCCCGTGTTCGTTGCCGGATCAATCCACTGGATTGTCGCCGGCAGAGGTGGCATTGTCAGGATCTTGTCATTCGACCTCGCAAAGGAGGAGTTTCAGCCGACTCCGTGCCCGGGGTTCGACTTGGAGGAACCAACCTGTGGGTGAAGAAGCATAGGATCCCGCTGACGTTGCCGTTGCCGGGGAGTTGAATAGTCACCAATTCGGAGAGTTTCTGGGCTATGGTGTCTGGAAGATGGTGCTCAAGCACTTGAGGAGCCACTTGAGCCATGATCGGTAGCCGCCGGCCAGAGTTATAGGCAGCATCACCGCGAGTTTGCTTTCGCCGGCCAAGTTGTGGAATGCGGACAAGGTCATGCCTCTAGTTTTGGCGAAAGGAAACGTCATCAAGGGCGGTGCGATTGATGGATTGGATGGTAGCAAGCGCACGAGAATGTCTCTCTTAGGTTTTCTTTGGTCGAAAGATGACTAATTACTTTTTCTTTTATTAATTAGAAGAAGATAGTTGATGAATTTAGTTCGCCAGATTGCATATATTATCCGTTTTTTTAATCGAATTGACATTGCCGGTTTTCTTTTCTTTTTTGTTTGAAAAAAGTATACTAATAACTATAGATAAGATATAACTATCCATATATACATACATACATGTGATTTTAGGACAAAACAAATAATCTCTGCCAATCTCGATGGTTCTTCCGATAAAATCGATACTGGAATTTATTGTCGTGACATCCATCATTTTTTAAAGTAATTGATAATGCGTGTACATGAGAAATATATGAATAAAAATCAACCAAATAAGGAAACAAAAAAGACAAGTGCCTAGCTTCTCCAATGGCTCTTTGGATGGCATCCTAAAATATTGTAACGACACTCAGCTTGATAGTTCAAGCATAACTTATTTCATTCAACTTAGTTTAATTTAATGCGTGCATTGAAAGAATTACAATGAGCAAATAAATTCACTTTGTTTGAGAAATATAGAAAATTTTGATACGTTCTAGTCAATTGAGAAAAAAAAAACTATTAACTTCCTTTCTTTTAATTGTAAGGAAATTAAAGATTGCAATTAACTCCGATTACTTTAATCTAGCAAATATATTACAATTTTTTTATTATCTTAAACTTGCAATAGATTCTCAGTAAGAAAAAAGAGTTAAATTTCAACTTATTTTAACAAATTGCATTTTCTTATTTTTTTTCTTTTTTAATGGACATATTTCAAATATAGCTTCCATATATTTTATGCTAAAACAACAACATTAGAACGTCTTTTACGCCTCATATTTATCTTAAGTCTCCTTAAATTATGATATTGGCTCTGTGCATACATCCTCAATTATAAGAATTTTACCAAAGGATTCACTAGAAGCATTTATTGAACAACCCAGTATATTCACATACCTCGTGTTATGTTCGATCAATACCTTAATGTTTAAACTAGAGCACTAGTCTATGCAATTTTATTTATGAATCCTCAGTTTACTGACGAGCGCCTTAAGAGCACTTGTTAAGGAACTGATTAAAATTTTTATCGATTTCGACGCATCGGCTATCGAACATGTTGTGTGAGCATTGCTTTGGGATTGATATATTCTTAATAAAGATGGTCTATAAGTGACACGAAAGCGCTGATAACGTGACTAGTAAAAAAGATTTCTTTCCCGTTTCTCTTTTTAGATGGAAATTAAAATACAAATATGGAATAATACTTGTAGACAAATCCTACGGCTGAGAACATAGACATCTCCGGGTCAATTTCTATATCGAGGAAGTGAAAGATTCGCAGGATTCGCGATTATGTAAACAAACCAGAGCGCGTCTTCTTCAATGCTCTCGCCAATGGCGACCTGTAACTCTTACTCTTCTTCTTCTTCATCTTCTTCCCGGTGTAAAAGGCCAAGGACGAGCTCACTCCCTCTCGACCTCCTCCACAACGTCTTCTCTCGCCTACCCACTATATCGCTCCTCAAATCGGTAACGAGGCCGTGGCTCTGCAGAGGCATAGCTTCTTGTCACGGGTTGCTCTGCTTCGACGACCACTGCGACTGCCTGACCTATCTCCTCAATCCTCTGACCCGAGAAATTATCTCGCTGCGGAGCGTCGACCCGTCGCACCATCGATGGGGCCTGCACATGATTGGAATTGGGGTTGACCGCTTGACCAGCCGGTACAAGATCGTGCGTGTGAGCCACTTTTTCGACCGCCAAGTCTGCCCGACTAAGGCAGAGGTCCTTGATCAGGGCTCACGGTCATGGAGGGACATAGCGAGCGTCCCGTCCAGCCTCCTCCTCGGAGTTCCCGTGTTCGCCACTGGATCGATCCACTGGATAACCAAAGATGGAGGTGGCGCCGTCAGGATCTCGTCCTTCGACATCGCGAAGGAGGAGTTCGCGCAGACTCCTTGCCCGGAGCTTCAACACGCCAACCTGGTGGATCTTTCTGGGGCTCGTCGACCGATCGCGAGAGGAGAGCATGGACGTGTGGGCAATGGAGGAGAGTGGGCGGTGGGTGAAGGAGTACAGTGTCCGGCTGAGCTCCTTGCCGGTGGGGATTCGCTTGTGCCTTGATGTTGTGGGCTGTGTTGGCCGGAAGATCGCGCTCAACTACTTGGAGAGGTTCTGGATTTATGATCCTGGGACTGACGAGCTGAAGCATGTGCAGAGAGCCGGTGACGTTGTAGGCAGCATTGCCGTGAGTTTGCTGTCGCCGGCGAAGTTGTGGCATAGTGGGGTTGCGGAAATAAGCCCCGAGTAAATTTTGGCGAATCATCGAGAAATAGTTTTTTAGGAAAAGAGACATCATCACGCGCACGAGAATGTTTCTAATTTTTTTGTTTGGTCGAAAGAAGAATAGTAACTATTTTTTTTAATTGTTGCAATAATATATCCTCCCCAAGTTGATGAATTTGTCCATTGGATTGCATATATTATCATTCGTTTTTTAGTTTTTCACATTCTACCCCCTTTTGAGTCGAATTGGCTTTGCCTACGTTGGAAAATCCATGGTTTTTTTTCGTGAAAAAGCATACTAACTCGATAAATTTGGTATAGCTTGAGCTCAAATTTATTTAAGTGATCCGAATGACAATTTTATAGCTTGGTCAGCGAGTGTAGAATCAAACTCTGCCGTGTCCAGTTCACACTTATGTAATGTTGCGTTCACGATCTTAGTATAAAATAAACCTTTCTTACCTTTTGTTGTAGGCGTAATATCTCCGCCAAATCTTGATGGTTCTTTTGACCCAATCGACACCAGAATTGAGTTCTCTAAAGTAATCGGTAAAGGATTAAGAGGAGAAATATATCAATAAAACCAACAAACATAGCTCTTAAATTTGGGATAATTATCAAAAAAATCCCAAATCTATAAGAATTGTACCAATTCAGTCATAAATGTTTTTTTTGCTAATTTAGTCCGAAACCTTTTGCAATTGTTTCAGTTCAGTCCATCCGGTGAATTTTAGTTGGCCGGTGTTGACATGGACAATAGTCAGCCGACGATAGAATATTTTAATTATTTTTTAAATTTTTTCGATTTTTTCAATTTATTTACTTATTTATTCTTTTTTTTCTTTTTCTTTTTTCCCTCCCCTCCTCTTCTTCTTCCTCTGGCCGGTCGTCGGAGCTCGGCGATCGGCCAAAGGGGACAGCTAACAAGGACGACCTTGCCGGCCGTCGGGCAAGGCCAAACCTCGCCCAGCCAAGGCGAGGCTTGGGGACATGCCGACTCGGACGCAATTAAGCCTGATCCAGGCAAGCGTGATGGTGGGGTTGGCAGGGAAGAGGAGGAATGCGAAGGCGATGGAGACCAAACCTTCCGGCTCAAGGTCCTTGATCGCATCTCGCTTGGAATCAAGACTCCAAAGCTTCGAAGCAAGCGCAGAAGCTTGCTGCTATGTGACGATGGCTCCATCTCTGTTGTTTGTGGCTTGCTTCCTAGGATTCGGAGTCGCTAAAAGCTTCGAGATGAGATTTGGGAAAGAGGAAGGAATGGCAGTTGCAGAGAGGGCCAGAGGAAGAAGAAGGGGAGGGGAAGGAAAAAAAGAAAATAAAAAATTCGAAAAAATTTAAAAAAATATTAAAAACCTGTCACCGGCCGGCGTCCACTTCAGCACCGGTCGGCTAAAATTTGTTGGATGGACTAAACTAAAATAATTACAAAAAGGTTTAGGACTGAATTGACAAAAAAAATTATGACTGAATTGGCACAATTGCAATGATTTTAGAATTTTCGTTTATAATTTTCCACTTAAAATTCGAATCGCATTTCATTGGACTCCTCCCTGCATAAGGCTTCCGTAGATGGAGAGGCACCATAACTAGTTTTGCGGTTTAGTTTTGGGCACGTAGAGATGGCTTAGCTCTAGTCAAATCTCTTATAAACTAAATTTAAAATCTCGAACTAGACGATTAATGGAAGAGTTTATCGGCTGCCGTATCCATCACAGTCCATGGAAGCGTCATGAACATGATCCCAACTTGCAAGCCCGCCTACAAGCTGATTGCTCGTGCTATTAGCCGATCTTGAATTTGTGATACAACTTATGTGGGGACATTACAAAAAAAAAGAAGTCAAAACCTATTGTACGGGTATCAATTCTGTCATAAGTCTTTCAATTTGGTCAATTTAATTATAAATCTTCTGATAAATTTTCAATTTTGATCGGAAATCGCTTATATGGACGCCAATCATCCTACGAGATTAGCACTAACGTGGACAATTTTTGTAATTTTAAAAAATGAAAAAAAAATTCATTTTTTTCCATTTTGGCCAGCGAGGGTCGCAAGCAACGCCTTGGGAGAGGCGGCCCTCGCCTAGATTTGGGCAAGGCCCTCGCGCCCTCGTTGGCCTTAATAAAAAAAAAAGAAGGTAGAGAAAATACAAAAAAATCAATTCCACATCAACGTGGTTCGTGGAGGACGGCCTGTGATTGATTTCTAACCAAAATTGGGCAAAATGACTCAATTGGCCAATGCCAAAATGTTATGGACAAATGACTACATTGACATGTTTAAAATTGAATTCACATCCGCATAATATATTTAAGACTTTTTTGGTAATTTCCTCCTACTTTTGTTTTTATTTACTATTCAAAATATTCAAGTTCAAACATGGAAAAGTAGTTAAAGAAATATCTTCAAGTATTTTTTTAAAAATGATATAGCTAATTTCGAAAATATCTTGGTAGTAAATCTAAAAAAAACCGTTTAATTTAGAATATTATGCCCCGATGAGTTTTATCTTTTAAATATATGACTTATGTCGTTAGGAATCTCACTTTTAGAAAAAATCTCACTTAATTATGAAGTTGATTTTGTTTACTTGTTAGTATTCATAATGTATAGTATAGATTATTTTATTACATGAAAAGATTACTTGATTTCAATATATTATAAATGAATTACTGATAAAATAACAGTAAAATACACACATATATATATTTTTGAAAATTAAGTTTAAACAATAGTATATAAATTATACTAATGTTAGAAAATCCAACCTAAAATCTTAAACTATCTCAACACCTCCTCTCGTGTGCAAGCATGTATGGAAGCATTGGATTACATGACTCGTAAAAAAGATTTTTTTCCCTTTTATATGTCTTGTTTAAGATGGAAATTGAATTATCTATCTGGCAAATACTTGTAGATAATAACTACCGCTGAGAACACAGACATTTCCGAGTCAATTTCTATTTGGAGGAAGTGAAAGATTCGCATTATGTAAACAAACCAGAACACATCTTCTTCAATGCTCTCGCCAATGGCGACCTGTAACTCTTCTTCTTCTTCATCTTCTTCCCGGTGTAAAAGGCCGAGGACGAGCTCACTCCCTCTCGACCTCCTCCACAACGTTCTCTCTCGCCTACCCACTATATCTCTCCTAAGCTCAGGTCTGTCTGTAGAGAATGGCGTGACGTCATTGACGATCAGCGCTTCGCCACCGTGCACGCCACCAGTGGTGTTGAAAGTCCCCGGATTCTGCTGCTCTCAGGGTAGAGCAGCAGCGCGGAGTGTCGATTCACGGTGGACGATGAGTTCCTGGTGACTTCGCTCCCCATATCGGCCACGTGGTCGTGGCTCTACGGAGCCAGAGCTTCCTGTCACGGGTTGCTCTGTCACGGGTTGCTCTGCTTCGAGGACCTCTGCGACGGCCTGACCTGTCTCCTCAATCTTCGGACCCAAGAAATTATCTCGCTGCCCACCGTCGAACGACGGCGCCCGCACAGGATCGGAATTGGGGTCGACTGCCTGACCTGCCGGTACAAGATCGACCGCCTGAGCTGCTCTGACGACCGCGCAGTCCGCCCGACTAAGGCAGAGGTCCTTGATCAGGGCTCGTGGTCATGGAGGGACATAGCGAGCGTCCCTCCCAGTCTCCTCCTTGGAGACCCCGTGTTCGTCGCTGGATTGATCCACTGGGAAGCTGCGGGGGAAGGGTGGCCCCATCAGGATCTTGTCCTTCGACATCGCGAAGGAGGAGTTTGCGTGGACTCTGTGCCCCGAGCTTCGAGACGCCCAGCTGGTGGACCTCCGGGGAGTTCTGGAGGTCGTTGACTGCTCGCGCCAGGAGAGTGTAGACGTGTGGGTGATGGAGGAGAGCGGGCGGTGGGTGAAGCATTACAGCGTCCGACTGAAGTGCCGTGGCCTGTCAAAAGTCACTGGTTCCTCACCGTTCTGAGCTGCGGTGGCCGGAAGATCGTGTTCAAGTACTTGAAAAGCCTGTTGATCTACGATCTGGCGACTGACGAGCCGGAGTTTGCACAGAGAGCCAGTGACGTGCCGCCGGGGCGTGTTTTCAGCATCACCGTGAATTTGCTTTCTCCGGCGAAGTTGTGGAACGCGGACAAAGTCCTGTCTTGGGTTGTGTAAATGTACTGTTTATTTTTGCAATACGACAACTTCGGCAATTAATTAGAAGGAGATAGTTAATGAATTTGACCATGAGGTTTCAAATATTATTTCATTCGTTTAATTTTTTCCACACTCTGCACTCTTTTGAATCGAATTGGCTTTGCCTTCGGTGGAACATTCTTGATTATTGTGAAAGTGTACTAATTACAGATTAGGTATTGCAATCCACTAATATATATATATATATATGGAACATCCTTGATTATTGTGAAAGTGTACTGATTAAGGCTCTTTCAAAAAAGACTGAGCATTCCTTCTGCCGGTTGGGCTCCTACTTACTAAATTCCCTCGTTTTTCTCTCTCCTTGAACTTTTCATTTTTCAAATAACAAAAATTTCACAAATTTGATTTCACCGCCCATACATCTTAGAACTTTAGCTTTCCGATTGTTTTACTTTATTTTTAGAATTTAACTTTCGAATCCGGAGACTTTCGACGCCATATTCAAAATAAATGGAATTAAATGCGTTAGAATGTTGTTTCTGAACTTGAATGAAATGATAATATTAAACATTTTCATGTAATTCAAGGTCTAAATTGAACATGTACTAAAAGTTTAGGGATTACGTTAAACGAACTAAAAGTTCGTGGACCACATTGCACGTTAAGTTAAAGTTTGAAGATCAGGTTAAACAAATTAAGAATTTATATACAACATTACACATTGAATTAAAATTGAGGAACTATTTATTTCATTTCTCAATTCGCGTTGAGCGAATAGACTTTAAGTCAGGAGAACGTGGAAAGTCATTTCTCCAAAGATCTCCCCAAAGGCACCGAAAAAGGTCCCTTCGTCTTGTCTTTCTAGATGCCCCCGCGTTCTCTCTATTGCAATGCAACTCTGCCTACTAGATTGTCCTTTTTTTTTTCCTTTGACTTTTGCAAATTGCGCATGTTAGACTTGCAAATGTAAAAAAATGTAATTCAGAAAATATAATCTAGCGTTTTAATCTCATTCTTATTATCAATACACGTACCTATTAATTTTCCTTTTCGTCATTAGCAACCTTGGATTATTCAGGATTTACTAGAGCACGAGTGGGGCAAATTTTTTGGTCTTTCTGTAGCAAATATATTAATTCATGTGAATGTGCTTAAACTATAATGCATTGGACTAATTTCTTCTTCCTTCTTCTTTTTTTTTTGTTAAATTTAATTTTGGTAAGTCTTAATATGTTTTAATAGATGAAATGAAATTAAAAGAAAATAGTATGCTATTGATATATAAGTTTTTGAAGTTAACTTATCTCACTTTTTTTTGGTCAGCTACTTATATTACTTAGAACATTCCATATGTTCAGCGACTGCCCTTCTCCCGTTTTCCTTCTTTTGATGTTTTTATTTTCATTTCCAGCTTTTGGTGTTCTGATGGAGGAGAAATGAAAAGGGACTGACAATAAAAAAACAAGACCCGAGCGACCGTCCTTCTTCTGTTTTTTTTTTCCCTCTCGAGCTTTTGATAATATAAAAGAGGATTAATACCACGAAAAACCCCAAACTGGTAAACTTGTGACAATTTTACCAAAAACTATTTTTTTGACCACAAAAAACCCCAAACTGGTACATTTGTGACAAATTTACTTCAAATTGGTACACATGTGACAAATTTACCCTCTATTCGTTTGTCAAATTTTATTGTCAAAATGCTGAGTTTGATTACACATAACAGTTGACAGGGTCTATCAGTTTAGGGTTTTATCCTCTGCTTATCACAAATGTGCCAGTTTGAATTTTTTGTGGTATTAACTCAATTTATGGGAAACTAATGGAAGGTAAATTTGTCACAAATGTACCAGTTTGAAATTTTTCGTGGTCAAAAAATTAGTTTGGGGTAAATTTGTCACGGGTGTACTATTTTTGGGTTTTTCGTAATAAAAAAATTAATTTGAGATAACTTTATCACAGGTGTACCAATTTGAGATTTTTCATTGTATTAACCCTATAAAAGAAGACCTGTGTTGCATACACAAAATATTTTAGGGATAATGACACAAATGTCCTTGAACTTTGGCTCAATGTGCAATGTAATTCTTGAATTTTTTGTATATGTTCAAACTAATTATTGGACTATATGAAAATATTCAATGTGGTTCTTCCATTAATTAAAGTTTAGGAACAACATTGGACATTTTCATATAGTTTAGGAATTAGTTTGAACATGTACCAAAAGTTCAGGAACCATATTGAACAAATTAAAAGTTCATAAACCACATTGAATATTGAGCTAAAGTTCATGGACCATTTATGTGAAATTGAAATTTCATGGACCACATCGTTATGAATCATTTGTGTCATTTTCCCAAGAATTTAAGAAACATAGTCGGCCAAAACAAATGGGTCTAAATGAATTTAACTTAGACTCATTTGGAGTTTGTAATACAACTTTTGTCTTTTTTATCTACTATTTTTTTTTTTATCTCACTCCTCTCTTCTATATGCATGCGTGTGCAGTGCTCATGGGAATCGAACCTCGGACTATTGTTAATATATATATATATAAGTTTAAACTTAGAAAAGTGGATAAAGAAAAAAGATTTCAAATATGTTTGCAGTGCTCACGGATTCGACCAGTAATTATAGTGGTCGTATTTGGGGTTGTCAAGATTATTGGCCATCCCGCGAGAGAAGTGAGCCTCGGCGCGCTGCATCATCTTGGGGGCCACAAAACGTAGCAGATTGAGGAGTGTTCGAGAAGTGTACACTTCATTGTCCGCGACATCTCGTCTACAAATATAATGTTTTCACTGTGGATGAATCAACCTCGTCGCCGCGGGCTTCCGCAATTGTCTATCGCCGGGAGACTCATGAACAAGTGCAACCCCTTTCGGCACAACACTCTCATTTACCATGGATCATTCGAGCTCATTGACGCCTTCTGCAGCTGTTCACTAGGAGATCATTCGATCAGCAAAAGTGAAGCCACTATGATGTGGCAGATGTGGATGATTCTACCTCATTGTCGTATCGGAGAATTGCTCACCAGGAGACTGATCGACGAGTAGACACCGCGCCTTTCATCAGCGACCATGACGCTTCCACTTTGTGCCACCTTCGACGAGTGTTCAGCAAGAGACTCAGCAACCAAACCCAGTGGGCTTGTCGACAACAATGATGTGTTCTCGTTGAGGCCTTCTATAATTGTTTAGAACCAAGAGATTATTCGACAAGCAACTCAATGCCTTTCATCAGCAACCACACGCTCCCGCTTTGGATTATTCAGTCTCATTTCCGCCTTCTATAGCTCTTCATAACGAGACTGATGAACATATAAGTATAATGCCGTTCATTGATGACTATAAGGGCCTGCGTGAAAACCATTCTTGCCAGAATTTTTGATTCTGGCAAGAATTCATTCTTTCGAAAATCAATTCTGGCAGAGAATCAAAATTTATATTTACCAAATGTACCCTCATTTTCATTCTACTTTTGGCAAGTTTACCAAACGGCGCTCAGGGATCGGCAACCGACGTCCGGGCGTCCGGCGGCCTATGAGTGTGAAAAGGAAAATGAGAAGTGAAAATAAAAAGGGAAAAAACCATTTAAAAAAAACCTCAAACTTATGATTGTGTGACGCATTTACCCCCAAACTTTTTTTATTTTTATTTTTCACTTTTTTTGTTAAATAAAATATTCAAAATATTTAAAAAGAAAAAGAAAAAGAAAAAAACAACAGAAAAATCGGGGCCTGGGTGGAGGCCCTTGCCACCGCCGGCCTCGGGCGAGGGCCCGACGAGCCTCACCTAGCGACGGGCAAGGGCTTGGCAACCCTCTGCCCAGTGCTGGGCGAGGGTTGCCGGCCCCCGGCCAGGCTCGCCGAGGGCCGGCGGTGGCAAGGGTCTGCCGCCCTTGC
>BCNH02000010.1:4547761-4557916 GCA_001662345.2 Metrosideros polymorpha var. glaberrima | reverse complement strand
CTTCTGGCAAGAATTGATTCTGGCATAGGAAATCAATTCTTTACCAAACACAAATCTCATTCAGAAGTAGAAAACTGTTCCAGAAGTCATTTTTTACCAAACGCATTTCTTTTCCAGAATCACTTCTGGTAGAGAATTAAAAATTATGGCAAGTTATCAAACGCACCAGTTGTCCACTATGGATGATTCCACCTCATTGACGCCTTGGACAATTATTTATCAGGAGATTGAACGAGCCGATTTGATGCCTTCCATCATTAGCTATGATGGAGCTTTTCCTCATGCTGATGGCGACAACCTACCTTGAGGCGACGACAAACGTACAAGAGATGAGCGGTTCCAAATTCCATATAGGTTTCGTTTGGAACATAGAACCTACTCGTTAGAATATGTTCCTATTTTTTAGAACCTGAAATCTACCATACCCTAGAACCTGAAACCTACTTTGTCACAGGTTTTAGGGTCAGAACTTGGAACCTACTCTATCACAAGTTCCAGGTTCAAGCTGTATTCTTAATTGAATGATTGTACTTAATCATCACTTTTGACCACTACTTGCTGTTACAATTAACTGACCATAACTTATATCTAGACATACGAAAAATATGAAACATTAATAAAGTAAAAAGTCTCAATAAAAGATATTGTCAAAAATGGAAGCTCAGATTGGTAATTCTAGACTATACACTTATCATCGGACGTTATGGAATACTGTAAGATCGCACGAAGACATAGACCAAGAAAAGCACAAAAGCTTGTTCCAGGTTTTATCTACCTAGAACTTGTAATTTACCCATCGAAACAGATTCTTCAATTTTTTGAATTTGGAACCTACCCTGCATACCTTAAAATCTGGAATTGACAGGTTTCTATCGATACGATTACCAGATTTCAGGTTATTACCCTTGAACCATGCTCATCCCTAAATCGTACGAGCAAATGAAGATGAAGATTTCCCTTATGGGTTCCACCAGATGATCAACATCATCGTGGAAGATAGGCTGATCCTCTCCGATGACGAGCTCTTCTTCAATAACGGCGACACCACCTTCCCTTTCAGAGATTCAGATTCCGGCTTGCGTCTGTACTCCGTGCTCCATGGTCAATCAGGGTTCATTATTCCTCCATCTGGGATTGAGGCCATAGTCAAGCAAGTCGCCAGTGGTTGGCGGGGACATTTTCGCCCCACCCGTAAATAAGTGACCTTCTCTTTGTCCTCGTGAATTGTTTTCCATGCTTATACATTCATTATTCATCCATAGGGAGTAGTTGTTTGCGACATTGATGCCAAAGTTATTGCTCAATACATATATCCCTTTTCTTTTCCAAAAAAATAAAATAAAAATAGATGTCTCTTCCCTGTAACATCTTATTAGCGCTTAATCCGCTCAACGCGCTTGCTCATGATCCTCCATTCGTTGCTCTGATAAAGTTCAAAAATGCAAAACAAATGTTAACCATGAGGGATCGTTGAGAGAACTATCAGTATCGTTGTTAATGATACAGGAAAAATTATATATGTAATCAACCACATCATTGTAATATTGAGAAAAAATAGTAAAAATCTTTTGAGGAAATACTTAATATGAAGAATTACAAAAAGAAGAAGAAGAAGCTAGAATATTGGGTAAAAAATGTGTAACATTCAATCTCATCAAAGCTATTTTTTTTTTTGGTCCGACAAGACAAGTAGAAATCCTAATTGAAAACGGAATGAGTAGAGAGCACAAGGTAAAAATACTAATTGTAAAGAGAATAATCAATTAATTGCGAGTTAGAATTCTGTAAGGTACTCTCAAGATAATCCTTTAAGAATGGTTTTTTTATTATACATTACATAGACGTGTTATCGATTATTCATTATCATTCTCGTACTCGTGGTATTGTTAATTTCATTTCACATTTTGGTCAAAAACAAATGTTTAAATATGTTATAAGTGAAATATTTATTTTTTAGGATGACCGGGGCGAGGTCCGGTGTCCACTAACGATAGGTCTCTCAAAACCTAACACTTGAATATTTATATTTTTTTTGGACCAAAAAAATAATAATAATTTGCAAGTATCACATATTTTAGTGAGCATATTCCTAGCCCTACAAAATTACAAATGGCTTGAAAAAAGGGAGCACGGGCACGAGTTCAAATCCACGAAGCACCAAAGGACAAATTTCTTTTTGTTTATCTTTTCCGGTTGTCCCTTTTTTACTTTTCGGAGTGTGAGTTCCCCACCCATTTCCTTTTCACTGTCTTTTCCATTCCTTTTGTTTTCTTTTTTAGTTTTTCAAATTCTGGTTCATTCAATTTCAAACAGAATTTCGAGTTCTTGAATATTCGAAAATTGTTTGTGAAGAAGTTCTTGAGGGGTGTAGATGCTCTTCAGCTCCTGATATTTCTATTCAAGGTTATTCTTATTTCCATTTTTCTATTACAATCCTCATTTAGTAAATCGATAATCTTTTTCTTCTTATTTATGAAAAAAAAACCCATTTTTAAAATAGGATAAATTGATCTACCGTTATGAAATCAATGGACTCAAGATCCTCCTTAAACAAAATATAAATCACTGCTTATGTAAATTGTTAATATTAAATTTGCTTATTTATTTTCAGAATTTAGTAATCTAAAAACTATCTTTTTTGTATTTTTGGCATATGCATCTATCTCAATATTCGGTTGATGGTTAAGAATTTATGCATTGATATATATTAGGAACAAATATAAATGCGGATTCAATATAATGAGGGCTGACGCTTTTGATTTTTCTATGCTTTTTCCAAGGAACTATGGACACCACGGTATGCTTGGGCAAGTGAAGCAGATTATTTGCGCATCAACAGACCATGATCAGGTCTACTCATTCTTTTATATTCTTGATTTCGAAAATATCCATCGCGAAAAACAAAAAAAAAAAAATTA
This sequence comes from Metrosideros polymorpha var. glaberrima, assembly GCA_001662345.2. Classification (NCBI taxonomy): domain Eukaryota; kingdom Viridiplantae; phylum Streptophyta; class Magnoliopsida; order Myrtales; family Myrtaceae; genus Metrosideros; species Metrosideros polymorpha. The sequence goes on along the minus strand of BCNH02000010.1, from coordinate 4,554,998 downwards.
TACGATCGGCACGCGCTCTCTCCGAATCACATCGCTCTCCCGATTGAGAACGGAACGCGGCCATCACCTAGGATGGGCACATCGGTCGCTCCGCAGCATCTGTTCCCGAATCGGATCACGGCGCAGGCTCCATCCCCGCACACCCTACCTCGTGCGGTAACTGGGCCGATCCGAGAAACGGGCGATGTACTATGCGTCACCCCTCGCCTCCGATTCCGCCACATGGCACGGTCTCGTTGGCCCCCGCACGGCAGTTTTCCGAGATCAAAATGAGAGAAAAAAAAGCCTCTTGAGGGAGAAATGAGAATAAATCACGCACATAATCCAGAGAGAGAGAGAGTCTCTCCATAAACACGTTTTCTCCAAACGCAATATAAGCCCCAAAATAACCCAAATCTCTTAAACTTTTGCCCTTCTGTTAACGCCTCTCTCTCTCTCTCTCTCCCTCTCATCTCTCTCTCTCTCTCTCTCGCTGTACATCATCGGCGATTAATCCAAAATCACCTTCGCCTCTTTCCTTGCGAATCGGACGTCGACCTTCGCCGAGTGGCGAATCCAAACCCCCAGCCGCCGCCGCCGCGGATTCCTGTTCCGATTTCGGAAACCGAGACTGAAGCGCGATTCGCGCAATCGGAATCCCTTCAGCCGCCGCCGGGCGGTCCGTTCCCGGCCGGTCCGGGACTCTGTAGGTGCGCACGATTACTAACATGCGCGCGCACTCATCTGATTGTCCCCAAGTGAATCAATCCTCGCGTTAGTTTCCATCTAGTCGCGCCCCAAGAGGGCGAGCCTTCTCGGTTTTTCAATCATCGGCGACTCTGCTTGGGTTGATTTACTAATTTCACTGTGAATAAGCTCGAAGTCGGCCCTCTGCTCGCGAATTTTGGATGGGATTAGTGTTCTAAGGGTTCCTGATTCGGTGTTTTTGAGCTTTCGCGTTGGATTTCGGAGATTTAGCGAAGCCGAGACCTTGATCCGTTGTCTGCTCTTCTCGATGCATTGTGATTACCCGTCTTGCTGCCTCACGTAGTTTTGCTTTCGTTTTTGATCGAATGTGATCGAGTTTTGCCAATGCTCGCCTTCAGTACAAAGGTTGGAGTCGCGCTGCTCATCGACGAGCTTGTTATTGAATGCGTTTCGAATGTCGTTAGACTTTTGACTTTTTTGAAATGCCGGGTGACTTTTTCTGATGTGAAGTCCTTCACTGAGGATCAGATAAGCTGCTTTTGCCTGAGCTTTTCTGTTTGCATTGAGAATTTTCGAAGTCCTTTCAGCACCAGACCCTCTCAAGCAAGGTTATTGGTCATTTTTTGTCCTTATGGGAGTGTTTTATGTTTCTTTTTTTTTATCAGGAAGACGGAATTATGACGTTCAAAAGTATAGATTGATAATATTAATGATAACCCCCCTTTTTTTCAACCAGTTGAACTGAATAGGATTGCCAGCTTTCTATCTGTTTCTTTGTGCCGCTGCTATTCCTATCTTTTTAAATAAAGACGTGTCTCATTCTGATGTAAGCATTTTGAACTGCATAGGATTTCCATGTTTTTGCCCGCTTCTCGTTTTGGTGCTGTTATTATTATTATTAAAAGAAAACAGTTTGTTTTTGAGTTTTACTAGACCATTCTCATCAGTCACTTCTTACTTCTCCTTCACAGCAGTCTGGACATTTACAGGAGTTCCATGTGATAGATGGCCTTCTTCAAGAATTTTCCTAATGAAACAGTATCGCGTGGCATCATGGAGGAAAATAGCCAGGCGCAGAGTTCCGTAAGGAATGAGGATGTTAGTAGGTCTTTCAGCGAGAGAATCTTCGATATGAATCTGGATGCACAGTACCCCAGTGACGGTGAACCATCTGGTTCCAGCAGGGTGCAGAAAGAAGCAGCAGCAGATAATGGAATTAGAGCAAACAACCTGCAGCCTTCTGTAAGGAGAACAGCTAATGATGGCAAGTGGGGTTCCACATTTTGGAAGGACTGCCAACCCATGTGTCCTCCAGAAGGGTCTGATTCTGGACAAGATTCGAAAAGTGGGTCAGACTGTAAAAATTCTGGTAGGTCAGCAGGTAATTCAGCTGACGCAAGAGAGTCAAATGACGATGGACAGAAAGAAGTAACCAAGGGTCAAAGAGGCCCCTCTGATGTTCCTGCAGATGAGATGTTGTCTGATGAGTATTACGAGCAGGATGGGGAAGAGCAGAGTGAGTCAGTTGCTTTTGGAGGGTTCAATCATTCCACAAGGATGAATTCAATCCCCTCAACAAAACCAACGCCCTTCGCAGCTAATAGAAATGTCTCTCGGAATCGAAGGGCCCTAAATGATGACGACGAAGAAGATGACGACAAAAAGAATGATGATGCTGACTACGAGGAAGAGGACGATGAAGATGGTAATTAGTAAAATCAATTCAGCTCATCAATTATTTAACTAGTACTTGTTTGAGACGTATATTACAGTTTTGCAAGGCTTCTTTTGCTATTTTCCGATCATTTTTACGACATACTTCTTGGAATTGCTGTTGATTGCTCATTCTCCGCCACCGCAGGAGATGACCCTGATGATGCTGATTTTGAGCCTGATTCTGGGATTGCCGGTCATCAATTAGCAAACAAGGTAAATTTGTTGGCGTCACATTCCTTCGAATTTTAATGTCAGGTGATTTTCACCTTACACAGACACAATTCCATATCTGATTCCATGGGCGAAGGCCATAAATTGGAGTTAATGACACTGAATTGTTGGTTACCGTGTTTCGTTCGCTTCCGGCTTGCTCACCAGTGTTACCGATAGTCTACTTCGAGAATATCATGGTATGGGCAGCGTAAAAACAAGGAGCTTGTTGATGCTGGGAGAAAATATAACGTTTCATGTGGTTGACAATATGCTAACTGTGGCAATAAAGAATGCGGAAAATTACTTGGTGGCTAAGAATCGGATTAAGATATCAGTGAGGATGATTGTTGTGTGGTATAAAAAAGACAAAAAATGGGTGTCTTTTACCCTGAGGTTTTATTTGAAGAACGAGGGCAATGTTTGAACGCACAACTCAGCTTTGGAGAGAATGCTGCTTTTTATATTTCTGCAAATGCATTCCCTGATCTCATTTTGAGTTGTTGCAGCCTGTATTTGCTTTCAATTGGGAGGTCAGGCTAATTTATCGATTACACACAGGAGGGACCAGTTATTTTGGTGGTAGATGATTGACCTCTAGCAATGTTCAGAGTTTCATGAGATAGGGTAATGTTTCAGGTGATGAGGAAATAGCTCGTGAAATGTTGATGGTGGTGATGAGCAGTTTCAGTGTGGACTGTGGTAATTGTTTGAGGGATATTGCTGTGAACTTACCAAAGTTGGATGACCTAAGTATGAGGGATATTGCTGGAATCTGAGACTTGGGTTTGGTCCAATATTATTTTAGTCTCTAACTTAGACGTAGGGGTGTTACTTTGTTGCTTTTGCTATTGAATGACTCTTCTTAGGCCTTGTCGGATAACATATCTTTGGCCTAACTCACTTAGCCAAGTCTATATATTGCGTGGTAGTGTCTTGAGGAAAAAGAAGCAGAAATTTTTAGGAATTGTTAAGCAATCTGAGTTGTGTATTAAAATCTATGCATATATTTTATCGATGATTAAAGACATTGCTCGGTTGCAGCCTGTAAGTAAATTTGAGTTATGTGAGAAATGGAAAATCAAGTGTTTATTGCATCTTGAGGTGTTTTCTTGTTACCAAGGAACAGGTTTTAATTCTCGGCTTAGCTTTTATCTGCTTCACATTTGGTATAAGATGAAGATGAAATTGGTATATGGAAGACTAGGTTCCCCACAGGATCTAGGCAAATATCACTTTCTTTCATTAGTGGGAGGAAAATGGAGCATTAAGCTAATATAGGTACAATTGAAAGAGGTTTTCCCAGGTGGTTAATTGCAGCGTATGACACTGATGGCAGCAATGCGATTTATGTACACCATGCAAAATATGTATTTCTAATGGTAGGATAATCTGTAACAAGCGTTGGCAATATGTTGTATTTAGGAGATTTGGTTCTACAGCGTGACTGTTGCTTGAATCTGGTGGTTATGTATTGAGGAAAAAATCCCGATAGATCTCAAACATTCTTTTAGAGACCTTCTAGATATCTCAGTCAGTTTCAATAAATATCAGCTCATCATCTTTTGCTGTTTAATCTCCTTAGATTTTATTACTTTACCCCATTATTAGTAAATTTCTTGTTTGTTAGGTTGTTGAATTCAAGGTTTGTTTTATACCTCCTCATACTGTTTTTGGACAATCCTGATGCAGTTTTATGTGGTGATTTGACGACATTTGAGTGACTATACCTGATAATTTTTTTTTCATTTGTAGGACGAGGACTGGGATGCTGAAGATTCTGATGAGGACAATATATCTGATGATGATATCGATGTCGTGGATGAAAATGACTCATTTTTTTCAAAGAAAATGAAGAGTAAAAAAGGAGGTAAAGGTGGACGCAGTGGCAAATCTTCTACGGAACGCAAGTCACTCCCTGCACCAAGGCGACCTAGAAAAGGTAAAAGTCCATTTGAGGAAGATGAGTCTTCTGCCAGGGATTCTGATAGTGAGAGTGTGGAAGATTTCAAGGGTGTTACAAGGAGGGGTGGACAGCTAAGGAAAAATAATGTCAGGTCAAATCCTTTTACAAGCCACATAAGAGAAAACAATGAGGTCCGTACCTCAACTAGGTCAGTAAGGAGGGTGTCATATGTTGAAAGCGATGATAGTGAAGAAGTTGATGAAGGAAAGAGGAAAAAATCACAAAAGGTACAACTTTTTAAACTTTAATACCATTTATTTGATTTTGTAAGTGTTACTTAAAATTGGCTCTTCATTATCTATTCTCTTTGAAGTATTAATCAACACGTGTCTTGTGCTTGGTGGTTATCTGGGTGGGTTGGAGCAGGTGTACTTTTATTTTGTTGGAACTTTGTGGATGGGTATATTGACCTTTTCTTTTCCTTCTTCTGCCTAGCAATTGGAAGACTGAGTTGGCTGCAATAGTATCAGACATTCAAATTCAGGGCCTGTATGCTTAAGCTCTTTAGAAGCCAAAAGTAATTTTTTTTTTTTGCTTTTCCCCTAAAATTCAGAATTCTATTCGAATTTTAAAAATTATGAAAAAATAATATGCGAATCTATGTGCTAAAATTTACGTCATGAAAATTTCTTGTATCTCGTGTTAAAAAAAGTCGAAGTGCATTCACCACAAGATTTAAATTAAGCAAAGAGTATAAAGTAAAAGTCAATCTAGACATGCCCATAGTGTTTTCTCTAATTGATTTTTTTCTAGATGAAGTATTATTTGTCAACTGAGAAAATGTTGTACAAGTGAAGCACATGTTGCCTATCAAGACCTGCCAGAACTGTATGCAGTCTTATTGCCTTAGTTGTGCTTAATTCAGCTTATAAGAAATACGAGGATGATGGTGTCAGTGTTGCCAATGTTGGGGTTTGATGTGATTTGGAATATTTGATTCTATGTTATACAAATGCATTTAATTTCTGTAAGTTGACTTGGACTTTTTTCTTTGCTTGCATCACGAAAGTGTAAAAAAGTGAGATTGTGCATGGCTGCACTTTTAATTGAGAAGAATTTTCTAACTGGTTTTGTGAGATTTTTTCTCCGACTAAATGGATTTTCTTATCAAGAGAAAAGTTTCCTATTTCCAATGAACAACCTCTCTCGTGTTATGTGTAATCGGTGCATTGGAAATCAAATCATTTCCTATTAAAATATGGTTAAGAGCTCCCATTAACAAGACCCCTTTTTAATTTAACAATCCAAGAACTGGCGTGGCTGTATGCCGATGAAGTTGAATTTTCTTTCTTTGCGGCTTCATCTCTTGCCCCTCTAATTTGCACCTAAAAGGATGTTGATAATCGTGCTCTCATTTGGATATGTAGGAGGAAATGGAAGAGGAAGATGGTGACTCAATTGAAAAGGTTCTCTGGCATCAGCCAAAGGGCACAGCTGAAGTGGCTAGTAGGAATAACAGATCAACAGAGCCTATTCTCATGAGCCATCTGTTTGATTCTGAGCCAGATTGGAATGAAATGGAAGTTTTGATAAAGTGGAAAGGACAGTCACACTTACACTGTCAGTGGAAGTCCCTTCCTGATCTACAAAATGTAGGTTCCTCAATTCCTCTAGCCATGTGCATCCTTTACAAGTGTGAAACTATGACATATTTTTAAGTTTTGCGTTTTAATTTAGTATTGACATTTCACATGTATGCATTTTCAGCTCAGTGGATATAAGAAGGTGTTGAATTATACTAAAAAGGTGACGGAGGATGTGAGGTATAGGAGGTCAATCTCTCGGGAGGAGGTAAATTATCTTGACTTTGCCGAAGTTGTTCTCTTGATCTCTTATGATGAAACAGTAGAGTCGAAATGGCTGAATCTGCTTCCACACTTGCAACATGCTGGATGGGAATACTAAATATCATTGTAATTAGTTTTCTAAGTTTTTTGTGGTTCACTGGCCCCGTTATGATGCCATAAGGCTATTCAATACAGAGAGATTGTATGATGGATGACTTGATCATCTTATTGTAGCTTCTGTCCTAGCAATTGAATCTTGATATGAAATTCTTCCCAAGAATCTTGGATTTTGTGAGGGTTGGTTGTAGCTTTTGGTGCTGTAGTTTGGTGCTTGATGTGTTGTAGCTGCTGTTAGGATAGGCCTTCAATAACAATATTTAATTGTGTTATTGTGATTGATTAACAAAGCGAATAGTATATCGGAGTACATTTATTCCTTCTTGAGCGAAAAGAAATCTTCTTAATCTTTTTCTCGTATTTGCTAATTATTGAAGTTCAAAGAAACATTTCTAATATACAGGTAAAAGAAAATTTTTAAATCCAAGTTGAGTAGATAGCGACCAATGCAGCCCTGGGTTGCTTCAGCTTTTGGATGCTTGCCGAAGACTCTTCTTATGGTCTTCTAACTTCATGAGATAAAAGAAAATACGCAAAAGCACTAGCGAACACCTAGGTTGGTGGAAATTCCAAACATTAATGAGAACCAACATGGACACTGCACTAGTTCTAAAGATCTCAAGGCTGATCCATGAAGTTGGGTTTTGCTTATGGTGTAAAGGGATGGATAGTGCAAATAAGGCTAAAAGTTTTTATCCAGCTTCTAGTTTAAGAACTTCATGCTTAGTTACTTGAGTCTTATACTGATCTACCA
>BCNH02000010.1:4535425-4547722 GCA_001662345.2 Metrosideros polymorpha var. glaberrima | reverse complement strand
TGATGATTATTAATTTGTTCCCATACTAGTACACGGGTTACCAACTTCTGTGTTTCGATTTTCTCTGCAAACAGTTCGGATGAGCTTTACATTAGCTACGTAAGCAAGCAAGTTGAGGACCTTTGAGTTCTCCATAGAATTTAAGAAGAATAAGACAGTTCAGTTGTTCTTGCTGCATTCTTGACTTGAATTTGCCTGGAGTTTTGGTTAACAAGTTTTGTCACACTCTCGGAGGGATTCTTTCAATATGTCGGAAAATTTTTATTGTGCTGAAAAATTGCTTCCTCAACAATTTATTGGTCTGGCTTCCAGACCCAACACGACGCTCTCTTTGGATTGTTTGTGCATTCTCCATCAGTGTACTCATGTAGTATCAAATTGATTGCTCCGCTGAACACAGTGAAAGCAACTGATTTTATCTTTCATCCAGATGTACAAAATTGATTTACCTAGGGGTTTAGTTAACAAACATTACATGATATAATTTCTTTTTTCTAAACGTCAAATATGTAGGTAGTATAGGAATTTTATTTCCCATACATAAAAAAGCAAGTACATTTCACATCATTAGAATTGAAATGTGAAAATGTTACATCTTTATATTTTTAAATCATAACAAGTCTAGCTTAACATGCACATGGGGCAGTTGTTGACATTCTCCTCTTTGTAATGACAATTCTTTTGTTCTTGAGAGGAGGCTTTGGGCAGCAGTTGATGAATTTGTTATCAGAGGATAATTGCAAAATAGGGTGATCTTTTTGAGGCGATTCTTTGATCGCAATAATAGCTTGCATAATAACAACAATAATAATGATGGTGGTGGTGGTGGTTTCTTTATCTTATGATTTTGATGAATGACTGATCTTTGTTTGGTTTGTTTGCTGCTTCTCTACTTTCTGGTACTGTGAAGTATGTGAATTTAGGGATTCCTTTTTTTACGTAATCCGTATGCAATCTATTAATGTTCTTTTATACTCTTGATCTTTGTTTAACCTTTAGATTGAAGTCAATGATGTGAGCAAGGAAATGGACTTAGATCTCATCAAGCAATACAGTCAGGTTTGCTCTTTTGCAGTATTACCTTCATGCAGTTTTCTTTGCCTCTGCTGCTTTTAATGTTGTTATATCTTTTATTTTTGTGATTTTTTTAGGTGGAAAGAGTAATTGCTGACAGACTTAGTAAAGATAGCACTGGAGATGTTGTCCCTGAGTATCTAGTCAAATGGCAAGGGCTATCTTATGCTGAAGCAACCTGGTATGAAAAGCTAAACTGGCATTTTAGTGCCTTTATGACTGTCCATATTTCCTCAACTGTTTAGAGAGTTTACTAGCTCTTTTGTGTGAGTTATCTGTCTTTAATTTGTAAAATTACAGTTTAGTTTGATGAACGAAATGTTGAGGTCCATTCATTTTTCACTTCTCTTTTGGAATTAGGGAAAAGGACAATGATATTGGGTTTGCTCAAGATGCTATTGATGAGTACAAGGTAGAACACTGGTTTGACTGAACTTACTTTGCTATTTGCCTGAAGGATTTTCCCAGTTTCTTTTTTTTTATTGAAAATGCATTTGCTGCCTATTATGCTTGAATGTTGCTGTTGCTGTTGCTTTGTATGTTGTAATAATGTCACGATACAGTAAATACCATAATTGTCTCTCGGTGGTGAATGATCATTCTGGAGATGTTTGTTTTGATTATTGTTTTTTTGACTATACAGACGCAATTAAGGGTTTTCATTTGTGTTTTCTTGTTATAGTTATATTGTGTCAAATGTTAACTCCGAAGCAACACGCTTATTACTTTTATTGGCTTTGATACTCGAACCCAAACACAACACATTTTGAAACTAGTTACATGGCACAACATGTTTAACATGTCCATGAAATGATCTGTCATACGTAATGGGAACATGTTAAAAAGTGAGTAGATAAAAATTTCTGAATTAATCTATGTGTCCATGTTGACATGGATAATATGTTAATATGCTGAAATAAACGTGTCTAAGCTTGTTATAAACAGGTTGAAAGTGTCAACCTGTGCACTACACATATGAATGGGTTGACTCGTAGTGGTCGCAAACACAATTAAGGTTGTTTCAAACACTTTTAACTGATTGTTCTGAAAAGTCAGTCATGCTGGAAATTGCCAACATTAAGTTTGAATTTACATTTGCTATGTGTGAAATGAGAATTCAAGGTAACTCTTGTCTCTTTCTCCCCTTTAGGTATGTACTACAGAACAATTATTTAGTTCCTTTTCTGGAGTTCCGGAACTTAATCTTGTATCACGTAGAGTGATCTTCTGTCTGTAAGGAAAAAACTGCTTGTTTAATTATGAAAAGTTGTTCTTGAACGTAATAATGCTCGAGTCCAGTGAAAAATTTGTGATGTCCCAGCACATTTCCAAGCCTTAATTAATTTCGGACTTCAGTATGTATGAAAATTGGTAGTGTTTGCACTGCGATTTTATCCTGCACGGAAAGTTCTGCAGTTTGCTCGGTAAGTACTTGTCCTGAGGTTACTCCTGTGAGATCTGAAGAATATATAAGGCAGTAGGGTAGTACAGTTCAGGGATTAAATGAATCATTGAAGTAGTAATTGCCTCTGATGTCTACTTCATTAAGCAGGAACAATATCACTTACTCCAAACTCTCATAAGGGTGTTATTCTTGTGGGAAATGAATAGCTGGAGATTGGCCTCAGTCACTAATCAGTTCATTTCTCAATAATACTTGACTTGAAAATGGAAGTGATTTGGTGGCTTTTGTTTTTTCTGTAGCATAATATCGACAGAAGCGTCTTGAACCAGCAGTCAAGTGACCTTTTTGGTTTCTTGCTGTGTGATGCTCTCTCTCTCTCTCTCAGGAGGCATGTGTGCATGTCTCTATATGCTAATGAATGTCTGTTCCAAGTTCTGGTGTGTGTAGATGCATGAAGAATGGACAGATGAAAGAGATTTTGTGTCAGATTATGATCTTTTGTCCTGTTTCTGTAAGCAGGCACGGGAGGCTGCTATGGCTGATCAGTGCAAGTCGGTAGACTTCCAGCGCAGAAAGAGCAAAGGTTTGCACCTCCTTTCTCCTCAGTATATCTCTTTTCTTTCTTCTTTTCTTTTCTATGTGCAAGTTGATAGCAGTCATTGTCTTTTGGGACTGCTGAATGGTTTCTTCTTGCTTGTTTTATCGTGTGAGGATGATACCATCGACTTCTGGACTCTGGCTTGCATGTACTCCTAATGTGGTGCCTATTAGTGTAATCTAGTATTTGGGAAATCCTTATTCCATTCGGGGATGCAATTATGATAGTACGGGGTTTGATGGAATTGTAGATGTACAGGAGTTCATTAGAGTCAGGAGATTTGTTAATTTGAGGGTGGAGTTATGATATGGTTATATCATTGGTTTAATTTCTTGGGAGGTCCCAAGAAGAGCTTTTATCATATGTAATTTGTGATGAAGGGCTATCTTTACGGAGTTTCAGCTGGAAAACTAATTCATGTGAATGTGAGGGGGTACTTGGTGTTCTCAAATTAATTGTTCACAATTTCATAGCTGTTGGTAGTCCATGAAATTTAGAAGTGCAGCACATACTTATTATAGAATTGCTTGGTCTGCATTATTGTGAAAAGTAGTTTCTTTTCCTTGATAGTTATTTTTTTTCAAGGTGGCGAAGTAGTGCGAACTGATTCAGACAATCCAAATGACACCACTTGATCTAGTGTTCTTTACTCATTTGCTGAATGTTTAAGAAGAAAGAGGGCCACTTATTAAGTTACGGTGCTCATAGGTCCATCTGGTGGAAAAGATAGGCAAGGTAGTCATTTGTAAAACTTTCCATTCGAGAAGTAGTGATAGAAAATATATTAGAAAAACAACATTTGAAAATTAGGGTTCTTACCAGTCAATCAAATATCACATTCTCCATATGTGCAGTGTCAGTGAGGGGCCAGCTGTGTTATGTTTCAATATTCTGAGTTATCATGTGCTTGACTCAATTAACTATGTCTTGCTTGAGCAAAATCTGGTAATGAAGTTTCCATTGAACATCCATTTGAATATCTATGACGTATAACAATAAGCTCAAGCAATTGACTTCTAATTAAATTGTATCGCTCAAAACTTTTTGCTTTTCTAATTCTTTCATGCATTATCTTTTTCGTGTGGTCCCTTTACATGTGGATGACATACCTCATCTGATCAGCAAGTAGTAAGTGGATAGCATACTTTTTCATTGATCTCCTAATTAGATATCATTTGCACTTTTTCATATCTATATGTGCAAGATATGATTCAGTTGCAATTCTCATTTTTAGCAAGTTTACGAAAGCTTGACGAACAACCAGAGTGGTTGAAGGGAGGAAAGCTTCGTGACTATCAGTTGGAAGGTTTAAATTTCCTTGTTAACAGGTGCGCTTGTCTCGCTCTATTGAAATTTGCAGTTTTGATAAACGTGAATTTGGTGTCTTAGAAGAATAGGTGTCCTTAAGTGTGGTCAGTCTTGATTTATAGTGTTGTTTTTTTTTTTGGGTCGAAATTTATATTGTCGTTGATTAGCAACTTGTATGTGACAGTTGGAGGAATGACACGAATGTTATTTTAGCTGATGAAATGGGTCTTGGTAAAACTGTTCAGTCAGTTTCCATGCTTGGTTTCCTGCAGGTAATTGGTAACCTGCTTATTTGATTCGGCCATATATTTGCTCATCTTCTTCACTATCAGCATTGTGTTAAATGTAGAAACTCTTTTGTTGAATGCAGAATACACAGCAAGTCTATGGGCCATTTCTTGTTGTTGTACCACTATCTACTTTGTCGAATTGGGCAAAAGAATTCAGAAAGTGGCTTCCTGATATAAACGTCATTGTTTACGTTGGTACTCGTGCTAGTCGAGAGGTATAGATTATTTTGTTTTCATACTTTTCAATTGCATGCAAGAAGTTGGAATTTTTGTTTTTTATAGCTCATAAAGTTATTTTTGCGCCAGTTTATGGGCATGGATGACCCTTTTTTATTTAATGACATGTTATATTGGAAAAAAGGTTGCGTTTGTTCTAGTCAGCTAGTTTAATATTTTATGCGAATTTTTTTTCTTTTTGAGAGAAGCAAATATTATTGTTGCTTAGGCTATATTACGTCGAGAGCAGCAAATGTTAGTGTTGCTTAGGCTATGTTACAGGTTGCTTAGGCATCTGGCTTCAGAAAGTTCGTGCTCATGCATATTGTCTTTATGTTCTGATCTTGCTTAGAAGGAACATTACAAGTTTCATCCAGTCTCTTAATAGGCTTTCATTCAGTCTCTTAATAGTGCAGTGAGTCTCATAAGTGTAGTGAAGAGCTGATGGATATGTTGTTGATTACTAATGGTGTAGAGGGCAGCGTAGTATGTAGATGCGATTTTATTCTAGCTGTTCAACTTTCTATATTCGTGTCGATCTCTGTATGACAATTGGTCCATGTTCCTTCTTTAAATGAACTTTTTTTGTTAGGGGAAGATGCTATACTCTTATGCGAAACTTTATGTTCTCTGTGTTAGTGGTGTTGCATGATTTTAATGTCTTTTTTCATATCAGAGATGCTTGATATAATTCAGGATTAGTGTGAGTGAACTAGGGTTGTACTTTCATAGGTTTGCATTGTACACCTGCATCGGGATCTTTCTGACATCATTGCGAAGTCTCTGTTGGATAACGTGGTGGTTATGTGAAGAAGAGAATTTGCAACTAGTAGATGAAGCTCAGTTCGTCGTCATTTTAAATTGCATGACTGAGTTGTCTTTACAGTTTTGTTATACTGTACATGATCTGATCAGTTTTCATAGAACTGGCAGTGTGTGCAATACATTTAAAATATATGTTAGCATTTCTTGGTTTTATCGTTCCTTTTGCTTATTTTGGCAGGTCTGCCAGCAGTATGAGTTCTATAATGATAAGAAAGTTGGTCGAACCATGAAGTTCAATGCCTTATTGACCACATATGAAGTTGTCCTAAAAGATAAAGCTGTTCTATCTAAGATCAAGTGGAGTTATCTTATGGTTGATGAAGCACATAGGTTGAAGAATAGTGAGGCACAGTTGTACACCACTCTTTTGGTACTTTCTGGACTAAATCAATTTAGTCTGCTTCTTTTTCTTTCCTTGTGATTGGCTATGCAGGATGACCAAAAACTTAGTCCCGTTGGTATATCTGTTTGTTTTAACCTTACTCTTTCACAGGAATTTAGCACAAAAAACAAGTTGCTTATTACGGGTACCCCCTTACAAAACAGCGTGGAAGAACTATGGTAATTGCCTCTTAAACTTACACCTTTGTCTTCTATGTAGGAATTGAAAGATGATTAAGTACTTTTTGTCACAGCAGAGTCTTCTGTGCAGTTTCATCTAATTATGGCAGTTGACTGCATCCATAGACAAGGATTTTGTCCAATTTTTACTCTGTAGTTCTTCTTTTGGATCTCCTCTCCACATTGTATAAATTTCTTTCCCTGAAATGTTTGTTAGTTTCTTCATGTAGTCAAAAGTCATTAATGAATGGATTTTCATCTGTCAACAATTTCACTTGGATGTCAACTTTTTCTGCGTAGGGGAGGCACCTTTTGTTGACATAGCTGCAATTTTAGTTTGCTGTGAAAGATATTTCGATCTTCACTTTTTCGTAGCTACTTTAAAAGGAAGTTAAGGGTAGACTTAGTTTTACCATCTTTATCGATAATCTGGGTCACCCTTTTGAGGACTAAAATTAATTTGGCGTAGTTAGGCACAGGAACCTTTGCTGCTTTGTTTTACAAAATTCTAGCAGTTGCTCCTTACTGTGCCGACTTCATATTAAAACTAAAAAATCACATGGCAACTTGTTCTCTGCAAATTTGATATATGCAAAATAGATGTAGGTTCAATGTGTTCCCTCCCAGAGTTGAGAAAGAATTTCGGGAAAGTAGAGGATACACAGTTCCCCTCAATGGACCACTTGGTTTAACTGAAAGAGAACTTGTAACTTCATAAGAATTCTGAATAAGGGCAATAAGTTCACATAAACATACTGCACACATATGATAAGCAGTATACATCTGCAAAAAGAGGTTTCTGAGGGATTCAGGAGTGTTATAAAACAACATTAGTATGTGAGATGATGACTTGTCCTTTCTTGCAGTTTTTTCTGGGGGTATTGATCTGGTATTTGGTAATTGTCATAGTAGAAACTTCTGGAGAGTATCTTTTTTTCTGGTTGGGTTAGTAATGATGTGGTAATTGGAGAATGAGATAGAGAAAGGAGGAAGAATTTGTGGGGAAGACTTCCAAGAAAAAGGATTGGGGATAGGATTTAGTCACTCGTTTTGAAGGCATGAACTTTTAAGGGTGGAATCCTTCTAATATGGAAAGAGATGGTAATGAGATCATCTTAAGGTAGAATTAGGAGCTATCTCACTAGACAATTGCTGGATCGCAAGTGTTTCCTAGTAATAAAAGTTGCCTACCCGTTTTGGCGAGATGGTCTATCTAGATATAAGTTGACAAGGGTCTGCCTGTGACACAGTTAGCTCTAAATTCTTTATCCATGTGAAAGTATTTTCTATTGTAGTTTTTGTTACCAATGGACCATTTTTCACATCCTGTCTTAGATGCTTTGGCTAGTTAAGTCTGCTATTACATTGGGGTCCTTGTTCAATTGCTTATTCTGTTCCTTCATCATTTTTCATCAACCGATTTGTTTCTTCTATTGATATGCTATTAAAAATTTTGAATAGGGCTCTGCTTCACTTTCTTGATCCTGATAAATTCAAGAGTAAAGATGATTTTGTCCAAAACTACAAGAACCTCAGCTCGTTTAATGAAAATGAGGTAAATTTCCTTGCATCTTTTTCTTCTGATTTCCACTTTATTAATAGTCCATTGATTTGTGATAATGCTTATTGTCTGTCTTTAGCTGGCCAATCTTCATATGGAACTGCGACCTCACATTCTACGGAGAGTTATCAAGGATGTAGAGAAATCTTTGCCTCCAAAGATCGAGCGTATACTTAGAGTTGAAATGTCCCCTTTGCAGAAACAGTGAGTACAGTTCTCCAATTCTATGAAGTGGTTTTCCCCTCTTTTTAGCTAAAACTGCTAATGTCATTTTGGCCGCATCCACTTTCTAATTACTCTGTTCTTAGGTACTACAAGTGGATATTAGAAAGAAATTTCCATGACTTGAACAAAGGAGTTCGTGGGAATCAGGTGATTGGATAACTTGACCTTGTTTTTAATTGGAACTTCTATTTCTACTAGTGATAGTTCTTGTATTGTTAGTAGTGACTGACATTACATGATATGCATTGTGTTAAGAAAATGAGCACTTTTGCTTTAAGATTCTTCAACTTGTTTATGAAAACAAAATGGCACCGTCTTTATTGTTCTTTTTGGGAATTTGCTTGCATATATAATTGATCTGAAATTGCAGGTCTCTCTTTTAAACATTGTTGTGGAGTTGAAGAAATGCTGCAATCACCCTTTCCTGTTTGAAAGTGCAGACCATGGTTATGGAGGGGATTTTAGAATTAGTGACAACAGTAAATTGGAAAGGATCATATTGAGTAGTGGGAAGCTGGTTATTCTTGACAAGTTGCTTGTCAGATTGCATGAGACAAAGCATCGAGTTCTGATTTTCTCCCAGGTATGTTCTAGGGCCGGTTTGGATAGTATTTGGAAGCAGGAGACTATTGTGCCATGCTTCTGGAAATTGCTTGGTCCCACTAACATATTCGTGGTTTAGGTAGTGGATGTCATTGCTTTTGTCTGGTAGTGTGACATAATGTTTTCTATGTTGTCGAGGTTGTAGTGCGTGAGTAGTTTTCCGCTTTCTTTTAATCTAGTGGTTTGAGGCAAACTTCATGAAGATATATGTATGTCGATATGAGAGGACATAGAGACTTCATGCCCAATCAAAGGAAGTTGGTGCTGTGTGCTGTTTTTCCTCCTCCAGCTTGACTAGAATTGAAGAATTATTTTAAGGCATTTCAAAAACTTTTTAAAGCATCAAGAGATGGAAAAGGTGCATAGTTTACCTATAAAAAGAAAGCATATGAATGGCAACAAATTAGGAAATCACATTCCGTTTTTATTAATGAAATGCTATTCATTGAAAATCTACCAAGGGGTAGACCTGATTTAATGGCAGGCGGAGTTCAGGAGTTGAGAAAAATAATAGGCATAGGGGTCAGTGTGGCAGTGGGCCAGACCTAGAGTCAAGAGCTTATACGCAATCATATGTGCATGCTTGTGCGGATTAATTTGTCCAGAAGTAATTTGCAAAGTTGGACGATAGATTGCATTAACTCCTTCAAGTTGTCAAATTCCAGCTAGAATACTCCCTCGTTTTGTCCCTGCATTGCTGCAGAATCCTTGTACTGCTTATCACGCCAATTGATGTAGTTGAGAGTTGCAGAAATTGACTTGTGTATTTGCATTAAGAAATCACTGTTAGAATGAATTGAACCCCCATTCAGATCTTTACTTATAACATATCGAGAGTTTTCTTTTCTTTTAATTGATGATCTCTGCAGATGGTTAGAATGTTGGATATACTAGCAGATTATATGTCGCTTAGAGGGTTCCAATACCAGCGGCTTGATGGTAGTACAAAGGCCGAGTTGCGCCAGCAGGCTATGGATCATTTTAATGCTCCTGGGAGTGATGATTTCTGTTTTCTCCTATCAACTCGGGCGGGTGGCCTTGGCATTAATCTTGCTACAGCAGATACTGTTATAATATTTGATTCTGACTGGAATCCACAAAATGACTTACAGGTGCTGCGTTCACTCTTTTCCTCCCTTGTGCCATCTTTTAATGCATGTTTTACTCTATCAGGAGTAGCAGATCACACCTGTTGTTTTGTAAATCTGATTAAAATTTTTGTGATCTTTTATTGTTAGGCAATGAGTAGAGCTCATCGAATTGGGCAACAAGAGGTTGTCAACATTTATAGATTTGTTACAAGCAAAAGTGTCGAGGAAGACATCTTGGAGCGTGCCAAAAGAAAGATGGTAGAAGTTTTTAGAATATTTTTCCTTAGTAGCTTTTTGCTTGTCCAAGCTGGCCAATTATTTGTTAGACATTTTAAAGTGATGCTGCTCTTGACATGTGCTCCTTGTGGTCATCTTTTCTTTTCAAGGTTCTTGACCATCTGGTAATCCAAAAACTGAATGCGGAGGGTAGATTGGAGAAGAAAGAAACAAAAAAGGGGAGCTATTTTGACAAAGTAAGAACGAAACAAATAACTGCCCGTTTTTTATTGTTAGGTTCTTTTTGTCATATGTTACACTGCTGATGCAATATTTGGTACTCATTTTCCCTCATGCAAATTTTTGCTTTTAATTTTCTCCCTATTACCATTCGCAGAACGAGTTGTCTGCTATCTTGAGATTTGGGGCAGAGGAACTTTTCAAGGAGGAAAAAAATGATGAAGAGAGCAAGAAAAGACTACTAAGCATGGATATCGATGAAATTCTTGAAAGAGCTGAAAAAGTGGAAGAGAAGGAAGCTGGGGAGCAGGACCATGAATTGCTGGGTGCTTTCAAGGTAAAAGGAAAAACAAATGAATGCTATGTTATTCTGGGAAATTAGACTTGTTATATTAGGTTTGTCAACCTCTGCTTGTATTCTTCTCTTTGTTGAGTCCTGCACTACGAGCGCGACATATCCTAACTGTTTAGTTTTCAAAGCAAGGAAAATCGAAGGATTACTATTCTGATGACATTCTCCTCTTTTATCCAGGTCGCTAATTTCTGTAGTGCTGAAGATGACAGTAGTTTTTGGAGTCGATGGATCAAACCAGAAGCTGTAGCTCAAGCCGAAGTATGAGATTTTTATTTCTTAGACACAATGCTCTCTGTTCGAGTTTCACAGGAAGAGTCTTTTTCCAAAGCAAAATTAACCAATTTTAGCAGAGTTTCTGATTTAAAATATTCTCTGTCCTCCTCTAGGAAGCTCTACTTCCTCGTGCTGCGAGGAACATCAAGAGCTATGCAGAGGTTAACCACTCAGACCAACCCGAGAGAACCAATAAAAGGAGGAAAAAGGAACCTGAACCACAAGAGAAGGTCTCTAAACGCCGCAAAGCTGATTACTCTGTCCCCTCTGCTACAGTTATTGAAGGTGTAGCTGTTCAAGTAAGAGGATGGTCTTACGGCAATCTGTCTAAGAGAGATGCATTGCGCTTTTCTCGTGCGGTAGGTCCTACTTTATATGGTCCTTGTTTCTAGGAGGGCTGAAAGATATCATGCTTGACTTTGAATGGGCAAGTAATCATCTATTTGTCGTCCTATCTGTTGTGTTTATAAGTTTGAGTTCTTGTCATGTCATTTGGATTGCATTTTGACTCTGTGTCGTTTGGCTGATTATTATGGCTAGGAAGAGGGTGGAAATTGGATGGTCGACCAAGCCAACTGAAAACCAACCTATTTAGTATGGGTCGATCGTACAACCAACTTTGTTCATAGACAATAATGTTTATTGTTACTTCACAATTCCTAATTACTTGGCTGTTAATCTCTGTTCGCGACAATTATAGGAGAATTACCCCTATGTGTAGATTGACTGGATTTTACATAGCTGCCAAACTAGAGCGGAAATTTAGGTTTATATTTGCTATCATGAATTTTTATTTTTATTTTTTGGTCGAATGCTATCATGAATTTTTTGGGTGTTTTTTGCAACATTTGTTGTAGCCGCTTTGTGTTTTTATGTCTTGGGGAAAGAAATTTTATTATGTGGAACATATGAAGTGCCAAACATGTGGGCATTTCATCGTTGCTTGCATTCCTGTGGCCTTGGTACTCTGTCGGTTCTAGTATTCATTAAGAGGGATTGTTCCTTGTTTTCTGTTGGATCTCTCAATTCATGACTCTAGTCTTGTGATTTTTACAAATATTTGGCTGGCAATCTCTTGATAGGATTCTAAGTTGTTTTTATCCCAGCCGTTATGTTGATGGAGAGGTATATGAAATTGCCACTCAAGTTGCCGTGCTCTGTATGTTATATTTATGTCTGTGTTATGATGTTATGTTTAGTTCTATTTCATTTTCTTTTGTCTCAGTTCTGCATTAGTTGCTGATCATTTTGTTTCTCTGGTTATCTAGGTTATGAAATTTGGGAATGAGAACCAAATCGCTCTTATCGCTTCGGAGGTTGGCGGATCATTTGCTGCAGCTCCTCCGGATGCGCAGATTGAGCTTTTCAATTCTTTGATTGATGGATGTAGAGAGTCAGTCAAAATGGGAAATATTGATCCGAAGGTTGGTTCTGAAATAGTCACCCCCCCCCCCCC
>BCNH02000010.1:4473449-4535404 GCA_001662345.2 Metrosideros polymorpha var. glaberrima | reverse complement strand
AGAAAAAAGGATCCAAGCCCCTGTTTCTCTACTGATTGCTTTTTCTGATTGCTTTACAGGGTCCACTTTTAGATTTTTTTGGTGTTTCTGTGAAAGCTAATGATCTTCTTACTCGAGTTCAAGCACTTCAGCTCCTAGCAAAGCGCATCAGTCACTATGCTGATCCGATCAAGCAGTTCAGGGTGTTGACTTACCTCAAACCTTCCAATTGGTCCAAAGGCTGTGGATGGAATCAGAGTAGATTGCTTCCTTCTCCATCTGCTTGTCATTTGTTTGCTTTTTGATGTTTATGAGATTGTTCAGTTTTAGCTGAAACTTTGTACTTGCTTTTTCGTGCTCTTTGCATATACTCAGTTGACGATGCAAGATTGCTGCTTGGTATCTATTATCATGGATTTGGCAATTGGGAAAAGATACGGTTAGATGGAAGTCTTGGCCTTACAAAGAAGATTGCTCCAGTTGAACTTCAGCACCACGAGACTTTTCTACCACGTGCTCCAAATTTGAGAGACCGGGCAACTGCTCTTCTGGAAATGGTAGATCTCTTCTGATTTTTAATTCCATGTAACACGAAGACCGCCTTTGTCATGTTGCGTCTCTTTTTACTGTTCTTTAGTTGGCTTATTTCTTGTTGCGGTGTAGATTGCAAATTTTCAGTCCATCTAGATGCATCTCTCCATTTTTTGTCCCCAACACCATCTACATGGATCACATGCTTCAGTATAATCCGCCAAGTTCCAAGCTTCTTCAATGAAACTTAAGGCTTATTCCATGAGGCAGATTCCTTTACTTTTTTACACTCGTCTTTTGATTGTTTGGAGTGCACGATCACCTCTGTTCATGTTATTAGAAGTAGTAAGAGAAAGTGGAGTCGAAGTAAACAAAACATGATTATGCATCTCAAGTTGAATTTTTTTTTTCTCCCCAGTATTATTACCTTAATCTGATATGGAATTATTTCTGTCAATGTGGTTTCACTTTTTTCTTTTCAGAATATCTGCTCCCAAACTTCTGTTTCTCTTTTTTTTTGGGGCAATTCTGTGCCTGGACTTGAATGAACTGATAACCTGGGCAATTCTCGTCAGGAACTTGCCGCTGTTGGAGGCAAGAATTCTAATGTCAAAGGAGGACGTAAAGCTCCGAAGAATGTCAAAGATAATGTTCTCAACATTGGTCAAACAAGGGAGAACAGAGCTGCTGCTTCTGCAAAAGTTAAGTTGCAAGCAAACAAAGAAAGGCCTCAGAAATTGGCCAAAGCAGAACCATTAGCTAAAGAGGAAGGCGAAATGTCAGATGATGAAGAGGTGTATGAGCAATTTAAGGAAGCGAAATGGATGGAATGGTGCGAAGATGTCATGGCGGATGAGATAAAAACCTTGAATCGTCTTCATAGATTACAGACTACCAGTGCCAATCTTCCAAAGGAAAAGGTGTAGTGAGTTATTTTTTTTTTTGCCTGTCATACTCTGATCATATGGTGAGATTTATATACCTTTTTTAGGTGCTTGCAAGGATTCGAAATTATCTCCAGCTCATAGGACGAAGGATTGATGGAATCGTGTTTGAGTATGAGGAGGAGCCTTACAAGCAAGACAGTATGTTCTCTACTTCAGTGCTTTCACATCTTTCAGGACATGCAATGATTTCCATTTATTTTTATCTGTTCCACTCTTTCTCTCTCTCTCTCATTTACTTAACATCATGTCTTCACTATTTCTTTACTTAGTAGTATATAAACATGTAGGGATGACCACGCGACTATGGAACTATGTCTCGACCTTCTCAAATTTATCTGGGGAGAGACTCCATCAGATTTACTCAAAACTTAGAAAAGAGCAGGACGAGGAGGTTGGCCCTTCTCATGTTAATGGTTCTTCGTCCGGTTCAATGGGCAGAGATGGCGAGTCTGTCTATTTCCCTCCTTTCCCCAACCAAAGAGGCCACAGAAACGCGACCTCTTACCATATGTCTGAGGCGGCAAACAAAGTCCATGATCCAGTTAAATTTGAAGCCTGGAAACGAAGGAGGAGACCCGAAGCAGATGCATATTCCCCTGTTCAGCCTCCAATGCAACAGCAAATGACCAATGGTTCCCGTGTAGTTGACCCAAACTCGTTGGGTATTCTCGGAGCAGCACCATCTGATGGTAGACGATTTGCCAATGAGAGACCATACAGAATGCGTCAGTCCAGCTTACCCCAGAGACCAGATTTTTCTTCGGGGATCAAATAAGCATACACTGCTATGTTGGAGTAGTCCGTGGATTGCACGTGGTTGGATGAAACCATAAGGTTTTCATCTGGTTGCATCTGGTTCAGCTACGCTGGTTGTTCCCTGGAAATTTTGACTTGTCCATTGGAACGACACACTTATGATTCTTGTTGGCATTCTTTGACAGAGCATTTGGACAGGGTAAGATGTTGCAGTGCTGGCGCACCCCCTTGAAGTTGGTGATATAGGTGGCTGACAAACAGAGGCAAAGCTTGTCTTTTGGAGATAAATTTTTTTGCTACAAGATCCTCCAAATAATTAGGTCAGCGATTCTCTACATGTAACGTGTAAATTGCTAGAGGTCTCATCTAATGTATACATACAACAAAGAGGTTCACATGTAATCCTGAGAAGGAAGTGTACATTACAAATTTTGCATAGTTCTCGATAAGTCGTGTGCTTTTTCTTGAGCAACGGCAAATGTAGTCTGGTTTTTCGGAGGACTTATTGAATTCATTTTATTTGATTGTGCAACATGAGATGATGCACCTCTCGTGGTTCATCGCCTGTTGTATTTGGATTGTTTAAGCAGCCTTTAGGTTATATAGTGATGTAGTTATTGGAGGCAATCTGCTTGCTATTACGGAGGGGGCATTTCCTCGAAAAATGGCGGGTTGTGGTGGGTAATGCTTTGTTTATAATCTTCATTGGGAATTTGCGATGAAGTGAGCAATTTGCATCGGGTTGGAGTGTCGCCTTCTAATGGAGGTGGTGCTTTGCTACTCATGAATCGGACTTTGATAGTCAGGGGTACCGAAAATTGCCGAATCGGAATTGGTGGTCATAGGGGAAGCAAGGGCGTGGTTGAAGCGGACCAAGCCATACTTCAACAAAGGGATGAAAAGAAAACTGAATCTCAGTGGGGCTAAGTGAAGAGCAGAAGAGACGCTGCGCATAACGTTGAAACACAGACGCAAGTTATGGAGCTAGAGAATGAAAAGAGGGAGAGGTTGAAAGAAGAAAAGATGACATAAAAAATAGTTATAAATAGTACACATGTGCTAGTTGCTGGAAGGAAGAAATGAACGCATGTTGGGTGCTTCGAGATTTGTCATAATTTACCTGAAATCGCCGCCAGGTTTGTCCGAAATCACCTGTAATTTGCCCGAAATTTGTCATAATTTACCTGAAATCGCCGCAAGGTTTGTCATACCTATATGTTGTAATTTAACTTAATGGGTCGTAATCTATTTGTAGTCTTGGTAACTCGTTTGCACTTATAACTAGGGAACTGCATGTATGGACGATATGACTATGGAGTTCGAAATGTGGATTAACACTTTAGTAACCAATGAAACACTAAAATATCGCAGATAGTGATGATATCTATGCTTAGTAATTTTCCTCGATAGTTGTAATTCTCCTAGAAGTCCTTTAGTCAACATATTTCGGATGGAGTAATTCACGCCAAAATCTCACAAGGTTGAATTTCTTAGGGTTCGTTATTCATGATTATCATAAGCTAACATGAACTCATTGTAATTTGTTTTTTTTTTCCTGTTTTTAATAGCTTATCTTAATGATCGCAACATTATTTTACAGGTCTTAAAATTTAAGGGCCCTATTGGTAAGTAATTATCCTCATATGTCATAATTTATTTAATCAATAAGGGGTGATCGGTTCCAAGATGATTAGGTTGTAAACATGAAACTTAGAATATATCCTGTTAGGGTCAGTTCCCAGTGCAATTCCATAGTCAACTTGAGAAATCGTCTTGCAATTCTTTATGTTTGAGAATAATATGTCAAACATATTCGATTTCAACAAATATTATTTGTTTTAAAAAAAGTAAAAAAAACTTACTTAGGGTTAGGGGTAAAATCAGTTCAAAATCGTTTCGATTCCAACCCTATAACTAGCCTTGCAAGTTCCTATTGGAATCGACTAGTTCGGGGTATAAAACCTGGAATCAAATTGGTCAAGGCCGGTGCCTAGTTTTTAGAACCGGACCGGTCCCCTTGTGAGCCAACTTTGAACTAGTCGGGTAAGGCCTATTCAGGCGGATTCCCGGATTGAGCCGCCCCAGTGGCTCACCCTAAACCAACGGTAGCATTGACAATCTAATAGTGAGTAAAAGAGTTTCTTTAGATGTTATCGCGTCACTATCCTTCTAAACTAATCCACGAGAGACGCTTCGCGG
Organism: Metrosideros polymorpha var. glaberrima; assembly: GCA_001662345.2. Lineage (NCBI taxonomy): Eukaryota > Viridiplantae > Streptophyta > Magnoliopsida > Myrtales > Myrtaceae > Metrosideros > Metrosideros polymorpha. Next base: position 4,530,992 of record BCNH02000010.1, on the reverse strand, counting down.
CCCGGTCCATCTGTCACCGCCAGCTGCGGGCTCGACTTTAAAATCACGTGGTCCCGCCTTCTGTATTCCCTTTCCGTAACGAAGAATTCGTACTGTTTCCAAGGCTCTCCTTCGCACGAAAAGATCCACACGCAGGTTCTACTTCTGGCCTGAAAATGGCCAAAAGATCCCACGTTTTTCTTGCGCTTTGCCGTCCACAGCGTGTACCATCAGCGTTCAGGTAGCCCACATATATAAACAGGCGTCTCTCGCTTCTTCTCATCCCATTTCAGGCGTGACCGCTCACACAATCATCCCCATCTTCTTCTTCTTCTTCAATTCAGTCCTCCCCTTCATCCATGTCCATGTCCATTTCCACTTCTTTTGCTGCTTTAGCCATGTACGCCACTGAGGTCGTCCCCTCTCCCTCTCTCTCTCTCTTCTCTTCTCTCTCTCTCTCTGGGTTACAGAAATCTTTGATGGGTAATTGTGGGGGTTCTTCTTTACAGGTTTGTGCAGTTTCCGACGGCAAAAGAAGCAAAGTGGGCGATGGCAGTAGGGATCCACACGGCGTGCACTCGTCATGGGTCCAATCGGTTTTGTCTCCAGCTTCAAGAACCGCAGAGAACGAGCCATCGAGAAGCTCGCCTTTTCTCTCCGAGAAGCAGAGCTCGCCGCGGTTGGCCCCTCAGTTCGATGGGCTCAACTGCTTCGAGACCATTGTCTGTCGCTGACCACCCATCGCTGTACGATGCTTCTTCTTCTGCGTCATCCATTTTGCAGTTGGTTTAGAGCGGTCTTTGCTGCGTCGGTTTATTGCACGACACAGATTTTTGTGCCTTCATACATGTCTGGTGATTCCTGAATTGAGATACAAATAGGCCATAAGTATTTTAGAAGTCTGGCCAGTGCTGGTAATTTGTGTCATCTTGATGCAGCTCCGATTCTATACGTCGATTCCGTGCCGAGACCGGCACCTATCTTTTTAATTTAACTTGTCGAATGATTGAATTAATCCAGATGAACGTGCAAGTTGTGTTGCGTCATGTATGTTGTGCATTTCATATTTTGTTCGCGTCGAGAAATCGTGATTTTGTACACTGTTTTGCTAGCTTGACTCTTGGGTGTTCCGGTTGGTAACATGGCAATCGTTACCATATCGTCTCATCTTTGGTATGGAGTACGCCGAATTTGCGACCCTCTCATCTCATTCTAACCCAATGTATTAGGTACTTCTATGTAAGTTACTTGCCATGTTGAGATTGTAGCAAATGCTAATGGGTTGAACGTTACTTCTTTCGTGTAGAGAATAACTAATCTCTTTGAAGAATTTACTATTTATGCGTAGGTACATTCGTAGGGGTGAGAACCGCGGACCGCCGGCACCAAGAACTGAACTGGACCGGATCAGCCATTTTGGTCCAGTCCTTGAGAGTATTGGTTAGGTTCTCGGTTCCTATAAGTGGAATCGATGGCCGGACGTTCTGGTTCTCGATTCCAAGGGGGACCGGACCAGCCCGAACTGGACTGGTCTCTCTCTCTCTCTCTTTATATATATTAAGATTCTCCATAGATAGAGTCTATCTAGTGAAGATTGATGTCCCGAACAGTGAAGCAACTTTGGTGGTCTATCTTCTTGTTCTGAAGTTGCCAGGTGCTTGCTTTGGCTTGTGTTACCGGTCCCATTGGAACCGGATTGGTCTCCTAATTTCAATTCTATACGAGGACCGAACCAATCCGGATCATGCACACCCCTAGGTACATGTTTACTTTGTATAATCACTGACTAGTGAACACATCACTAGCATAATTAGTTGATTAACAACACTTTCCCGCATGACAACTTTAGTACTTCCTTGTGGCTAGCAATTTTTCCAAGTAATTGGTAAGTCTCAATAACGAAAATCACTTTTTACATAGAAAAAAATTAGTAATTTCTCCATACACGATTGATTCCCGCGAAACACGAAAGAAAAGTAGATTTCATTACTTGAATAATTGCAATGAGGGACTTGAGCTGCAATAGGTAATTTGCTGTTTTTCCCATGCTATTGTAAATAGTTCTGCTAAGTATTGTGTAGCAAGTTTTTTCACTATTACTAGTAGTAACTTTTCACATTATAATAATTGGCATGCACTTACTAGTATGTGAGGATCTTTCTGTTTAGAGTTATAAGTTCGAAGCTCTCCTCCACGTTTTGGGAATAGGGAGGTGGGGAGTTCAAGGGGCTTTATGGGTTCATGGGGTTTCCTCAGGTGCACCCACTAGGGGCCCACTAAGCTCTTCATAGAGCAGCACCAAAGTCCAAGAATACACCTGGCTGGCGAAAAAGATAAAAAAGAAATTGAAGCTCGAAACTTGCGAGGCAAAATGTGATTCTAACGGTGGGTTACAAGATTTGAGGGAAAAATTATCCAAAAAGCCTTGAATTATTGCGCTTTTACTAATTAAGTCATAAACTTTTTAAGTTTATAAATTGAGTTCTAAACCTTTTGAATTTATGCTAATTCAGTTTTTCGATCGATCAGCGTTAACGTGAATAATTTTTTAATAATTTTTAAATTTTTGGACAATTTTTCCGAGATTCGAGCGTAGAAGAAGATGTGATCCAACGTCAATAACTCAAGGGTAGGTTCTAAGTAGCCTTTTGAAAATAACAACAGATTGTACAAAAAAAGCCAGGTCACGCCGTCCATCCACCAAGGCAAAAGTGCATGATGTCTTTTTTTGTCTCTCTTCTTATCTCGACGTCCCCGAGTTTTAGTGGCGAATGCAGAATATCATTGGTCCCCCGCCCCTTGCATCTCGGAGCAATCATTCGAAGGCTTTGACTTGACCTCACGTGATCTTCGCACAATTTTTTAGTTAGGCAAACATAAATCATTTATTAGGATTGGTAACACGATAGTAAAGTTAGTGAATTGAAAGAAGAAATATTAAATAAGATTCTACGTCGGTTATCAACTCAAGTCAGAGTTGCGATCTCAGAACGTAATTGGTAATTTAATCAAAAAAGATTGTAATTTACTTAGGTTGGTAATTTCATACAAGAGCTAGTGAATTTGAAAGTTGTGCAAATAATAGCGCTGGCAAGTTAGTAGGAAAAATTGCTAATTTTTTCAAACAATAAAGAAAAGTCAGTAATTTCATGAAAATATCACTCGGGCTAGCAACAAATTACCTAGGAAAATGAAAAGTCACAAATCCTTTTTTTTACCGGTACCAACAAATATTAAAATTTATCGGTACGGAAGAGAAAACTGTAATTTCTAGGGCCAAAAAACGAAATTCGACTTATCGTATATATTATTTTCAAGATAAATGTATTGAAAGTCCTAAAACTTGTCATAAAAGTGCAAATGAGTCCTAAAACTTAAAATAAATAAAAAAGTTCAAATGAATTATAAAACTTATTACAAAAGTGCATTCGAGTTCTAAAACTTAAAAAAAATGCAATTAAGTACTAAAACTTGTCATTAAAGTATAATCAAGTCCTAAAATTTTTAAAAAGTTGAATCAATAAAAGGACTTAATTAGATCAATATTATAAGTTTTATAACTTGATTGTATTTTTTGAAATTTTTAGGACTCGAATGTATTTTTGTGATAAGTTTTAGAACTTAATTGCACTTTTGAAAGTTTTAGAATTCATTTGCACTTTCGTGACAAGTTTTAGAACTTTCAAGGCACTTATCCTATTATTTTCTAAGTCCAAAAATTTTAAACATGATTTTTCAAAATCCTCCCTCACGTGCGTCGCACGAGGAAATATTTTTCAAATTTTAAAACTTTCAATGCACTTAATACGCAGCAGCCCCACACGTGCGTCGCGTGACCCCCCTATCACCGCATATACAACACAATACCCTTCAACACCTCCACACACAGACACATCACCGCCATTTCCATTCGAACTCTCTCTCCATGATTCAAAATCCTCCACGACCTCGCGTCGGTTCCGATGAGAACCGCTTCGATTCGCTCCCCGACGCCCTCCTCCTCCTCATCTTCTCTAAGATTGCCGACCTCAACACCCTCCTCCTCTGCTCCTCCGTCTGCAACCGCTTCCGCCTCCTCGTCCCCCAGATCGACACCGTCTCCCTCCCCCTCGACTACTTCGACCGAGGCGGCGGCGGCGGCTCCGCTGGAGGAGGGAGCACCTCCGTTCGTGCTTTGAAGCGGATCTTCAGAAGCCTTGGCACCAAGCTGATCCGGCCGAGGTCGTCGGCTTCGACTTGCTGCTCCAGCGGCCGCGTCGCTCCGCACGACGAGCTCTCTCGCCTCAAGTACCGGTTTCGCGAGCTCGGAGCTCTTCGCGTGGAGCTCCGGAACTCCACGAGGTCGCGCGGCGACGGCGCGGTTCGCAGCTCCCTGACCTGGTGGAAAGCCGTTTTCGGATCGCGGCTCGAGACCTGCGTCGTCCTCTCTGCGGCGTCGGTTTGCAGGACCTCAGCCGGCGCGGCCTCCGGGGACGTCGGCCGCGTCAGGGAGAGGATGAGCGAGTCCGACCTGAGGTCGATCCTCGAGACGACGAAGTGCTCGCTCGTGAACGCGTCGTTCAGGCTCGTCTACTTCGTCCCCCGCGACCACGGGAGGCTCCGGAGCGTCGTGGTCTCGGACGACGCCGGGAGGGGGAAGCTGTGCATGGGAGAGGAAGAGCTCGCGAGCTTCAACGGGAGCTGGTCCGCGAAGAGGAATTCCGCGGAGGAGCTGAGGTCGCAGAGGCTGAGGAGCCTGAGCGGCCAGCTCCGGGTGAACGTGTGGTACGTGCCGGCCCTGGATCTGCCGGTGAGCGGCCACCGCATGAAGGGAGTGAAGATCGCGGCGGCTCGAAGAGCGGAGGACGGTCGGGAAATGGCGATGGAGAGGGACGCGGTGCTGTTGATCGGGGCTTTCGGCGGGGACGACGACGAGAGAGGGAAGGTCTGCGACGAAGCTGCGGTGGAGATGATGAGAAGCAGCAGGAAGAAGACGTACGAGTTGAACATTGACTCAATCATCCCCTTCGTTTGACTAAGTCAACGGTTTATCGAAACTAATCGAAGCGGTTCAACCATTTGCTTCGTTGCGACCCGTTCGATTCTTAAATTGTTCTTTGAGATATTTCTCGTGAGCCTCCCGCTGTTCCCGCCTGCAAGAAGACGCGTCGTCGTAAAGTTTTGTGACAAGGGTGATATCGTTAATTGTTTTTTCTTTTTCTTTTTTTTTAAACCTAGGAGCTTTTTGTTTTCTAAAGTTTTATTTAGTAATGATGTAGATTGCTGTCGAAGAATATTCTCTCTCTCATAGGATAGAAGGTTCTTTTGAATGCTCTCTTTTCTTTTTCTGATGTCGCCGCAGTGCTTATCTTGACGTGGGAAACCACATTGATTGTAGTATCTGTATGTGTGTATGTAAACCACTCTCCCGTGAATTTTTAAGCCAAGGGAAAATTGAGCTTGAGCCAAAATTATCTCTCGGTACGAGTGATGAGCACTGTGGACTGTCTGAATCGGATTGAACGGGCCGATTGGGTCCGATTCCTAAGAATATCGGTCTGGTTCCCGAATCCTAAAAATGAACAGGTGTCAGGGCAATTCGATTCTCGATTCTAAAGGGAATTGGACTGGACTGGACTGGTATATATATCTTAAACCAAAGCCTACCCACCACCGCCAAGAGCCCCTCCATTGTTCCACCAGTCACGACCACCATCAACACCACTCAGCCACAAAGACTCACATTCCTCATTGACAACTCCAAGTCCCTCGACCACCTTCTCCAAATCCACGGTGCTCTCCTCCGCCATGGCCTCCACCACCATCGCATCCTCAACTTTAAGCTCCAACGCTCCTACTCCTCCAACGGCCACCTTCGGCCCTCCACAACCCTGTCACCTTCTTCAACTGCAACTCTAAACCCACCGTCTCCAACGGGATTGCCCTCATCTACGATCATGCTGATCTGGGTCTTCATTAGCAAGCACTTCTCTATTTTGCACATGACGGGCAATGGCATTGAGCCCAATGCCTTCACTTTCTCTTCCGTTCTTAAATCTTGCACGAGAGGTAAATCAATATGTCGTATATTGCTGTTTACCGATTCCAAGGACTTTCTTCAATCTGATCCTTGGTTCCTTAGGAAACTAGACCAACTCGGATCATACTCACCTCTACTCAATGCTAGAAAATTGGAGCCGAAATTATCCTTCTTAATGAGAATCGATGCTTCTTTTTGGTTAAAAAAAAAAAAATCCACATGATGAAAGGAAAAATGACATCGAGCCTCGGTCTTCGTCCGGTTCGGCATTGAATGATAATGGATTGTTATTGTAATGTCCCCCACCTACATGAATCAGATCCTTAGTAAATCACATTGATCGCAACTATCAAGTGATGTGGGCTCTCAGTGCGATGTTGACGGCTAATTGAGATTCATCTAGTCCACAAATTAATAGGTGTTAACATGTACTTTTCCGCTCATGGCCACCGTTGTTCATTTAACTGACGGCATATTTATACAAGAAAATACAAAAAATGTAGAAAATAGAAACAAAACATAAATTTCGATATACACCGTGGAAACTAATAAATCTAAATATAGTACAAAAAGGTCTATCTATACTATACATACACACACGTGTGAAGGTGATCATAGAATGTTTTGTGGTCTCCTTGGAACGTCTTCCTTTGAATCTCATCTCCTCCTCCTCCTCCTCAGCCGAACGGGCAATCCTCCTCTCATCTTGAGGACCAACGACAGCGCGTAGGGCGGGTCCACCATCCTCCTCCCGCTCTTGCCTCCTTCCGCCGGTGAAACCTCGAACTCCGCCATCACGGCGGCTGCCACCGACTTCATCTGCACGTACGCCATCTCCTTCCCCAGGCACATTCTGGGCCCACAGTGGAACACCGGGTACTTCCATTGGTCGGTCGGCCTAAAACGCACGTTCTGAGGATCGCCGTCGTCGCCGTCCAACCACCTCTCGGGCTTGAACTCCCTGCACTCCGGGCCCCACACCTCCTCGCTCCTCCCCATCGCGTACGCCGAGTAATCGGCGAACCATCCCTTCCCCACACGCGTCCCGTCGGGCAACACGTCGTCATCCACCGTCAGTCTCGTGTTGATCGGCACCGGGGGGAACAGCCGCATGGACTCGGTCACCGCCGCGTGCAGGTAGTGGAGGCTCTTCAGCTCGTCGTAGCTGAAGATCTTCACCTCCGACGTCGTCGACGCCGCTGACGACAGTTCTTTGAGGATTTTGCGCTCGCACAACGGGTGCGCGGCCATCAGCCAGAAGAACCAGGTCAACGCCGTCGACGTCGAGTCCTTGCCGGCGAGAACGAAGCTTATGACGATGTCTCGCAGGAACTTCCTCTTCTCCACCAGGTCTCGGAACTCCAAATCGGCGCTCGACGACATGAACCTCGATAGCAGATCTCGATCGGGGCCCATCTCGTCGCTGTTCTGTCGTTCGGTCGCCGATTCGATCTGTTCCTCTTTCGATTTGACGATGTCCATCGCGAACTCGTTGATCACTCTTACGTTCGATCTGAACCGTTTCTCCGACCCGAGGTTGAAGCATCGCTTTAATTTCCAGAGAGCAGGCAAAGGCGACATGAACCGCGACGTGCAATTCTCGACCGCCTCGTCGAAAGCTTTGACGAAAGCCGAATTGCGGCCGGAGACCTCCGATGCTCCTCCCGCGGTGAAACAGTTAGGATCGACGCCGAACGCGACGCTGCAGATGTTGTCGAAGGTGAATCTCTGCAACGCCTCCTGGAGGTCGACCACTCTGCCCTCGTCGCAGGCTCTGGAGAGGAAGGGGAGGAGGCGGTCGGAGATCTCGCGGCTGACGGTTTCCGAGATGAAGTGCTTGAGCGACCTGGTGGTGAACTCGTGGCTGGCGATCTTGCGCTGGAGGGACCAGAGGTCCCCGTCGACGGCGAAGATGCCGTCGCCGAGGAGCTCGCGGAGGACAGCGTGGTAGCGGGAGCCCTTGACGTAGTTGGGGAAGTTGGAGGAGAGGAGGTGCTGGAGGTTGAGGGGGTTGGACGTGCAGACCCCGCGGGAGAGGCCGAGGAAGGTGCTGACCCGGAGGGTCGACGACGGGGTCCGCGACAGCATGTCGGCGACCCAGTCGTGGAAGCGGTGGCGGTTGCGGAGGAAGCCAACGAGGTTGCCGATGACGGGGTGCGATTCCGGTGACGGGGTTTCGGTGGGACCGCCGGGAGGGCGGCGCAAGGCGGCGGAGCGCGAGAGGCGGAAGAAGAGGAAGAGGAGGAAGGGGACAGAGCAGAGAGAGCAGGTGAAGAGATTGAGGTCGAGCATCATCATCATCTGGTGCCTCTGGTTCTGCCTTCCGGTAGTTCATGCGACGACTGATTCTGAGAGTGAGATTCAATGCTCGGGTAGCTGACCTGAGAGAGATAGAGTGATTGCTTTGACATAATTAAATAAAAATAAATAAATAAAAAGACACTAATGTAAACCTTGAGGACTAGCTATCATCGTAAAACAAAAAACCAGAAATACTATAACCTTCAATTTTCTCGACTTTTATGTACATATATGTTAATGTATCTGAAAAAAAAAATACACTATTTCCTTACTTTTATCTCTATTTATATAATTTAGCGAGCCTTGCCGAGGGCCAATGCCGCTAGGTGAGGGCCAATGACCCTTGTCCCGATCTAGGCAAGGGTCGCCAGGCCCTCATTGAGGCCCTAGCAACCCTGGCCGAGCTCCTGTTGACCCTTTTCGGTGATGGGTGGGCATGGCGGTAAGTCCTTGCCTTGATTTTTTTTTTTTGTGTTTTTTAAAATGTTTTTTTTATTTTCTTTAATCAAAAAAAGAAAAAGATAAAAATGTCTTTGAGATCATGTCCTTATTTGAGAAAAAAATGTACCTCATGCCCTTATTTGAAAATTTCCCTATAATTTAGCTACTTACTTGGGCACGTGAGCATACAGTTATCAATAAGATATGAGCGTGTTCATGTAGTCAACAAAGTAAATTGCTTGAAATTTAGATTTTCCCGCCTCTCCCTTTATCGCTATAATTTATTTTTTTCTTTTTCTCCATTAAAATTTTTATTCTCCCAATTTGCACTTATTTCCGAAACACTGTAATGATCAGCATAGGGACACACGTGAAATCATTAATACACATGCACCACAATTAGTATTCATTATTTTTACTTTTGTGCTGACATTTTATAGAATTAATAAAATATTATTAAAACGTGAAGAATTAAATATATAAATTTACGTGTCAACTTTTTTTATATTGTGTAAGTTTGAAATATATAAAATTTCGAAAGGCAAATACCACAAAAAACCCCAAATTATGTCTTAACACGAATACCTCAAACTTTTTTTGTGTCATAAACTTGCCCAATATAACACAAATACCCCTAAATTTTTTGTACATGAAAAAAATCCAAATTTATTCATGTGTGACATATACATCTTGTATTGCAATTCCATCTATAGTATACTTGTCGCACTGATATAAATTCGGGATTTTTTATAATATAAAAAAAGTTCAAGGTATTTGTGTCACAGTAGGCAAGTTTAGAATTTCAATAATTTGAGATTTTTTTTGTGGTAATTACCCAATTTTGTTGTATGTGCACCGCAAGATTCATGAAAACTAAAAGACAAAAGGATTGGTGGGTCAATTTTTTTTTTTTAAAAGAACTCATCATGACATGTTCTGTCTGACCACCAAAAAAAAATCGATACATCGTCTCGACAACCTTAAGTATTACGATATTGCCATAGAAATACGCTTCCCGCCCAAGTCGCCAGAAGGAGACACTCTCATACTCAACAGTCTCACATCTTCAATCAGGAGGGCTGCATCCGTCGCGAGTCTTCTCCATTTCCCCAGTTACAGCGCAAACTCCGAGCAGGTGATGATTCCCGTTTCTCCCATGCGTGTGTTGCGCTCTCTTCCCGAGCTGCCAAATCGGGTTTCAATGTCGAATCACGCTCTCGATTCGAGTGCATTCGTCTGATTCAGCGGTCTTTCGTCGACTCGAGATTCGTCCCTCTCTTTCTTGGCTTATGTTTCTCTTTGCCCTCGTTCCCAATTTTCTGCGTGATTTTAGGGAGTCCGATGTTCTGGATTGGACAGCGAAAGGGTTTTTTCTTGGGGATGCTTTCTCTGGAGTGTCGGAAAACCACACGGCAAACATTTGCCTTGAGGGTCATCCAATTGTTAAGTGTAGGCAAATTCTGTCGTGGGGTACTCGCTGATTGATGATAGAAACAGAGAAATTGACGTACACCTCATTCGCTTGTTTGAAATGCTTGGTGTTTGCTCTTTCTTTACCAAAAAGAAGGAGATAAATATCAAACAGGGATTTTGAATGCAGAATGCCATCCCGACATTTTTCTGAAACCGTGACGATTCTCTCCTAGCAGAACTTGTTTGATATTGCCGGCAGAATCATCTTATTGCGGGTGTGATGGCATTTAGAAAGTAGGGTCCCAACCTTCCTTCCCTTTCTCTTTGGTGGGGACACTGGTTTACCCTCACCTGAAAGCTCTAATCCGTTTTTGCTTTTTCTTACGCATTCTCGTATTAGAAGCCAGCTCCACTTCCTTATCCCTTGACAGGTTTCTCTCGGGCTCTTAAATGGCAAGTTGTCTCAGCGATTGATCTCTTGTGGGTTTGAGCAGCATATTGGCCCTGGATTTGGGTTAGCTTAGAACAAATTTCTTCACATAAGAGCTTCCGCAATATTTATTATGGATGTTGGATACTTTCTGAAGATTAATGCGCTTGTGATAGATCTGGTGTTGTCCTCTCATTCTCTTTCTCATTGACAGTATAATGTGAATAATAATTGTTATGTTCTTATCACTCGGCATCCTTTAGTGTTCTCTTTGTTAGCTTGCCTGCTGCAAATGTAACTTTGCCCTATGAGCCACTGAGTTGTTATGCATTGAATGTTTATATTAGATAGCTTGGGACGTACTAGATCTGATTCTGATATCTCAGTCATGATAGATGTAATACATATGTTCGGGTTTTCCACGTTATCCGGGGTCACAGAGCTATGCTCCGAACAATTTTCTTGGGGTGAATGACTTGGGCTTAGTGGAGAGCAGTACTTCTATTTCCTAGATAAATATCAATTTAAATAATCAGCGAGCTTTCAGAAAAGGAAAGTGTTCATGTTGCACAGCACATGATGTTCTCTATACAATCCACAGTGGCTGTCCCTGTTCCAATTAGTACATGTCAACATACTCCCTTAGCACACAAATAAAGCATAGGAATATTTTTGGCAATTTAGTTTAGTCCTTTTATGCACGTCCATATGTCAAATGCATTTGGTTAAGGACTAGGCGAGGTTTGCCCTCACCAGATCTGGCAAGCGTGAGGGCCATATTTTAAATTTAGCCTTCGAATATAGAGGATCGTCAGTTTTTTGAGATCTTATAATGTTGTCTGGCTTTCGGACTGCGCAGCTGTACTCCCTCAAGCTTTGCTCCTTTGAGCTGAAGACAGTGATGGCAAGGCGGGTCACTCAGGGGCTGCTGTTTGTTCAGGATGAGAATGAAGTTGCTCTTCGTAAAAGTACTATTTCCTCTTTCTTTGTGAATAACAATTATATTTTGGAATAAATTCTGCAGTATAAGTGATCCCATTCGATTACGCACGAACTCTTGCATCCCAGGGAGCAAGTGGTATCTTTCATTAACCTTATTTTGGAACTATGTATTAGGTCAGTCATCTTAGTAGTTTGGAGATCACCGATCTACTTGTCTAATTTCTATTTAGAGACTACTGTTGATGGAGCAACTAGGAGTTCTAAGACTGTTGCAAAGAAAGGTGAAGGGGCTTTGGGAAGTCGTAAAGCCCTTAAGGACATTACAAACAAATCAACCCTTCATCCTGAAGCATCAATTAAGAAAAAGGATCCACAGAAGGAAGAATTCAATGTAGCTGAGGAGATGTTTTTGCATGACCACCAAAAGTGCATCGAGGCACAACAAGCGGCCTTCAACAATTTCGACTTGAACTTGGTTCTTCCTGGTCATGGTAATTTATTTTTTCGAGCAAAGACGTATATTCCAGATTCTAAGTTGACATCCATGCTGACATGTTATGTCGTATCACGCTGAGCGAGCCAAGGTCATCTTAGATTTAGGTTTATTTGTGTTTATGCTTACCAGTCAATAAATTGAATAGGGCTCTTGGTACAGTGCTTCTTGTAATCCCTTGGGAATGTAGTGCAGGAATACTTTTGGCTAGGTTACTGAATATTTAGAAGTTTATGAGTTCAGATCAGATTGATTTATGGTATGGTATGCAAGAAAATGCACTTTCATCGTGACAGGAACAACCATTAGTATGAAGCACACTTTTTCTCATGCTATTTTTATGTTTAAAAGATATATCATTATCTTGTTTCTGCAATCGAGCTGAAAAATCCAGAAACTGAACTGAATAGAGCAGAAGCTTCTTTAGTTCAAGAGTGAACCTAAATAACCCATTTAATAGGATATGAAAGAGTCGGCTTGAATTAGCATTTCTTATGAGAAAGTTATCAAAAGGTAAAGACTTTTAACACATCTGTCTTCATTCAGTGATCTTGACTTTTTATTCTGATGCTGCATTTTTTAGGTCATGTCATCTTTCTTCTTTAATGATTATTCAAGGCACAAGAATAATATTGGTTTCTTTACCAGATTCTATGTCTACCGCAGAACGTTCAGAGTCCGAACAGGCAAAGGCTGAGGTACTCCATCAGCAAAGAAAACATTTTTCTCCTTTTTGGCCATTATGAAGCACACTTTATTCTTTAGACTGTTAGCAGCAGAGCCTATGTAGTAGTTCATTTTACCCAATTCCTCATTTTCCAGCTAAAATTTTTTCCTCTATATAACGTTATTTCTATCCCTCTTTGTTGCTTGTTGATTTTTCTTTTGTTTATATATGTTCCTCGTGTTAGGCTGATCTTGATAGCCCTCGCTGCTACCCTGAGCCATCTGAACTTCCCATGTATGAGTTTTCTGATGGATTCGATTATTCAATGCAATGGAGTTCTCCTCCGTGTTCACTGATGCTCTGGGACACTCCAACATCTTGTGAATATGCGTGGCAATTTGAGGATGTGGAATTTGTCCTCAAGCAAGAGATTGACTTTTGAACTTTCAATTAATTTCTATTTGGCAGCATCTGCCCTTTTATTGAATGAAGCAGCACTTGTACTGGACACTTGTAAAGTACTCCCATGATTTTCTAGTCTAATATGTCAAATTTTATGCACTTCGATGATGTCTTCCTTTATTATGTGTTTTTCTTTGGTTCATGTATTAGTAGGGAAAGCCTCTGAAATTATTTCAATATTGGACCTTGGACATATAATAGTTCCGAATCGAATCTCCTTAAAGATCTTTTGTCTCATGGTAGCTTGCTTCAGTTCTCTTATGAAACTTTCGTTATTGGGTTGGCCATCCACTTCACATGTTTCTAGCAATTCACATGGTATCATCAAATGATACAAGTCTTGGATAAGAATCTACAACGCACTAGAATGCTTTTGTTGACGATCCTTTACTCCTACGGCATCTAGGGTTCCTCGAACGATATGATATCTCACACCAGGTAAATCCTTAACCCTTCCCCCTCTTACTAAGACATTTAGTATCTTCTGGAAAAGTCTATCATAGAGTATTTAGTGTCTTCTGGAAAAGCCTATCTTTAATGTACTCTATGATATTTGTCAAAGAAACAGCTCTTCAGGAGGGATAGTGCACACTGGTTTGACAACTCATTGTACCGTTATGATCTTTTCTAATCCTTTTTCCATTCCTTTTTGTCGCGGGGTTGTGTGCTAATCTTTTGGTTTTGGCCATGGCAATTTTGTGCCAGTTGAATACCTCAAAATGGCCTCATTCAGTCGCTAATCGTGACATATACTGCTGAAGTATATCATTGGAAGCCTGATGGAGTTGATACTGTCAGAATTATCCTAACTGTATCGAATGCATTAACTGCTTTCTATCACTAGACTAGTTCAACTCGTTCTATTGTGTCATGGATTTTTGTTGAAGTTGTCCTCTTTCGTAATCATATCCACGTCTCTTTTAGATAACGGTTTTTGTGCTTGATTTGAAGACTTGACCATCTCAAAGAGCTGTTTAAAATTTTAAATGGGCTAGTCATACGATAATTGTACTGATCGTGGCAATTCTTAGCATTATGTATGGACGGCTTAAAATTGCATCTAGGTTCCTCGCACTTCAATTTGCAGATAATACACTCTCACTCTTATGTCTTACCTTTGACTGCATGTGTGTCACCGCATACAAACCGCGAGGTTAATTCGTTGGAATTTTTTTCTATTTTTCTGGGGAAACAAAGAAGAGTAACGTCTTGGAAGTTTCTTCACAAACATTAGCAAAACAGGGTCGCCATAAAAAGTGTAGTTTTGTCTCTGTTTATGAAGAAAGACTCTGTCGGAGGTTTCTTTACAGACTTTAGCGAAATAGGGTTGTCATAAGAAGTGTCGTTTTGTCTCTGTTTCTTGTCAACTTATGAAACCCAGTGAACAACATTGTATTTTACTTCAGCAATGTTTCTGTCATAAACCTGGTATTTTATTTGCAGGCTGGCCACTGGGTTGCTTTGTTCACCATTACTGTTGTATTGCTCTTGTTTTCTAATTCAGCAACTGGACAGCCGCTGCACTATTTAGTTCAAAACCAAGAACACTAACATGGTTTTCGACACAATCATCTTCTCAAACTCTATTAGTCTATTATACTGTAATTACATAGCCTATCAAATGGTGGGGATTTTCATAGTTACCCTACTTCTCTTTCTTCCACCCAAGTTTCCTTGTCTATCTCAAGATGATAGCTCCTATGGCCTCACTTATAGTGGAGGCAAGATCATGACACAACCAGTCACTGTTTCTCTTCTGTGGTTTGGTCCTCAATGGCAAGATTCTGATAAAGCAATCATAAGAAATGCCATCAATTCTTTAACTTCCTCCAAATACTCATCAGTTCAGAAGTATGAAGTGCCAACACTAGGAAATTGGTGGGATATAGTCGGCAATACAGAGACCAGTCCAACTCTCCGGTCACGGACATGTTGAGCGTGGGCCCTGACTGCTCTTACACGGGCTTTTATCAGAACATGACGCGAGAACGGGTGATCGAGATTGGACGGGCAGTTTTTTATGGCACTGCCATTGATGGGTCTAATGGGAGCTTGAGTTGCACTCATGCCTTCGAAGCAAGTGAGAACAGCATTTACCTTGCACTCTTCTCTGAGTATGTGCTCTTCGTTCAGGGAAATGATCCGGAAGAATTCCCTGTTTCATGCAGTGGTCACTTACCAGTCAAGATCTCCGCAAAAGAGGTGATTACTATTGCCTGGACTAGGGCCCCACTCGCAGAACACGACCAGTGCTCAGAGCTCTTGAAAGGAAGTTCCTACCGAGGCCCACCAAACGGAAAAGAGGAGGTGGACAGCATGGTCGGATACATGCTGGTAGAAATAGCAGATCTAGTTGTTAATGGAGATGGAAGAGGACGGATAAGCAGTGGTGGGAATGGGAACACAAAAGCGATTAGCAGTCTCTGCGCATCTCAATTTGAGAGTGTAAAGAGTGATCCTCCTTTCTATATTGATGCAGAGAGAAATGTCAGTTTTAATGCGGTTGGTCTAAATGGCCAAAGGTATCTTCTTCGGTATCTTTGGGACCAGAACATCAGGAATTGCGCATTGAAACCCACAGGTAATGTAAATAATACAGTGCAGAATTGTTGAGGGGGAAAAGTAGACATTAACATAGAGAGACATTGGTGATCATTATCTCTAACTCGTATGCAGAACATTTATTCCTTAACAAACACTCAAAAGAAGAAATCCTAGCAGGGATGAGCTGATCCATACAAAGAAGCGATTTAGTCATGTTCCACCGTCTCTTCTTCTCCTCTTCGGTCTTCGCGCTGCCTCTTTTTTTTCTGTAAGAAAAAGGTTTAGAAGGTAGGAGAACAAGTCATACAGCCAAGAAAAGATGAATTCTTGTAATTCCCCATAATAAACAGTTAGTTCTCCATACTCCTGGGACATTGCTGATTTGGTGCGAATTGGGATTCAATCCCACTATCGTAGGTGATAAATTTATATATTTTCCCTTCTTGAGTTCTGAGAAACAACGAGAATAATTTTCCTATCTTGGTACACAACCTCCACCTCTTTGACTTTATAGGGGACTTCTAAATTGAATTTTTCCTGATGCAGAAGCCTGCAGTGTTGATCCCGTCATCTTGAAACAGTCTAGAGGGTACTTGAGTACAGGAATTGCTGTCAATCACAGTGATGGTTTGCAGCCATACATGCCCAATCAGAAGTGTCTTTGGGAAATCTGGTGGCCCAATGCAAAGTTCATAAGTTTAACTTTGAATATTTTGCGATCGCAGCAGATAGTGATGATAATCTCAGAGTTTGCCCACCAGATGCCAGCAAGATGCAATGTAAAGTTGTTAACTTGCAAACTACGAATTCATTCAAGAATTTCCAGTTGTCGGGCTCAAAAGCTTCCATCCAATTTATAAGTGGTGATGATGTCTCCTTCGATTCAAGAGGGTGGGAGTTCAGTTATATGGCAGGTAAAGCAGATCCAATTCCCCCTCTTTATCTGATTTCATGTTCTGTCTCCCTGGAAATTGTACCTGAAATAATCCAAGTTCTTCAGGACTTCACACTGGGAAGGAAGAGGTTTACAACAGTTCTGGAATCATAGGATATGGTTCGGTTGAAACTTCATCCTATGTACAAACCATCAATTGCAGATGGGTCCTCCATGGAAAACCAGGAACTCGAGCTTCCTTGAACTTCACACGCATTAATGTCACTCGAGATTTGGATTTCATTGCCATTTTCAGTGACTCCACTCATCAGATTGCCAATTTCTCAGGATTTTATCCTGTCGCTGATCTCCCACATATTAACTTGATTGGTGAGGTCACAATAGCATTCACCGCTCAGTCAGAGGGAGGGGAAGGTTGGTCAGCAGGATATTATATTTCCTCACCAGCTGAGCCTGGAAAACGACCACTGGTGTTTGTCATTGTCGTTGTCTCAGTGGCACTAGCATTAAGCTTGTCCATTGCCATCATTGCTCCTTTCCTGCATAAAAGAAAACAAAAGCATGATAATGAGGGCCTCCTACTTAATGCAAACAAGTTTATTGGGGAGGAAAACTGGATTGGTGAAGGGCCGTCAGCAGTAGTGTATAAAGCAGTTCTCACGGATGGATGTCTCTTGGCGATTAAAGTTTTCAAGAACTCGGCCTGTTATCCAGAACTAGAAGAAGAAATATTGCTCAAAACTTCTTCCATCCATACATAATTTCCTTGAAGGGACATACCAGGCACAGATTTCACAGTCGGTGTATGGTCTTTGAGAGAGAGCAGAAACAATAGACTGGGAGAAGAGGTTAATGATAACAATGCAGATATCCTCGGTAATCCAAATGCTGCACATGCACATGAATCCACCAGTATATCATGGCAACATAACATCTGACAACATTTTACTTGATGAGTTCTGCAATGCAAACCTGGGTGGTTTCAGTTCTGCTAATTATTTCGATGGAAGTGATGATGAAGAACTAATAGTAATGACAGAAGACGTTCGGAGTTTTGGGCTATTGATGCTAGAGCTTCTAAGAGGGGAGCCTCTGGAGAATAGAAATTTGAGGAGCTGGGAAGAGATAAATGAGGTTGTTGACGGTCAGGACAGCCTAGACAGAAGGTTGGGCATTCCCCCTGAAAATAGCAAGATGAGGGCTTTGGCAAAATTTGGTGAAATTGCTAAATGGTGCATTAATAGTGGTTTAAATGTTGAAGGTGACGAGAATGACCCCAAGATAGGTGACAATTTGTCAGGACTGCAGGAGGTTAAGAAGCTGTTTCATACTATTTCAAGTTCAGAGGCAGAAAAATCTTAAAGTAGTGGAACAGAGAATGAAATATTCTTTTACAATACACACATTCCTTTATATCCATGCAAGCAACTCAATCATCCGAAAGGAGGAAAATTATGATTTTTTCTTAGAACAGGATTCAGGAGGTATTGAAATATTCTTAAGCTTTTTGTGAAATAGTATTTTCTCTTCTAATACTTTGTTAATTTTATCTTCAAGAGCAGTTCTAAAGAGCTTGCCCACAAAATCAAATCCAGTTGATGACCAGTGTTTTCCAAATGGTTAGAACTCATTCTAAGAAGAACTTACTCCTGTGCAAGTATTATTCAAGTCTTCTCACCTTTTCTTTGCAGTGTTAATTCTCCCTGAGCAATTTGCAGTAGATGCTCTCGCATTTAGGCACAACAGTCTCCAAAAAATAACCACTTGTGAGACTCTCATGATGATAAGAATCTTATCCCTTGGTTGTCCTATGTTGCAGCATAACTAATCCATAATGCTGCTGTTGTTAATTGTCCTTCTGGAAAAGCTGATATTAGTGCAACCAGAAGAAAAACAGTAAGCACTGTCAAGACAATCTCCTTGATGTAATTGTTCCAGTTTGTTTTAAACAGTGACGAAAAACTTGGATACCCTCCTTGATCTACCACCAAGTCTTCCAACAGGAAGAATGGGAGTAATTTTCAACTAAGTCTTGTCTTAACATGCACAATCAGAAGTCAGATTCTTTGCAGATTCTGCATTGAAATTATCACATGATGGAGCAAATTCATCCTCTTCCATTTGACTACTAAGAAGCATGAGACAGTCATACACCTTTTCAGCTAGTGGGAATGACTTATCTTCCACAAAGAAAGATTGAATCCTCTGGTCAATCTCAATCCAGCTACATCCAGGATTCTTCTTCAATCCCAGTTCTTTCATTTTTGATCTCACCTCGCGTACTTTATCCCATCTCTTGGCAGAAGCATATAAGTTTGATAACATAATATAACTAAATGATTCATCCGGATTGGTTTTAGCAACAGCATTCGCAATTTCCTCTCCTAATTCTAGATCTTTGTGCAGACAGCATCCAGAGAATAGAGTGCTTAACAATTCAAGATTTCCAGAAACTTCCGGGGCTCTTTGCAGAAATCTGTAAGCCTCGTGCAATCTTCCAGCACGTGCAAGGAGATCTATCAGACAAGCATAATGTTCAACGCCAGGTTTAATACAATGCACATTGATCATCTTGTCAAAATAGTAACAACCTTGATCAACCAGTCCAGCATGGCTACAAGCTGATAATACAGCAAGGAAAGTAACCTGATCTGGCTCAATGTTGGATTGCCTCATTTTAGCAAAAAGATTCAGAGCTTCAAAAGCTTGACCATGGGACCCATAAGCAGTGATCATAGAAGTCCATGACATCAGATCCCTCTTTGGTAATTGCTTGAAAACTTGAACAGCTTCATCCACAGCACCACATTTAGCATACATATCAAGAAGCGCTCCCATGACTATTTCATTTTTGCTAAACTTACTCTCCACTACAGAATTGTGGATCTCCTTACCTTTTTCTAAGCTTGCCAGCTGGGAACAAACCGACAGGATGCTAGTGAAAGTGATAGCATCTGGTGCAACACAAGCTGTTTTCATTTCATCAAACATGCGAAGAGCCCCAAAGTAATTGCCTACCTTTAGATATCCTGAAATCATAACGTTCCAAGAGATAATATTTGTCCTTTCCATATCCCTAAATACATTTTCTGCCAATGTAAGCCTTCCACAATTAAAATATAAATCTATGAGTGAACAGGTGACAAAGAGATCAACCTCAATTTCACTTCTGATTATATAACCATGCATGAACCTTCCATGTAGCAGGTGGGCTGACCTTGAACAAGCTGCAAGCACACTGCTTAAGGTGGTCAACGATGCATTAACTCCTCCTTCGTTCATCCTTTTAAAGAGTTCAATGCAAGATCCACTATCACCCTTTAGACTTAATCCTGTGATCATTGCATTCCAGACAACCACATTGTTCTGAGGAATTTGTTCGAATATCTCTCTAGCGATCCCTAAGCATCCACATTTGCCGTACATGTCGACAAGAGCTGAGTAGACAAAACCATCGAGTTTAAATCGACTTTTGACCAACTCCTCGTGAATCTTCTTCCCTCTTTCTAGGTCCCCAAGCCGAGCACACGAACTGATTGCAGTAGTCAGAGTCACTGAATTAGGCTCAAACCCAGCATCTTTCATTCTTTCGAAATATTCCAAAGCCTTCTCCGCTTGCCCATCTTGATAATAACAAGAAATCACAGCATTCCAACACGCCACATCTCTCTCCGCCATTTCATCGAACAGCCGGGTCGCTTGTAGAAACATATTGCATTTCGCGTACATGCTCACAGCAGAGCTCGCAACGACCACATCCAAAACAAACCCAGTCTTCAACAATCCACAATGAATCATTTCGCCGTAACCAGCCCTTCCCAAACCGCCACACGCCTTCAAAACACTTGGGTACGTGTAAACGTCCGGCTCCGCAAATGGGTCGACCAACAACTCCTGAAAAAGCTCGAGGGCTTCAACGAACATGCAGTTCTTGGCGAAAGCAGCCATGAGGCAATTCCAGACCGAGACGTCCGACGAAACCCCGGCGGTTCGAAACACGAGCTTCGCAGCGTGGCATGAACGGCAGGAGAAATAGAAGTTTACGAGGTCTTTGCACAAGGCGGTGTTGTTACGAAGGCCCAGAGATATTATCTTCTGATGAATGACTCTGCCCCGAGCCAACGAAGTGCACGCTCGCAAGAGAGCCGACAATCTTCTGATCACCATTCCAAAGTGGCGATATGGAGAACATGAAACAGCGGTGGAGGTGGAGGTTTGCATGAAAAACCGCGAGGTACGAGGAGTAGCTTCGGAGTAGAACAGAATCTCTCGTGCCCAGCAGAGCGACTGCAACTTCTGGGTACCATCTTTATTGTATAGTGGAAAATTTCAAATAATGACTTGAAAAGCACTCATTTTCTTTAATAAGAACTTGAAATTGACCTCGTTTTAAATAAGTGCTCTCATTTTCTTAAATAAAAATTTAACTTAAGGGCATTTTTGTCATTTTACTTTTCTATAAAATAATTTTTACTTATTTTTAATACAACTAAAATAAATTTTATATTACAAAAAAATGACGAAAAGGCTTTTGAGTCAAGCTCTTATTTGAGAGAATAGTTAATACCACAAAAAACCTAAATTGTTACGTTTATGACAAATTTACTCTAAATTAATTTTTCAACCACAAAAAACTCCAAATTGATATACTTGTAACAAATTTACTCTAAACAATTTTTTTGACAATGAAAAACCCAAAATTGATATATCTATAACAAATTTACTTCAAACTGGTACGCTTGTGACAAATTTTATCCTCCGTTAACTTAGGTTAATACCACGAAAAATACCAAACCGGCACATCCATGACAAACAGAGAGTAAAACCCTAAACTGGTACACCTCGTCAACTATTACGTGTCATCAAATTCAACAATTTGACGGTAAAATTTAACAGAAATTAACATATGGTAAATTTATCACAGGTGTACCAGTTTGGTGTAAATTTATCACAGATGTACCAATTTAGGATTTTTCATGGTCAAAAAATTAATTTTGGATAAATTTATCCCAAGTATACCAGTTTGGAATTTTTCGTGATATTAACCCTTAAGAGAATGAAGGTACTTCAAATCCTTATTTGAAATTTTCCCTTCTTTTGTTACAAAACTTCACGACAGATTGACCAACTGAAGAGGTTGAGAGTGATTAATTTGAATTCATTATCAAATTTCCCCAACTAAAAAAACTGGTATGTGATTAAATGGTAGTATATACACATACATATCTCTAGCAAAAATGAGATCAAGAGACCAACGGACAGCAATCCCAACCTTCAAATTTATGAATTAGAGCAGAAAACTGAAATTGGGTGGTCGGAACTAGATATATGAACCAAGAAACATCAATTTCTTCAGATATATTTCCTTATGAATATACAAAGTAGCTGCTTTTCAACAAGAGCCAGCAACTACCAAGAATTTACAATTCTCAACCCTCGACCCCAAGGAACCTCACACTATAGGGGGGGAAAAAATATATCTCGGCGACCCAGGTGAAGCAATGTAGGACAAATAACGCATCAGCAAAGGAAAACCAAAACCAAAACACAAACCAAACCCCCCTCTAAATCTCGCCTCTATACCCGCCCGGTTATGATTGGCACTCTATGTACAATAAGAGAGCCAATTCGTGCCGATGATAATGACCTAAATGCAGCTAAACTCCGGGAAAAGGACCATCTCATTTACACGTGACTAATGGATATCTCTGCCTCGGTGAGTCTAGTCCTCACTTCCAGCACCAATGCTTGATTTGTCGATCATGCGCACATTATACTGTTCGTATACCCTTGCCCGGTTCTCTGCCCACCATTGTTCCGCTTGTTTCTCACTAAACCGCTTGCGACTGCATACAAATATAATAGCTCAGTCCTTGAACATCCAGTAGGGCAGATTATTAAGAAGATGATAATTCACTTATAATAATATGAGCAGACAACAGGGGTAAAGAACAGCAGGCTCTACTCTTTAACGAGAATAAACCCTAGTTCGAAAAGGAGATGGATGCCTTCTTTAAGATGGTTCCATTCTATGAGCAGGAACTTGACGTCCAAAAGAACCAAGGAATTATCTTATGTTCTGAGAGAAGCTCCAAACCGGATTTAAGCTGACTGCATAACTAGGATGCCCAGATTAAAACATACAGACTCTGATTCTCGGAAAATGAACAATTTGAAAAACATTATCTTAGGAGTGATAGCTTGTATTGCTCGAAATAATTAGTCAATAAAAAAATGTTTTCATTACCGACAAGAATTTATGTCTAAACATTTTCGTGGACGATGAAAATATTTTCGTTCATTTATAAGCGATCATTTTTAGAAAAATATTTTCTAAATCATCTGTTCTCCGCAAAACAGATGGAGCCTCAATGGCACTTTCCTATGCTGAAGACATAGAATAGGAGACTGCTCCCACAAATAAAATGAAAAAGGTACCTGAAGCGAACTCGCTTTAGATCTTTGGCACCACCTGGCAGGGAGGTAAAGGAAATATAGACACCAGGCTCATCTTGCTCAACCCATTCGCTATCAGAGTGAGATTCACTTTCTTTACCTCTAATGGCGTTTCTACTAACTGCTTCTGAGTTCACTTGTCTGCTATGACTTGAACTGTGATTACTTGTGGTGCTTGACCCATTAGGAAGAATACTACTGTTCGATATGTTTAAATCTGGCTCTTGAGATGTGATCTGACCATTCAACCGGTCCATAGAAGTATGGCAAGTGTCATCAGAAGCAGGAGGTGAGACCAACGAAGTAGAACTGGGGGATCTAATATTTCGGGCAGTTCCCACTGGCAGCCTTTCAGCCATGTCTTTCAACTGTTCAAAATGTATAAAACAATGAAAACATAAGTAGGGAACTCTGAATCAAAGTCTGCTGAGAGAGAATTCTGTGGAATTTTAGATGGAGAGAAATTCTTATTCTCATTCATATATTCTACCGCTTTACAGGGTTATATTTATAGGCTAATACACAGAGAAATCCTATCAAACAAAATAGGAAACAAGCCTAAAAAGGATAACAGATACAATCCCATGATTTGTGGGATTTAACCAAATAGGAAACAAAGCCTAAAAGGATAACAGATACAATCCCATGATTTGTGGGATTTAACCAGAATCAAAAAATCCTAAATAGGAAAAACCCTACTCCTAACAATCAGTCAATTTTCCTACGTATTTACAGCCAGATAATCTGGCTATTTACAGCTCAACACTCCCCCTCAAGCTGGTGAATAGATATCTTCCATTCCCAGCTCAGTAACTAGCCCGTGAAAACTTCCACCATTAAGCCCTTTGGTCAAGACATCTGCCACTTGCTGTCCTGAAGGGACATAAGACAAACAAATCAGTCCTCCTTCAAGTTTCTCCTTGATGAAGTGTCTATCAATCTCAATATGCTTTGTCCTGTCATGCTGCACAGGATTATGAGCAATATTAATTGCAGATTTATTGTCACAATATAGCTTCATAGGACTTTGCCACTTGACCTTCAAGTCATCAAGAATGATCTTGAGCCACAATAACTCACATATTCCTTGAGCTGCCCTAAACTCAGATTCTGCACTAGATCTTGCCACCACATTCTGCTTTTTACTTCTCCAAGTTACCAAGTTACCTCCAAGGACGACAAGTGGTGAATAGAACAATTGGCAGTGCTCCCACCAAAAATCTCACAAATTCCACTAAGGGTGAAAACACATAGCCACAACTGAAGAGGAATGGATGACTTTACTAATAAGATCAGTGCACATAAACTCCATCCAAATGTCCGCAGTCTATTTGAGGCAATACTAGTCACTATAACCTACTCATTGGAACTTATATAGCAGATAGAAGAGCTGGTTGTCAAAAACAAAAGGCCGAGAGAAAATAGGTATTAGTAAGTACTATCGCAAAAACCTAACATCTTGGGCCGTCAAATGGGTGAGTCGGATTGGGTTTTGGTTAGGTCGAAAATGGTCCGACCCCAATTGACCCATTTATATGCAATCGTAACCCATACCAGACCCGTTCTTGACTTATTTACTAAAATACTTCCAAATTTAATCCAACCTATGAAAATCCGTATCCACCCAGTTAACCCACTTTAAGCTCTTCATGTATATATGTTATTTGGATATAACCGCTATTTTGACTATAAGATGCTAAAGAATTGGCTTTCAACATTGCATAGAATTTTCAATTTTTGTATATTCACAATGATACATGAATTTACAAATTACAGCAACAAAAAACGTAAAGGAATTGAAATTTTAATTAAATGGGATGTAAGATACTGAAAAGGATGATTTATGCTGACCTTGGATTGCAATGCCAAGAACTAAAATTAGAATATTCAATAATATAACAATGCCAAATGCAACCAACGAAAGATATACTCTAATAACCAACCGACGAAACTTACAAGATTAATAAAAATAAAAAAATAATTGGGAAAAGAAGAAGCCATTTTTGATATTTTTAATAAGGGTGAAGTCGAGCCCATCTTGCGGCCCACCAAGACTTCTTGGAACTTAGAACAATATGAGTAGTCCATTATTTTCTCTTATAGGGTGAAGAGAGAGTCACAAAGGTGGGTTGGATTCGGGTAAATTGTGAACCCATTTAACACCCATATTGTTTTAGGCATTACTATTCTAAAAGCATATATAACCCATTTACTGAACGTAGCTAACCCATAAATGACTCAACCCATCAAATATGAGTTAAGAAATGGGTCTATGACCAATTTTGAAAGGTCTACTAACGTCTAATAGCCAAGCTCATATATTTGCAGATTCAAAAGAATATGCATTGAAAGTGCATTCAACCTACTGTTTCACCTCACCTTTCAAGTTGGGCAGCTATAAAGCTAAAGAAGAAAGATTCAGTAGACCTCCAGTATGGTGACTTGAAACATCTAACAAGTACCGTACATCTTATCGGAATATACATAGCAGCCGAAAACATCACCACGATGGTCAAAAGTTGGCATCTTATACAAAAAGGCAGAAGACTGCTCTATCATATCATTGAAGGAGCTAACATAAAAAAGTTTTGACACCTCATTCAATTAGGACAGAGAATACAGACAGAAACAGAAGGCAACACTAAATAATCAATGCAGAAGCTAAGCTGAATTTATCAGTAATGCAAGATACTGATATGTTCAACTCCATCATTCCAGAGTGTACCTTATCGAGATTAATATCCTAGCAATAGCTAATCTTATAGACAACTACACCCAAATAACTGCTGACTTACTTGGGCAGTAAGTAACTTGATTACTTCTTTTGCTGCTTTGCATTTTGCAGTCTCGTCCGCAGCAAAGGCTATCGTATCCTTCAGCTGTTTAGTTGTCCTTTCCAGCTCAACCTCTTGGAGTTGGGTCTTGCGGGTGAGATTTTCCACCTACAAGGTAAGATTTGGTTTAGCATAATGCAAGAAGACGATACTGATAATCTTACCCTTCATGGACCATAACCTAGGCATCAGCAGCATCACCTCAAAATGACTAACAAAAAGGACTAGGGTCTTCATCAATTTAACCTCTTGAGAAGCCGCCACCATCTCTTTTGGAGAATCAGATGGGTTCTAGCAACCACATCGCTAAGAAAATAACTAACAGTAACTACCTGTCAAATTCGTAGATACATCATTGAGAAAGAAACTAACTTGTCTCATCCCTTGGATCTCTCCCAAAATTATGTGGCGGCCTCTCAAGTAATTAAAATGAAGATGTTGATATATTTCCCACATTTGGAGCACAACTGAAGTCATCAAGGGATTAAATTACACTTGTCGCCCAGAATTTCATTTAGATTTCTAATTGGCACTTGTGATTTTAATGTTTCACATCAAAGATTTTATGTCAGTTTACCCCATCCATCTGGCACCATTAGGAACATTTGACAAAAAACTAAACTATCTGTGTCACATACTACTGTTGGTAAAATAAAAGGACAAAGTAATTTGATCAAGGTACCTTCAAATATATCTATTTGCATTTTAGAAAGTTTCTAAACAGTTATTTGTTGATGCCATGAGAAATGGGGAATAAAGATCAAATAAAGTATTCTAGAGCTCATGTATAACACAGTAAGCTCGAAAACCCATCTTATTAATTTAAGGGAAAAAACCACAAAAAAACCCCAAACTATGCGCACTGTGACACATTTACCCTAAAATTTTTCTTATAACATAAAAAACCCCAAACTTGTTCCTATGTGACACATTTACCCTTCATCAAGGTTTCGTTAAATGGTTTTTCAGCTAAAACAACATCGTTTTTATTTGACATAAGCCACGTGGGAGCTATGTCAACACAGTTTGCTTTCTGGCATCCACGTAAGTAGATTTTTAACGGTTATCATTGATAGAACTTTGACGGAGGGTAATTGTGTCACACGGGTATAAGTTTGGGATTTTTGGTGTAAAAAAAATATTAGGGTTAATGTGTCACAGTGAGCATAGTTTAGGGTTTTTGGTGGCTTTTGCCCTTAATTTAAATACTGATATTTGCAATAATTACAACCAGATAGTGGAGAAGATTCAGACTCGTAAACATGGCAAAGGTGCATGCTGTAAATGAACCGTGTGTTCGTGTAACCTTTTCCTTCATTCCTATTGTGTTGGGAATAAGTCCAATATCTTTATAAAAGTTCGTTTCTTCCACAATGACAAACAAAAGGAATCCTCTCTGATTTTATGAAATCCTGAGGAACTAAGGTGATCATGGCTTCAAAGAAAAGCAACTGAATAGCATTCAAATAAAACCAATTTCGCATTTTTTCCTTTTGAACCTGGCTTGAGGCAGTCATGAGAGCTGAAGTATGTACATTCAACTTATTTGAATGAAAGTATATTCAGGGAGGACTGGGATAGTTCCATTAAATTGTGGTGGAATCTATTGGGCACAAGCAAGACAAATCTCAAAACTCAAGCTAAAATGTATTACCCCTTGAGAAAATTGAGACTATGGAATAAATAAAGAGCATAAAATGTATTTCTTTTTTGGTTTAACTTAGAAAAATTCTAAAACATAAGGCAGTCTGTATTAAAAATTAAGAATGGATGGCAATCTAAAATCAACACAAACCTATCGATGGCCAAACATATCAAAAGTTCGAGCTCTCCAAAAATCAAGCAAAAAACTTTCCTTTCCAATTCATCCTCACTACAATAAATATCAACAAATCTATAAGTAAACAATTAGACAGTATACCTGCGCTCTTAGTTTAATCACCTCTTGGCTGAGACTATCGTTTGTACTTTTCGTATCATCTACAACAATCTTTGGGGAGGTAAGTCCTGCAAGGGTTGGGGTTGGTGTTGTGGACCGAGGTGGGCTGGGTCGTCTTGAAATTGGAGAGGTTGCCCGAGATACTATCCTTGATCCAGGAACAGAAGCAGAGAAGAATTTCTTGGACGAACCAAATACTGGATTAAATGATTTTGAGATATTAAGTGCACCCCACTGGGAACCATTGCTTGGCACAGGCGAGACACGACTACTGTTAAATTCTAGCCTTTTATTTCTCTTGGATGTTCGGCTTTCAACAGGCTTTAAGTACTCCATTGAGGACAATCTAGCAAGTTGTGTGCGAGATTTGGAATCAAACTTCTCGTCTTTATCAGTTGTCTCGTTTGGTTGCTGATGTACAGCGCCTCTTCTACTGACAGACGACTGAGATGAAGCGTCATTCTCAATAGTCTTCCTTAGTTTGCTATAACAACCATCACAGACACGATAAGGTTTGTTAGGATTTGGTGCCATAGAAGCCTTCATAGACTTCTTACTGCTGCATGAATGGCAGAAAACAAGTCCGCAGTTATAGCAATTATGACGTTTCCTTTTGAAATTGAATGGCAGGCGACAGCCTGAACACATAGACTGGTCAATGCCAGAGATCCATTTGTGAAGGCAAATAGCAGCCGTAAAATTAGTCCCACAAGCAATGCTTTTAACCTGCTTGTCTTTAAGTGCCTCAACTAACGTCGGAGAATTTCTATCATCCGTATCCCCATGACCAAGTCGACCATTAGCTCCTTTACCCCATGTGTAGACTTCGGTTCTTGAAGTCAACACAGCAACATGATAAGCACCACATGCTATCTCCTCAACAAAACTCTTGGAGAGCTTACCTTCAACACGGGATGGGAGCTTTCCATCAGCGTGAGAATTTCCTAACTGACCATAAACAGGACTGCCCATTGTGTAGATGTGACCTGAGGTTGTGAGTGCAACAGTTAGGCTATGTCCGCAAGCAACTTGACAAAAGTTGGGTTCAACAAGAGCAGCAACACAAGTAGGCACGAGTTTCGCTTCTTTGTCACCATGTCCAAGTCTCCCTTTATCTCCATCTCCCCATGTAAACAGCTTTCCCAATGAGCAGTTGCTGGAACTGGAATTACCAACCATGACTTCCACTACTGCAGCTGTGTGCCAAACACCACAAGCAGCTCGAACAGTGCGAAGCCCTTTAAGGGACTCCACTTCCTTTGGTATTGATACGCTTTTTCGATCTCCATGGCCCAGAACACCGAAGGTGCCATCACCGAAACTAAATAACTGGCCGGCAGAAGTGACGACTGCAGTGTGCCAAAGTCCACAGGAGATGGATGAGACATGTATACCTTCCAAAGGTCCATTCACTCTTTTTGGTACCCAGTGGCTCACTTCATTCCCATGCCCAAGAAGACCAAAATTATAAGCTCCATCACCCCAAGTGTATAGATCACCAGAAAGAGTCACGGCGCATGTATGATACTCACCGCATGCTACCAGTTCAATATTTGTATTGCTGAGAGCATCTATTAGTTTTGGATGCAAAACATCAGAATCCACACCATGCCCAAGTCTCCCACCCCATTCCTCCCCCCAGGAAAAGATCTCTCCTTGCTTGGTCACTAAAGCAGCATGTCTTCCACCACAAGCAATATTCTGAACATCCAGTACTACTGCAGACTCTAAGGCCTTTGGAAGCGAGGAATCCATTTTTACTCCAACATTACTTCCCAGTCTATGAAGCCCACCACCAAGAACACCATCTCCTGTGCATTCCCCCCAAATAAAAACATCCCCCATAGCATCACCTTCATCATGACCAGAACCTTGACTCGAAGAACTTACAGCACTTGATAAACTAACTCTGAAAGCATCCACATTCAGTGGCCTCATCTGACCATGAATACTATCCGAGCCCCCTGATGACAAAGAATGAACAGAACCACTCGCTGAATCTGAGGGAAAGAAACTCTTGGGAGGAACTGCATACAGTATCACATCAGAAAATGCCTTATCCAGACCATTCTTAGGAGGACTTCCAAATGGACTTTGGAGTCGAAGGTGATCACCACTATCCTGAATCATTGAAAGTCTATTAATATGGAACTTTCAAATTATGATGAGACAAGAATTGTGCACAATACGGCTACATAGATATACCTTCTGCATGCTATCATTACTCCCAAATGGAGAATTTAGAGGAGAACTTCTTGTATATGTTCTAGGACTAGTCGCTTCAGATGGAATTCCATCACTTCTTGATTCTGTTCTAACTTTCCTATGACGGCATCGGGAAATTAATGCTTTCAAGCCACTGAACCATGCCTCGGCTTCATCTTTATCCTTGCAAATCTTATTGCAAAAATGACATAAAGGGGTTCTTTTAGATATCCGAAAACAGATGCAGCTAAAAACAGAAAGATATGATATGGAAGGAATGCATTCATGAAGTAGCCCTTACCAGATCCAATGACCTGTCACTGTATATTAGCGAAAATGACTGATACTCCTTCTCTGGTCGAGGATACCGTTGAAAGATTGGCTGTAGAAAAAGAAATTGATATCTCTGATGCACAGGAAAAAAAGAAACCTAAAGGTACAGGTGTCAAGAAAAGATTTGAACGATGTAAGTTCAGACAACAATATGGCATTGTGACCAGCAATAATAGTCAGAATTTTGAGAGCTAAAGATTTAGGACATGCAAAATTACCTTCAATGAATATCAGAAAGATGTGTTCAGCACAAATTAGCTAAGAGAGTCAGAAGAAGCAACATTTAACATGTAAATCAATATAAGCTACAATGCAACGGCCCACAATTAATAGCAGGTGACATCCATTGCCAACTCTTGTTAATATACCTCTTTAGGATACAGTTTAGTCACAAACAATACACCGTGATTATATCAGAATTTCACCAAACAAGGCCTTCAATACCCATTCAAGGGCCACAGCTAAAGCTTCCCTAGCATGACCGATACAAGAGACACGACGCAAAATATATACCAGGAATTGAATTTTCGGCAATGTGTTAGTAATATATCAACAATAAAACACCAAATCCAAAATCTTCTTTTTCAACTAACTCGCCTAATCATTATCTAGAGGATTTCTGTGGCTCTCATAAGAAAATTTTCTGACTATCATATGATTCCAATCCAAGTAGAACTCAGCACATGCCACATTGGCATCATCCACCCATTAATTGACTCTCCAAGACGTCAAGCCTAACATTGATCTTTAGAATAGTGGCCACAAATTTGCAGCCCATGTACACAATGTTGATTGGATGTTGAACCTAAATCCAGGATGGATCCTAAATCCACATAGTCTACCACTGCCATGTATTCAATGTTGTCATATGTATCCCTTACTCAAGTGAAGAGCATCTAGCATTGCCAAATGCAGTAAAAACCAAACAGTAGAAGTGGGAAACAATTGCAACCGGTGAACTCTAAATTTAAGCATCATAACTCATAAGTTAATGAAGAATGTAAGAAGATAATAGTTTGTCAAATGTATCAGTCTTTTGCTTTGAAGTGGATATTACTTTTAAAACAGTTTAGCAGAAAAACATATCAAGCTGGATATGTACTGGGAACTTGAAAATTTTGAATCACTATCTATTCCACCATAGGGGGAACACCATATGAGTCCCTAAAATCACAGTCCAGTAGTAGCTTTTTCTCAGAATGAGAAACTTACAGTCCGCTGGCCCGATATAATTCTGTCAACATGGCTTAACTTTAGGTGTTTCTCCTCCTTTCCAGAGAACCATATCAACACAGACTCGTCCTGAAAACAACAATATAATTCAACCACTTCTTAAAAGGATAGCCTCACAAATCGGTTCAGTTTAAACTACAGTTAAAGCACAATTAACAAATAGATGCTTATACTATCATTTATGAGATGTGCTGTCACCTACAAAAGAAATGGCTAGACCATCAATCTATCATAAGGACTTAACAGTGTAAAACAGCGCACCAAGAATTTCCCTAGTAAAGCATCTATCTACACCTTTGATAATAACATCTCACCCAATCCAACTCTTCAATCTGAATGGCCATGGTTGGTTTGATGGAGAAAAGGAATTTTGCTATCCCTTCAAATCTGGAAATTTGTCCTCACTCAGCCCCTTTAAACCTTTTATTTCATTTCTTGGCACGTCGGTAGGGATGCCCCCACCCAAAAGAAAAAAGTTCAAAAAAAAAAAAAAGAAACGGAAAAGAGCGCAAGCACAAATTGGAAGCACGTGGTCTCTGCCACTAAGAAAAATGATGTACAAGCAATGTAACTAAGCACAATAATACACTCTAAGGGCCCCATTGTATGTTTTATAAACAAGACTTACATTAGAGAGTCGGAAGGGGCAGAACTTGGGCTTTCCTCTCCTTCCATACTTAAGCAAGTAAGCACCTTTCTTCAATGCAGTAATTGCCTATTATAAAGATCCAGCAACAACCTAACTTAAGTATATACAGCACATTTGCAGGTCACAATGAAATTACCAGGCAAAAGCAAGCACACAGCATGGAAATCCAAAGCAGGGAGAAGGAAAAAAAATGAGTTCAAGGTAAGTGAACAGGATACAGAAAGCCAACATTTGTTTAATATTGAATTATAAAAGTATATGAATACATCATCAAGAAGGCTACAGACAATTGCCACTTTCTGATATCGGACAACATGAAACTAATGACAATGCAGTTATGGAAAATAATCACTGGAAGACATTGATTTTCCCCTCTGGCGACAATATAGATAAGCATCTAATATGTGAACTTCAACCTGCTAATAGGCAAAGTAGATTACAGGAAGAATAATTTGCTTGCAAGTAAGGGAATTTTTTTGCATTTGACTACTGTATTCCCCAAGGATAGGATTGTATTTCAAAAAATGAAGAGATTTAAAAAAAAAAAAAATAGGCATAGCTATATGTGCCAGAAAATAAATGAGGCTAAAGATGATCGACAGATTTAAACAGAGAGATAAAAGAACATATAGAATAGATACTGAAGAGTCCACTAGGTAAAAGTACATATAGAACATCTCCCAAATAAAAGGACCAGCTTAGTCTCCACAACTTCACCCCCATCTATGCCAAAGCTGCTTGTTCACCAAGAAAGGCCATAGTGAGAACCAGTTAGAAAGACAGGATTTCTCAAGACTGAAATTAAGTGCCTCGATCCGAGGAAATTAATGTTGTTCATGACTACAATTCAAATCCTTAACCTCGCATTTTCATGCAATGCTTAGCAGCATGATCCAGTCCATCATAGTATAAGTTAAAAGAGGGTAATAAGGTTGCCTTAGAGGTGAAGTGATAGATAATCAAGAGTTCCCAACATTCAACTAAACCTTTTCGTTATCACATGATTACAAAGTTGATCACACTTCTATTGCGGTTGCAATAAGAATATGCAGATCTTATTTTTAAAGATTTTCACCTTGTTCTTGTGCATACTCAGAGACCCACATCTGTGACCATGGCATTTAATTATCGCATTAAGATTCGATAATATGGCCACTGGTTGCACTAGCTATTCTAATCAAACAATCCATTGCAGCAAACAGTAAGCAATGCAGCGCCTCGCCAAGTACGAGCACAGGAAATACAATTGATTGAACGGCGCACTCTACACCTTCGCACATTACACTCGTCTACAGTTCAAATACGTACAGCTCCACAGCTGGAAAATCAAACACCGTCGAAACGAATCGCAGACAAATTACCTGCTCGATATCCCTCTCAATTGGCCCGGCCCTGCTAAGATCGGAAGCCATCCTATCGATCCTCGACATCCCGAGAAACCCCAACCGCTCCGTGAATCGCGGAATCTACCTCACGGCCACTGACCCCACACTCAGCACCTCCCACGAACCCCATGTAAACCCCAACCTCATGAAGTCAAACGGGCTCCGAATCCACGGCAATCGCCAAATAGAGCGCCGCAGCCGCTCGGTCCCCCCGCGAACTCGAAGTCAAACCGGCGTCGCAGCTCGCGGACTTGGAGAGGCAAAAGGGCGCCTCCTGAAGTGGAAGCTTCGAGGCGATTGCGCGCAAGCAAAGAATCGACTGAGGAACTGGAATCCCGAATGGGTCTTCGATTCTGGTGAAGCGAGAAGCTGGGTGAGCACAAGCAGTCTCTAGAGAGAGAGAGAGAGATATTCGGAGCGAGAAAATGTGGGATGAGAGAGAAAGATTAGGATCCGGATTATGAGTTGCAGAGAGAGGGAGAGAGAGAGAGTGTATAAAAATGTCTGCTTTGAGACTTTCTTTTTCCGGCTGAGAGAGAGTGAGAAGTGAAAGCGGAAAAAAAAAAAAAGGAATTTTGGACTAATTAGTGGAAAAATCGATGACATGTGGTATAAAGGCCCCACCGTTTTTTTTTTTTCTCTCTTTTTTTAACTACTTTTCGAATTTTTCCTTCTTTTTTTTTTATTGAAAGTTTGACACTTCAAAATTTCGTTAAACAAGTTCAACTGTTTCCTGATTATCTTGATTATAATAATTACTGAAAGCAAACCTCATCCTTGGCAGAACATGCTTATGTGGCACATGGCCGATTGAGATGGCTCGTCTTCCTTGTGTTGTGTTTGACTATTTATTGAATCTTCCATCTCGCTTAATCGAAACTGTTCTACATAATTGGATGTAATGTTTGATAGTTTAACGTGGTTCCATTAACAATCAAGTGAATTTCTCGCGACGATCTCCATCTCTAGAATTGAGTTACTCACGTTGAGAATCGGGAGAGCCCGCTGACAATTACCTTCTTGTGATCTAATTCGAGAAGATCGTGCTAG
This sequence comes from Metrosideros polymorpha var. glaberrima, assembly GCA_001662345.2. Classification (NCBI taxonomy): domain Eukaryota; kingdom Viridiplantae; phylum Streptophyta; class Magnoliopsida; order Myrtales; family Myrtaceae; genus Metrosideros; species Metrosideros polymorpha. Next base: position 4,496,322 of record BCNH02000010.1, on the reverse strand, counting down.
AGATATATATCATTCTTTTTTATATCTTGTTTACATATATAATAATCAGTAAATACAAGCCCAATATTATACTATAAAAAATAAAAAGATTCGGAGCAGAATTCAGCATGTGTTTCTTGACGATTTTACGAGAACTCGAAAATGAGAAAAATTGTCTATTCTCGATGCATGAGAAACACCGCACCGTCGGATGTGGTGAGCCTCACCAGGAAAAGGAGGGATAGGGATGGAAACCCATGTGGAAAAGGGAGATGGGGTGCTGAGTTACATTCATTGATCCATGCATGTAGATGTGTACCTGAACAGGGAGGGGCACTTGTCCTTCCAACTCATAATTGATGAGGACCAACACCACATGGGGGGCGGCTGCGGTGCACTTTTGAGAAAAGCTTGTGAAATGGCCACAAAGTCAGAACTTGGGGTCCCCCACAATTTTGGCCCTACTTTGGTTATATCCCCCCTTTTGTGGGATGATGTGCCCTTTTATCAAAAGAGGCCTCACAACCACTCTCACAAGTCACACCCATACGAAAAGGAAGAAGAGAGAGACCCCGGGGGGGGGATTCGAAAGTCCTGGCCAAACCCTTCCTGTCCTGTTCATGTTTCCCTGTCTATTCTCCTCAAATTGGAGTTCATCCACTTCCACTGGTCGTGTCCCTGTCAAATTATGAGAATTGTCATGTTCAGAGCATGTCATTTGTGGTTCGACACGCCATTGCTCGTAAGTATTTTCGCTTCGCTAGCTTTCTTGTAGAATTTTATGGTTAGCATGGCTCGTGGCGGACTAGAGTGGATGATCGCCTATTCTTTTTTTATGGTTAGCATGGTCGGATCAGATGCAGTTTGCGCGTTGCCGCACATGACAGTAAGGTTTGTCAAGCTGCTTCACTCATTTCATACTTTCTAAATTAATTGGAATTGCCATCCTAGAGGGACTTGTTTTGGTTTGTCCAAGGTTAACATGAGAGCAACAAAGAAGTGCGTACAAGTACTCGGTAGTTCCGAAGATGCCCGTGGGCATATCCATGCTTTCGAAACAATTGGCATCGCAGCGAGTTATTTCAATAGTATGGTCATTCCAATGAGGAAGAATGCTTCACCAGAGCGAGTAGCTTCACCTGAGATTAACCATCTTTCGCTGCATAATAATAAGGTGTCAAAGGCGCAGGAATATTACACTGTTCCTGGCAACAAAACAAGTGGGAAAGAGCAAGTGGACAGAGCACAATAACCTTGATGAATCCTGTACATACAAATCACATTAACTAGCCAAAACTCTCCTCATGCCATGGGGCATTGCCTGAATCATAACTGCAAGGACACAAGAAAACGGGGAGCCAAATGATCTGTCAACATCAAAGCTACGCCACTGTTATATTGTGAACGTGATACGGATCAATGTGGCAAACTCATATGGTTGAAACTGCATTGGCGGGAACATTTCATTGCAAATTCAGGTCATTGCTTTGGCCTCCTCCGTCACAATGAGCTTACAGTAGCTTACAGTCCCAGCATTGCCCTCACGGAGCAGTCAGTCAGCATACCAGGTTAACCTATCATGTCAGGTTTTAAATAGCTCTACAACTTACAGATTCAGGCTAACAAGAATTACACTCAAGCTTCAATCCTCCTCCTACATGAAGCAGCTGAACTTCTGAAAAATGCTAAGCTAAAAAAGTAGCCTGAGGCCCGCAAAACATACACGGCAAAACATTGATAAGGCTTCGTTGACAAAACACTAAGCAGGCCTTTGTGGCTCATATGGACATTCTCTTTCCAACTATACATCCCCCATCTACATTTTTGTTAGTAGATGGGGCTTGACAATCGTTGTTTCTTCCTGAGGAAAAATCAGTCAATTGCTATGCTTTCTACAACCCATCAACTGTAGGATTCCTACCCTAGCGAAGAGCTTGTATCTGCAGCTTCATCATTACTCAAGCTAGATGGCATCTGTGCAGCAGAACTACATTCCACATAATGCAATGAGAAAACAGAAGCAACCAGATTCCATCAATGCTGAAAATCTAGTCAATAAAGGTAAAGCAGGAATTTGGGGGAAAGTTACAGCAAAAAAAATAGAGGAAAATTCTCAAACAGCTTGATATTCCCCCGGAAAGCAGTAGCTACCATAATTCAGTTTATACCATTTGAAGGCTTACTATAATCCCCTGATAGCGGCCAAGAGGTAGGCCAATCAACTGAAACTAGTACAGGAAGTACTTTGAAAAACTTGATCACTACCATAATACATGCCCTCATATTAACAAAGAACAACTTATTCCTAAAGTCCCGATCATGACTGTTCTCCTAGAATTGATTCAGGATTCTCTTAGATCTCAACAATAGGCAGATCTGATTGACCTGAATCCTGATATCAGCTTTAGTTTTTATCAGAGTGCATTATAGGCATTTCATCAAAAAGCAAGCCATGACACAGTCATCACTTCTCAAACTACAGCAACTACACTGCCAGAACAACATGATGGTGCAGCTCACCAATAAACAATGTATTAGATGATAAGATTATTCATCTTCATATGCACAATAACCTTCATCACTAAACAGCATCCGAATCCTGGCCATTCAAGTGAATTCTCACATTACAGCAGGTTAACTGATTTCCAAGAGAGAGATCTCCCACCACAAGTCTTATGTTCCTATCATTTCACTCCATCAAATTGTTTTTGGTCAAAGTTAAACAGTTGTTCTTATGGCATCTATCCAACATTGCTAGAGTTATGTGTCAATGATCAGCAACAATAGTTAGCATAAACGATGCAGGGTCAAGCCAAGTACCTAAGCATGCGAATGAGCAACTATATTATGGTACTCCCTTGCATATGGAAAAGGACTCAGCCTCACATGCATAATTAAAAAATAAAGTATACTGACCCTTTCATCTGATTCTTCCATGGAGGCATGACTACCGATGTTTTTGTCCCAAAATCTTGCTGCGGAAACTTAGTTCTGACCCGCTTTGCAGACTGGAAGATAATAAACAGCAAATAAAGGAGTTAAATGGTTGCATAACATCAAACTCTTTTTATGAGTGTGTGCTATGACATAAACACAACAAACATGTGGGTGAATGTAGTTGCAAAAAAGTGAAGAATGCAAACTTACTGCCATTTCCTTAGGTGGACGCATCTTTTCTCTTAGTGGTTCGATGTATCCCGCAGTTGTCTCCCGTTCTCGATAGCGTTTCCCCTCCTGTATGAATGCATATTATATACAAATTCAGTATCAATTGAAGACTATCTAAGATAATAAGTACCATGGAAAGGACTAGACCTTTGAGATCCTTTTAGACGGCCCTCCCTCCCCTGCATTGAAAGACTCACTATGCTGAAGCACCAGATTAGAAGGTCTAGGTCTCATAGTCTCACTGTTTTGGACAAATTCTGCGTGGATGGCATCATAGTCATTCAACCAAGACTCCCTTTTTCTGCTAGTAATTTTTGCACCAGTGGTGTGAAGATGATCGGAAGCATAATCAGATCTCATCCCTTCAGCAGCATGCTTTGATGTTAATCCACTTCTCCTTCCATTATTATAAGCACAAGCATCACCTGGAGGATACTCTTGCATATGTAATGAAGACTTCCAGCCACCAAGATCACCTGTTGGACTGCTAGGAGTGTATCTTTGTTTGATTTGGTTATGTGGCCGATAGTCACTGTAATCAAGCCTATCTACAGTGCTGAAATCTTCCCCTTCTTCATAAGCTTTCTGAGAACTGAACTTCGGATTATATTCTCCACGCTGCTGTGGGACAAAATAATTGAAAGCATAAGAAACAATGTACACATCAAAAGAAATGCAGTATTAACATGTTAAAAGTTTTAAATTAGATTCATTGACTCAATTTACAAAAAAATGTAAACAAGTACTTCAAGTTGCTTCCATGAGAATGAGCTGTCAGTTCTTTGCTTGTACAGAAGGATGCTTACAAATATATGCAGTGGAACATTGCGCTCGAATTGGAGCCAATATCACAAAAAAGGAAGGGAAATATCCAGTTTATTTTCTAGATGGGATACACAGAAGATGGTTTGAACTTGAATTAGATCTATTTAGCATGGTTTTGTAGATAAACTAGGACAAACTTTATGGCCAGACACCCCTTAAGAGGTGAGCATCCTGTCTAGAGCTCCAAAAGGCCATTTCTCCCCATATTGAGGCAATAAATTGAATGTGGTGGTCATGGTGGCAATTCTGGATTATGAGATGGGAAAACTATAAACCAGCATAGTATAGATGGCTGCGCCAGTGCTTTTGGGATAACAGGGTAGAGAAAGTAGCTTTGCATATAAGCAAAGTTTGGAACCAAGCTATGACTTCCATTAAATTTATCTGGACAAAAGGCACGTCATAGGAAATACAAAATATCAGTGTCAAAAAGGCTGTATGATGAACTACAAATACAATCAGGATGGATTCCACCTTCCACAATTAATAAAGCCTTTGATCCCCTATATAAACGAAAATGGCACATCATAGTGAGATCCCTCAATATTGTCTAAGTTGCAATGAAACATCATGCATTTCCACAGATCTCATCCACACATCGTTGACACGCCAAAATGTCGGTAACATGCCAAGGTGGCTCAAATTACTTTGCTAAGTGGGAAGAGAATTATGACAGGAAGATGAAATACCAATCACCACAGAGTCTACAGGGTAGAAGTCTGTGACAGTCTAATTTCAGTTTTGTAATGCCAAGTCAAGAAAAAAGATGGCCACGTCACGAATCTTAGACTGTTGGGACAAAAAAGGGAAAAGGAAAAAAAGAAAAAAGAGTAACATAAGCCATCTCAGCATACGCAAATATTTAGCTGGGTCTGCCAATAATTGACTAGGGATGAGGCGTTGATGTTGAAAAATAGCATGTCCCTACAGTCTATGTTATTAGTCAACAATGTACTCCAACACAATCTTCATTTTTAGAGTGGACAATATTTTAGCTCCCTCCAAGCCCCCCAGAAGCTAAAAAGACTTGTCTAACAGAATACAGGAAGAAAAAGAAAAGGAAAAATAGGAGTTTCAAATCCAATGGTCCAAATGAGAAGATGCATATACAGCTTCAACGCTTCAAATTGCTTCCGATGCATATACATGGCATGCCTCGAAGTTGTACTGGTAATCCTTGACTAGTGTAGTCGAGATATCATGTTTTGGTCTATGTAACTGATTAATTGCATCAATGACCGTTAATTTTAAATAACAAGGAGCTTTTTCCTACTCAACTTTCAAAAAAAGAAAATAATAAAAGTCCTTGCGGCACTTGATAAACCTCATTAAATATGCATTCGGCATGTAAATTTTTCAATATTCGTAGTACCTCAAAACCTGTTTTCACTATTTTTTATTGAAGTTAACTATCATCCTAACGGCACTTACTGACAAGAACTTAAAGAGATCCAGAGGAAGTGCCCTTACAGTGTTCAGACTGGGTTGCTCCTGGAGGCCATATATTTCTGGAGATTGGGGCAGAGTAGGATCCTCCTCATAGAGTGGTCCTGCCAAAAATTATGAGGAGAATGTCAGATATGTTACATTATTCTCAGCTCTGACATTGTCACAGAACAGACCAGTTTGTGTTAGTCCATTTTATTGACAGTGCAGAAACACTTGTTGGCTGCAGAAATTATTCGTTCCTTCTTTCTAAAAGCAAGATATTGAGCTTGCCGCTGTTTCGATATGAAAATCAGCCAAAAAACTGCTGTCATTTGCATGTACTGCACATATCATGCAAACCAAGCAGGTAAAAATGAATTACAGCAAGAGGAGAAAGATACAGTCAAAAATATTGTTGAAAAATCACCAGGCATCTCTTGGCAACAAGATCAGTTAGGACTCCCTGAAATTCCGTGGCTGCAAAGAAGAGAAAAGTCTTACCATAGGTTGATTCTCCAAGAGGTGACTCGAATGCACCAGGAGGAAGAGGGTCAAACTCAATTCCAAGTAGAGGACCATCCTCCCGATAATGCCTACCCAATTGCCTTTTGACAGCAGTAATAGCAGCATTTTCTATTTCACCTTTCACCTTTAAATATCCAGATGGCCTGTATCTCATGTCATTGGCACTCTTGCGATTAAAGGAAGAAATGCCTTCATGTTTAGCCACAGGTCTACAATTGTCATATTTATCTGTGCCTTGAGAACCAAATCCATCTTGTAAAGCCGAACTACTTCCTGAAGATGTATCATCCAGCGGAGCAAGATTGCCTGCATAGTGACTCTTAGGCTCAAAGGTAAGATCTGCGGAAGGAGAATTTTGGCCGTAGAGCCTTCGGCTTTCAACCTCCCTAGGATCAAAAAGTCTTCGATCCCCTTGCTTGGTGCTGCCACAAGAATCTTGCCTGAGTCCACTTCCACGATCTTGAACAACTCCACTCGAACGATCTTGCCGTCCATCAGCATATACCTCGTCCCTCAACAACCTTTTGTCCTTCAATCTTCTGTGGCAAAACCAACCAGATATTTGCTTTTCTGTCAATCCAATCTGCTCCGCAAGTTGTGATTTCATTTCTTCTGTGGGATATTTTTGTTCTGGAAGGAAATAAATATTTTTTTTGGCTCAAAGGCAATAGAAAAGAACCGCGTCTAAAATGCACACTAGACTCAATATCATCTTACCATTATAAAAGTTCTCTAAAGCTGTAATCTGAGCTGGTGTCTTCAGGCGTCTTCTGTTCTTCTCGGAAGATACCTTGTCCTCAGCAGAATGTGCTTCGCTCGACTCTATAAAACAAGAGACGGAGATGAGTTAAACAACAACTATCGCAATATCGAAAATGCTGATAACAAACCCATCCAATTTCCTTCAAAGAAATGTCCAACCAGTAAAAGCTCAATGCAACTTACCTCTACAACAACAAAATAAGTTTAAAACACCAATTTCAGCATAAAAACAAAGATCACAAGAGATCGGCAGACTACATAACTAAGCGTCAATTCTCTTCTCAATCGGCTCATAAGGGCTCCTGGACTACGTCCAGAATAGCTTCTCATGTCTTTAACAATACAGGAGATATTTGTCTATCCTTCCACTCGTTAAAATAAGTAGTCTATACACTTCAAAGATACGGTGTTCTTTGTTTTGTTTAAAAATAAGGTACAAACAAGTTCATTCCTATCTAATGAAATTGCATAGAAAGATCAGGGCGATAAGGGTAACCGTTCGAACCCAGACCCATAAAATCTACCCATACAGAACAAAACTTTCTCCTCCCGAACTATATCGCGCAGGCAAAATTCAAACTCAGCCAATGCAACAATCTCCTCACATGCAATCTAGCAACCGAATGATGCACAAGCTCCATCAACTGATAGAGAATTTCACTACCAAAAAAAAAATAAAAAAGAGCAATATAAACGGAAAAAAAAAATGCCCCAAAAGGAAGCATCATGGGGGACAAATGCAACAAAAGAAAATGTCAGATGTTGTGATTTTCCAGCGATTCGAGTCGAAGAGAGCAGGCGAAAAGGATTCAGATAGAAACCCCAAAAGGAATCTGCAAAAAGAGAAATGCATTCTCCCCTCTCCTCCCTCGCTCTCTCAATTTCTCCGGCCGCTCAAACGCTCGGACATCCATCGACAGCGACAAGAATGCCGACAACCAGCCGACGCCATGACAAGGATGGGAAAAAATTAAAAAAAAGCCCCTCCGATCAATCGCCTCATCCTCCCTCGTAATCCGACAGGAGAAATCGAAGCACGAGCCTGAGAAACGAACGCAATGAATCGGATCTGAGGCGGGAACAACAACAATACCTCCCATGGCGCGCTCGACTCCGATTAGCTGGACGAGCGAATCGCCATTACGCCGATGAGCCCGTGCGGATCATGAACTCCGCCCTCGTTCTAGAGAGAGAGAGAGAGAGACGGAGAGAGAGAGAGAAAGGGAAAGCTTCCCGTGAAGAAGAGGCGAAAGAAGAGAAATCAAAAAGCTTTAAAATCAGATCAATATCGTTTTTATTTAATTATTTATTTTTATTTATCTTGTCCTGGTTTTATCAAGCTGCAGTTGTTGGCTGCTGCTGCTGCTGCTGCTTATTGTAACTCGGAAATTCTCCATTTCTCTTATTTTTTATTTATTTTTATTTTTATTTTCCTCCTCTTTCTTCTTCTTCTTCTTCTTCTTCTTCTTCTTCTTCTTCTTCTTTTCCGTGCTCCGATTCCTATCCGCCTCCTATTTCGGCACATCTCTTCGCGTTTTTATCTCTCTCTTCTGGATTCTTCTTCCTCCACCAGAATTCGAAACTAAATTAAAATTCCCCAAATTAAATTTAAAATTCCGGCGTAATTTCCAGAAGAGCGTGACGAGACCGGGACGGAGACCGGGACGGACCATTCTACCAAATTCCCAGTCGCCGTATTTTCGCTTTACTAGTAATAATTGCATAGGGATGTATATCGAACCTCTTTGTTTTTTCTTTTTTCTTTTCTTCTTTTTTTCTTTTTTTTCGGGTCCCTCTTACATCATGCGATGAATACGAAGTTGGGGTTGCTGCTCGTCTGGTGTGACCCCCTGCCCTCTCAACCTAAGCTTATTACGAGATTTCTCCTTCTGTTTAAAGCCAAATCTGGGAAAGTTCGAAAATCGAAACATTTTTTCTTCTCCGGATTTCATGGATGATATTGGGAAATTTAATCCAGAACCTCGGCATCTTTAAGGAGCACATGCCTCGCCATTAGAATCTGAAAATCCACAATCTCTTCCGGTTGCAGAAGAAAACCCATCTTCTATCTCTAGGAGAGGCGATTTTCATGGAAATCCCCTTACGTTGGAAGATACAAGACCAATCGGAACAAGTATTGCTATTGGTCGCAGGGAGGAATAAATTTCAGAGAATGGCGTCTCAGATTCAAGAAAACTGAAGAAAACCTCGGGTGATCTCCAGAAATTTCAACCGCCGATTTGCCGGGGCATCTCCAGCATTTCGGTCTCGACTTCAAAACATCCTCGGCACGCCTTTTTATCTGCTCAACACGAGCATAATAATTCCTTCTCAAATGTATGACATGAAGCCTCATAGAATAATATAAAATCTCGAGTAACGTTATGGCAACAGCCCGGTTAAGCAACATCGACCAATGTAAATTGTAATTAGCCCAGCAGACGCAAAACCCCTTTTCGACGACAAACAAAATGTCCTACTGCTCCTTAGATTTGAAGTGATGAAGCAGCCGTGAGAATTTCTGTGAGAGGCTAAATATTATTTCTTCTTTGATTTCAAAATCTGTTACACTTGATGCGGGGTCACATGAGTTAGCCAAAATAAAAAGCTAAAAAGAGGCATTTGTGTTCTCTACAAAGACAACTTGTATGCCTTCTCTCTATCCAGACAAAATCTGGAAACCATAAGTTTTACCCTCATTCCGCCTTCCCAGATTTCGCATCCGCATCTTCTTGCAACGATGCGGAGGCCTTGGACTCGTCAAACTCCAGCAACTGCAGTCACACCAGAGCGAAGCCTATATGTTAGTTAAATTAATGACATAGAGGAAGCTCATTTACATACCCACCCAATAAACACTCGTTACACTACCGGCATTAGCAAATAATAAAACCATAGCCACCACATACACACCCAACAAAAACTCATTCCACTACCAGCATTAGCAAATAATAAAATCATGGCCATCGCTTTCAGGGAGGTCTCACAAACATCACTTGCTATCCACACTAGTTTTAGTGGGTGCAAGCATTCGAGGCCCGTTGCTCAGTCTCTAGGAAATATAAGCCCCTCCTAGCATGACTTTTGTTTACAGTATGAATCTAAAGGTTGCAATTCCAAAAATGACGCGAAACAATTTAGAGGCAGGTATCCACAGGAAAAGGCCTCGAATGGAATAACAAGCTAATTGGCATGCAAAGAAGAAAACATCTATATCTGTCTCTATAGAGAATTTCACAGAAGATCTTCCTGTTATTCCAACTCATGGGAATGGCAACAATTAGAAAAGGTGACAATGCACAAGTACCGGGAAAATCAGCTGCCATTGGAGAAGACTCTACAGAGTAATTATCTAACCTGTTTCACATCACCGTTCCAAAAGCAATGAGCAGCCAAAGATCCTATAACAGCGGGTACAATGTACAGCAATGCTGGCTGAAAGTATAGCAAGAGAAAACAACTTTCATTTGACGAAGAAAAGGAGAAAGAAATCGAGAATCAGAGGCACCATCACTGTGCACAGACTGTCATAGTAAAAATCTTCCAGTGATCACCTGAGCAGCTTGAAACCAATTCATGACAATAATGGTCAGTACCACGCCAGCCATGTATCCAAAAAATGCACTCTTAAAGTACTGGCTCTCTTTCCCTCTAGAAACGTCAAATCGTAATGCTAATGCAACAAAGATACCTGCAAAGAAACAGTCCATGAAAATCCGGGTATAAAAAAAAACACTTTCATCAAACATTAGTATATATATCGATTTGCTAACAAGAAGTAGCATCCATTTCGTTGAAGAAAGTTTATAACTGTAGGAAATGATTCCTACTGCAAGTTAGCAACAGACAAATCTAGATTGATTTATGACATGTTCATATTCCATGACTAGACTAAAGGAATGGATATTCAACAGAGGAGAAGATCATCAATTTTATGAAAATGTTAATACATCAGGATACAAGTTATGGCATTTCTAACATGCTCGAGATGTTCACAATGCTCATACACTTGTGTTTGCTAGTATAACTGCATAAATTCCCGTTTAAATGAAACAGAAGAACTGAAAACTTCACTCTTCCAAGTAATCTAACACCAGAATGTCTGTTCAAAGGGATAAAGGTGTAAATTACAAAATTAAACTAACCAGGAATTACAATGTCACCAAGACCAAGCATGGAAAACGGCCGTGCAGCATCAGCTGTTGGGAACAAAAGCTGCACAAAATCCAGTCAGTAATGCAACAGAATAGCAGCAAAGACCAATCATGTTATACCAATTCAAAAAATAGAGAAAAGGACTACACAAACGTACTTTCCAACAAGACAAACTCACCTTAATCGGAGCATCAAAAGATTTCGCTACGCTAACCATCACCGGAGTGAAGAAAACCCAAAATATATCATAGACAAAAAGCCCAGCCTGCAATGCACAGACAAGAGAAAAATATTGAAAAGAGGCAAGTTGGATAGGTTAGTGAACCACAGAAAAATTAGTAAAATGGCTTCATAAGTTCCAAGCTTACCAGCAGGATAGCACCTGTCTTGAAAGATCCAAGAGAAAGCATCTCAATCCCCTACATATAAAAGATGTAGATTGCTCCATCAAAACTATCAAGGAGGTGAAGTTATGCAAATAAATCCATTCTAAAGAAAATCACAGAACATTTTCATCTCAAAAGAACATGTAAAATTGAGGTCGTGAATGAAGAAACCCTATGGCTGCAATAACACAGTAAGTAGTCACCGCAAGAGGGATGTCAGAGAAAAGACCATCACCTTGTCACTTTCTCAAGCATATTTAAACGCGTTGCTCACATGTCACAACTCTACTAGTATCCTCAGAAATTGTTTTTCCATTGGACTAACTGAGTTATATACTCGGCAACATCTCATACATATTGAAGTCATCAAGCAAAAAACCAGTCCATTAGCTTGAGTAATGAAATCAAATTTCTCCGGCCATATTTGTTGAGGTGAGAAAAGATATTACTGAAGAAACAGAGCAAAAGAGGCAATTAAATGCAAAAAAGAATTTCATTAATTCTGGATAAAATAGATGTTAAGGCCTCAGTCTGAAAATGGCTACAGCTGCTGTTAATTCTATTGACTCCAAAGCTAAAGTAAATATCAGCACCTGCAATCACTGATGAGAGCTAATTCTCTGCTCCATCTTTATTTCACAGTATTTTTTTTATGGTAAAAGGGTGGGGACGGGCAGCCAACACAGCTTCCCCTTTGGGCATTCCCATAAGGGTCACCCACCCACTACAGAATGTTCGATTGGAGCCAGAGTTACTCAATCCACCCATAGGTGTATGAGACCAGAACCGCGGTCCTATTTGTGTGTCAGAAGTTAGGAAGTCTATCCACATGAGGTGGCAAATGCTCAAAGCACAAGCTGGCCAGAGGTTCGCACACAACATGGCTTGAACTTATGATCTCATGGAAAATAGTATGACCCTTTACCGATGGCCCACCACGCAAGGTGGTAGCTTCTATGGTATTTTAACAAATTTTGCCCATGCATCCCAATAGTATAAACAAACATGTGAGCAGTAGTTATAACATAATGATTTGCATCATTGATGGGACGGAGCTGCTTCTAAGGGGGAAAAGCGGTTGACATTAGCATCTTTCTATTGCAGAAAAACAAGAAAAGAAAGGGAAGATGTATTAAAGCATGAAACTTGTACAAACAGGAGTAAAGCAAGAGTAAAGACCGCAATTCATCCAGTCAAACTGTTCATAACATGCTGAATGGTCTTTTATCTAGACCAGGGTCTTACTAATTATAGTCAAAAAGATGGTAACAGACGCATCCTAACTTCGGGGGAAGTAAAAGAAATAGAGAAGGAAAGAGGAGTCAGGCAGAATGGGGAAAGGATAATTGGTGTCTCTTTCTTACAACAGCAGCTAAACAGTGTAGGATAACGAACAAATGATATAGAGGGAAAACAGACAGAAAAAAGCAAACCTGAATGCAAAATGCAAGGCCCAGGATATTGTTAGCCAACCAATGCTTCTTAGAAGCATACCAAGCACAGAAGAAAGTCCCAGGAATTGCGGCAACAATTTGAGACCTAGTGAACTCGATCTCCAAAGCTGTAATAAGAAAGAAGCTATAAGGAACAATAACACTCTGCACAATACAAGCAAAATAGCGTCAACTGGGCCAAAAGAAACCAGAGGCTTAAACAGAGTAAAAGTAAAAACACCCAGTTCTACTAATACTCCACTTAAGGATCACAACCCAGCTAAATAACATGACCATATTGCTCAGTACATAGAATGTAAAATGAAATGCCTACAAGTTCTCGACCAAAAAAAAGGAAGGAAAGAAAAGTCATAATGAACTAGTGAAAATCTTAAATGTTAAAACTCCAGAGTCCATAGGAACTTAAAATATAGAATAATAAAGAACGAACATACAGCGAAAATATGGAAAACGCCATGTGATGACATCCTCATTCCAGTGGTGAGGCAAGTATCTTTTAATAGCAGGTAGAAGTGTGGCCCTGTAAAGAATGGATGAAAATTAAATGAACAGAGGTAATTGAGGGCAAAAATTGGCAAATCAAATGTGGGATACACAATGAGAAATTCATATGACAAGAACATACGAAAGCGCAATGATCCCGAGAACAAAGAAGTAGCTGGTCAATACAGCATTAACCAAATCCTTTGAAAGAAACTTGAACAGCAAGAAAAGTGACAACAACATTGCACTTCCAACAAATGGAAAGCGCATGGCATGTTCGTTGGACATCGTCTCCTGCATATTAATCATGACAGTTATCAGGCACAGAATACCTGATGGCAGAGGAAATAAAAAATACAAAAGGAAGGCTTTGGTACGTACAGAAGGTGGGGTAGGCTTGACGGATCGATAGCAACCCACATAAACCGTGAGGCATGCGGTCAAGATGACATTTAAGTTTGGATCCACCTTGACAACAAGAGGTGCCAATGTTAAGCCTGCAAGCAAGACGGAAACCGTGAAATAAGATCAACCATAATCAGGAACTGATCAGAAAAAAAGTTCAGTCAAAATCATCCTAATCACGAGTTAACTGTTAACTAGAAAAAATGGAGAACAGAAAAGATCATTAGAACATTCCAGATGTTTTTAAGAAATTAAAAAAGCTTCTTAATTTCCTTTTCTTTTTTGGATACTTATGTTTTGAGGCATTGGGAAAGTTGCTAAATCTGCCGAGTCTTAGTCTTTTTCACCCATCAACCACACTAGGAGATGCAGGGCTAAAAATAACAATTCCAAATTTAAAAACCTAGTCATCAAATAAAATCTGCAGAAATGGAGAGAAAGTTGCTAAATTGATCAAGTCCAGAGCCTTCGTCAGACATCAAAAATACTAGGACAACATGTAATTTCAGTATAGCACACAGACAAAAATAGCATTTGGATCCCATCCGCAGTGAAGGTAGACAGAGAAAGCAATTACAAAAAGATGCTTCACAGATAAGGGCGTCAACACAAACAGATAGTAAATCCACAGGATTAAGGGTATCTTGAAGATTTTAACAAATCACCATTCCAATATGCATCACTAGTAATTATGTTATTGTTCATGACCACAAAAAAAAGGGGCCATTGCTGAAACTAGAAGAATTAAAGTGTACAAACCCAAATACGTGTTTTAAAATATTTGTGCATTAAGACCCCCAATAACGCAAGCACTGTGCGCTGAAGAGGATAGCACAATTTATTCACAAACTGAAGCAACATGACATTCTCCTGGAATGATATCAAAAGGCTTAGATTGACCTAATGCAGCTGTGTAATGGTGTCAAAAACATTACCAACTTGAACTAACACACTTGTTCGCTTTAGTTACATTTCCAGCCTTCGTATCAAAGAAAGGAAGCAAATTTATACTTCCAAATTTGTCATCTCACTGAAAATGTCTTGCGTGAAGATTTTCATTCAGATTAAACAAGTTGAAAGTGTTTCAAGTGGTGAAGACAGCCGTCAATAAGCCTTAAAATCAGGTAAAATGCATGTATCACTAATAGCTAGTTGGCCTCCAATACAACTTTGGATAAGAAAACCAAAGGGCTCAAAAGATCGAGATCAACCCTGTTTTCGGAGCAAATAACTTAATGGGCAAGAAGCCATACTTAGATATTCATTTGTTTGAACTAACAAGTACTGAGTGGTTACATAAAATGAATCAACTGACACCGATTACAAGCATATATAAGTTTCAACGTCATGCTCATTCCTAGAGGTCAAAGAAATGCACACAATTCACATTGAATCACATAAAAAGTACATCATTTTTTGGCCCACCACTCCCTGCATTCACTGCTCCAAGATGGTTGCCTAAACAGCGAGGGACCTAAATTCTAATCACATTATCAAGAAAACAAGAAAATACAAACCTGCTAAAGCCACGTTCGCGATGCGCTCACAGTTCTTCATCTCTTCCTCCAAACACTGAGCTGAATGTCAAAATTTATGAGAATCGCACCACTTCGGTGGCTGACTTTATCCTAAAAGTCCTAGTCGAAAACGATCAAAGACAGCCTCCCGCACCACAAAAAACCCTGCAATCCAAGAGTTCAAAGAAAAATCACCCGTCGCATCCAGTACACGGGGGAAACATCACGAGGCGATCAACAAACGACTCAATCAGTCAAGCCACTAATCCGGATCGAGCGAGAGCTCCTCACGACTCCTCGCGCAGGCAAAGATTCAAGGCAACAAGAGATTCCCAAGCACTGCGAACCAAAACATGCAATCCGATCCCCCATAAAGCCGACGGAACCCGTAACGTTCCCCTTCTCGTCCCGATCCCACGACTTCTTTCGCACTGGGAACGACGAATCGCGAGAATCCACACGGCTTCTCCCGCGACGAAAACACGAAATCGCGAAGAATTCACTGAACTCAATCGCCCAAAATGCAGAGAAAAAAAGGGAATTACATACTCGGATGCGAACGAGGCAGGAGAGGGAGGGACGCGAGAGATCCCTGTATCGCGTCCTCTGCAAATCAATGGCGGAGGCAGATCGGTGAAGCCCGTCGACACGAGAGAGAGAGAGAAGAGAGAGGATTCGATATTTGCAGAGTGCGATAGGGTTTTAACCTGTGGAAGTCGCTCCAGGTCAAGGAAAAGGTTTGATCGAGCGCTTCCTCAGTCGTGGCTAATCGTACTGTGCGGTCACGGACTTATCGGTGACAGCCAATCCAAAGGCCGCACCAATTGCGGGCCTGTGACGTTATTGGGCCGTCGGTGACGGCCGAGCGCGCCGAATGCGATGGCGATGGCTTTCGGGGGATCTACGTCCTCGGGCCAATACTATCTCGCCACGTCAGATTGGAAAAAAATCCATCTCGCCTTCGCATTTCGCGTTTATCTTTCCGGCACTTTTGTAGTTTTTTTGGCACCGTTATTTTTGGGTATTTGCAAGGAAATTCTATTCGGCCTTATATATTTAGGGACGTGCCTCCGGTTTATTTTAGCAGTTCACTCCCTCGGACTTTTGCAAATTGACCCTTTATTTTGAAATATTTTTTCAGGATGTAAAAACAAAATGGAGATTTAGAATGTAAAAGTGAAGAAAATAATTTATCCTTCGTATTATTTGGAAGGGTACAAAGCTAAGGTGGAGAAATGTGTGGAATTTGATTCTGCTTTATTTGGAAAGGGAGGAAATATGAGCAAAATGGTAACTTTTTCCCTTCCATAAATTTCAGCTCGCATATCATAAATATGGAAATTTAATAAAAAGAAGGGATTTCATGGTATTTTAGGGTGTGAACGACAAAATTTCTGTTTCAGAATTCAATTTATAAAAATAAATTGATTTTTCTATTTTTATTCCATCAAACAAATTTTTTAGCAAGAAACGCGTTTGATAATGACTAGAGGTGAGCAAAAAGAACCGGACCGAACCGGGACCAAACCAAACCGGATCGAACCGGCCAGTTTGGTCCGGTCCTTGATTCCTATAAGTGGAACCAGTAATCGATCTGATTCGGTCCCCGATCCCAGGAGGGACCGGAACGGTCCCCATATATATTATTTTTTAAAAAATTTCCTAACATTTGCCCTCCATCTCTCTCTCCTCTTTCCCGCTCCCCCATCCCATCTCTCTTTCTTTTTTCCTTCAAGTCTCATCTTGTCTCATCTCTCTCTCCTCCTTCCCAATGCACTCCCCTTGTCCCATCTTTCTCTCCTCATTAACTCTCTCTCTCTCCTTAACTCACGTTGATCCCTCCCCATCTCTCTCTCCTCCTTTAACCCCTCACTGTCTCTTCTTGCTCTCTCTTTCTTCTCAATACAAGCTCTTGAATACATAATGTCCGCACACGATTCTCAACTCAGTTCAGTCATCCGCCGAGATGGCGCTTTGCAACATCATCGTCAACAAACCGCCCCTCTTCAGTTTCAGTCCCTCGTCACTGCCTCCAATCAGAGCTCCACCGTCATCGCCGTCTTTATTCGTCCTCTTTTGTTCCAAATCTTCTTCTCCTCAACCGCAGAGCATCGACAATGGTGATAAGTCCGACCGGTTGAAGCTCACTAGACTCTCTTGCTCAGTTTTTACCGGTCCTGAAAATATGGGGACCGGGGTCATTGGTCCGGTCCACGGTTCCATGCGGGGACCGGATCAACCGGGACCATGCACACCCTTAATAATGACAAAAAAAATTCTATTCTCGAAACAGAAATTCGTTTGCTAACAGCTTGAAATTTCTATTTCCCTCACAGCGATGGTGGCAACACCAACGGTGGCGCAAGCGGTTGGCGACAATCGGCGGTTGGCGGCAATCAAAGGACGGCAAGCGACAGTTAGAGGCAACCGAAGGACGACAAGCAACAGTCAGCGGCAACTAAAGGACAGCGGGTAGTGATCGACAACAATCGAAGGACGGCGAACGGTGGTCAATGGCGGTGAGCAACGGCCAATAGTCGGCGGCGGGCGATGGCAACAGCGTCGATGGCAAAGAGCCAAGAGAGAAAGGAGAGGAAGTCATGAAGAGAGATTTTCTAATTTATGTTCCAAACTTATTTTTGAAATAGAAATTTGTTTAAGAAATAGAAAAAATAAAATTGCATTGCTAAACAGACATCTATTCCAAACATGTTTCAGAAATTTATTCATGCGCACCCTTAGTGCTCAAACTCATATTGCATTCTACTTTACTTCAAATGGGATTCTTTCTTCAATTTAAGAGAGAGATTTCATTGCGATTTTTGACAAGGTGGTTTAGTTTTTCCCCTAATTTTCAACACTTGTGGTTTATCCTCAAATCAAGAAGAGCGTCGTGACTAGGGGTAAGCGGTTTTAAGGTCAGTCCAAGTTCCACCTAAAACCTACCCTATTAGAATTGGTTCTTTGGTTTTTTTAACCTAAAATCTAGCTGTAAATCGGTTTGAAAACCTACTAAGGAAGCGGCCAATTTCTTTTTCTTTTCTTTTTTAATTTTTTTTCTTCTTCTTCTGTCTTATTTTTAGTTAAGCTAAATAAAAGTGAAAGCGACAACAAAAACCCCCATTTGACAATAACAACTATCCATAAAAGATGAACACATAAAATAAAATAAAAATGATAAATGATAAAAAGTCCAAAACACATACATAAAATCTACATTATAGAACTTCGGTCATCAATCATCCATGAAAAATTCAATTGTGAACGCTTAATATGAACTTCAGTCATCAATCATTTACCCTCACATTGCTGACTTACAAGTCTCTTTGCTGGTTGCATGCCAAAGAGTTGTACATTCGAGGATGCAGTTTAGTCCACAGCTCTTCCAAAAGAACCAAGAAACTTTCAGAGAGCTCAGTTGGAACTCTTTCCGATTGCTTGATATTGCACGAGTTAACAAATACAATAACAGTGTCGACAAGTGAAACGGGAAGTTAAAAAATATTCCTTTGCAGCTGCAATGTGACTCCCGTTGAATCCATCATTAGCCAGGAATAACGCGACAGAATCCACAAAATATTTGGCCAACTAATTGTTAACATAGCTCTGGTTCCCGGTTTGGTTCTTACATGCGAACCGGAAACCGAACCGCACCGGTTCCGCTTTTTTTTTTTTTAAATCGGGAACCAGACAATTAACCGCGGAAACCTGAAACTGTACAGGTTTATATGGCCGGTTTGGTCTGATTCTCTATTCTACCCTGGACTCATTCATGCTCACCCCTGATCATGACCCTCGCTCGAGTTAGGGAGAGGGTTATCCCTCATCGCTAATAGCGACAGCGGCCATCACCCTACCCTCTCCCATTTTCCTTTTTACCTAATTTTTACTCGTCACAGATATGAGGTTCACACGCTACATAAATATCGTGCATCAACTTTTTTCACGTTGGCGTTGTTGTGTCATTTTTCTATACTCCGATAATGTGAGGCTATACTTTCCAATCACTCTTCAAATGAGTGGGGTAGAGGTCGTGTACATTAACTACATGAATTAACTAATCATGGGCGATACCTATACTTCTTATCCATCAATCACAAAAGGGGCAGACGAAAACATGGCCCCAATAATAGATCATCGCTATTTGTTTCAAAAATCTGAATAAGAAACAGAATGAAATATAAAAATAAAAAAATAGAATGTGGTACAAGATTCAGAATTGGGCCCTATAAACCCTAAATACAGTGGGCCCACACACAGACCCACTAACTATTCACACTTTCTCTTGGGCAGAAAGTTCAAAACTCATGGCCCACTAAGAGGTCTAGCCACCTCTTGTTCATGTATGCATGCATGGCTCTTGTAATTTTGTTTTTGGTCGAAACATGGCTCTTGTAATTTACTTTTTAACTTTTCAATTTTTTTTTAATGTTCCGGCTCACGCATTTTGATATTCATATATGTAGAGAAGAACATCCGAAATTATTTCAAATACACAAACTTTAAGGAATGATTGTCACCATTTCCTATTTGTAATCCACGGAGAGAGTAATCAAATAATTTCACATTGTTTTCCCCCAAATTTTCATCGCAATCTTTAGCAATGTTTCATGACATATCCTTAGGACAAGACGAAACTCGAATTGCAGAACGGCTTGAGAAATCGATCGGCGCCAGCCTCTTCAATAGGTTCACGAAGTGCGCGTTCTCGAGCATCGTTCAATTTCCATCCAAGACCTAATGACACTTCGGACAACATAAAGTTCATATGGAACCAATTCATAACATCGGACGAGTCGCGTCTGTTTGAACGTGGATCTCGCTTACTATAACAGTCGCGAGACTCGCAACAGGATGATCGGTACACGAAAGCTTATTAGTCATCAGATAGCTTTGAGTCGGACAACTTTGTGGTGCTTGACGAATTCGACGGCTCGCGAGTGTCTCTACGAGCCGCCTAGACTACTCTTCCATTCCATCTCTAAATATTCATTTGTTTCGAAAGGAGGAAGATATTACAGAAGCATTGCTTGCGACGTGGTAGGTATGGCAACCCTATATTTTTATACATGCTGCTGCTGCTTTTCGTCTACCCTACCAACGAAATGATCTGTTTTCAACCATTGCTGGTCGAACGGAAATTCAATGTCTTTGTTTTTAGGTTTGGACATATAAATATGTATGGTGACATCATGTCATGAAATTTTATACTGTGATTTGAAATGATCGCACCTTTATTCGAACAGGGTTTTGGTAGATGGCAGAATTCAATCGCTGTCAAAACACGTCAAGCTGAAGAAGACAACCCAGTTACAATGTTCTCCTCACAATCAAGAAACGAAATGGTTTACTTGAAAGGACACGGATTAGTCGCTCTTGTACTTATCTACAAGGATCAGTACGTGCCGTATCCAGTTATATATATATATATATGAATAATCATTGAACTTCGATCCATTGTGTAATGTCATTTTTAGACTTTTAATTTGTTTAATGTGGTCCCTAAAATATCGGTAAATGTTCTAGTCCCTAAATTACATGAAAAATGCTCAATCTCGCCCTTTAGTCAATTGAAGTTAACAGAATCTGCCAATGTAACTTCCAATCTTTTAAGCGTGAATGGCGGACTATAATAAACGAAGTCTCAACGTGAATTATCCAAGTATAATATTCATCTCAAATCAGGATATCATAATTTGCGTCACCAAATAACGATGGACATGTTAACACCATGATTATTTTTGTCCTTTTCCAAAGTAGACGGATAAAAAGATAGACGTGTTAACTCGTCACATTTAAAATCCAACTCAATATATAATAGCCCACGTCATCAAATGACGTCTAATTTATCATTTGAGCAAACCGAAGGACAATATTGAACACTTACCCATAGTTTAGAAACCACATTTAATATTTTATAAGTCCAGAAACGACATTGCACATTAAGCCAAAATTCGAAAATCATGTGTGCCATTTTCCCTTATGCATATGAGATTATATCTTATATATATTCAAATGGAAAATGACAATTTTCTCACTTTTTTCTTCTTAAAATACTCTTGCAACATCAATAACCATGAATTGATTAATCACCAACTCTAATCCTAGGTATGAACAACATTTTCTCTCACTTTTTACAAGTGACAATATTTTCCTAACGCCTCCTTATTGCGATGTAAAATTCGGCACACCACTATCACTATGTGATATGCGCTCTTTAACTTATATTTTTACACATGATGGTTCTCATCTTGTCCTGAGAAAAATATCATTAAATAAATTTACAACATCACCTCAAAAGTAGAGGTGCATGCGCATAACACGTGCGTGCGTAAGAACTAACATACATCGAATCAAGACCCGAGTTTAGATAATCACATGTACTATCGAGGAGGAGGTCAGGGTCATGTTCACATGATGTGTATTAGAGTAATTGTACAAAGATTTGCGTTAGGCACAAACAACAAAATTAAAGAAAAAGTTCCAAAACCTAATCATCTCTATCGTCAGCGGCCGATAATAAATGTGAAAATGATGGATAGCTGGTGTTGGCGGAAATCAGGCGGTTGTCAAATGAGCAGGTTCTTCATGCCCTATTGAAGATTAAATAATAAAACAAAAAAAAATAATAAATTGGATATAATTCTTTCATACTAATTTCTAATAGCCCGGACAAAAAGTACACGTCGTCCATTAGAAATTCGAGTGGAAGATACATCATGCACCATATCCAGTCAATATCGATGGATTAAGGGTGGGGTGGTCAAAGTCTTATTGGATAAGTGCCACGTAATCCAGAAGATTAATTTATTTCATCCGTCAAACTCAATATTATTACAATTTTCTTTTTCGTGTCACTTTTTGTCTTGCAAGATTCGAATTGGACGATAGATCCGGTTAAGTGTCGCTGTTGGAGTGGTTAGCATAAAGAGTTGGAGCAACAAACAACCAAATTTGTACTGAATGTTTGTATATTTAATGAAAACTCGAGTTGTGAAATTAACCTCTTTTGCTTTTGGTTAACTCGAGAAAAAAAAAAAAAAGAAGGACGCTTCGAGAATTGAACCATGAGACGTGTGAGGTGGGAAAAACTCTCAAGTACGACTCCAAGATAAGGAATTGAACCGCCTACTCCGACCGGGGAGAATAGGCCGTTTGACGGGGAGGTTCCAGTGCTTGCTATTTTGAAATGCGGAATTGATTGAAAATCACGAGCCTTTCGAATAAGAGCAATCTTTTTTTCTTTTTTCTTTTTTCTAATTCTATAATTTCCAGGGTTAATACCACAAAAAATCCTAAACTGATACTTCTATGACAAATTTACCCCAAACTGGTATATATATAACAAATTTACCCTTCATTAATTTCCATTAAATTTAGTTGATATCACGAAAAATCTCAAACTGGCACACATGAAACAAATGGAAGATAAAATCCCAAATTGGTACACCACGTCAACTATCACTTGTCATCAAATTCAGTAATTTGACAGTAAAATTTGACGGAAACTAACATAAGGTAAATTTGTCAAAAGTATATCAGTTTTTGGTAAATTTGTCACAGATGTACCAGTTTTAAATTTTTCTTAACATTAACCCTAATTTTTATACGGAATTGTTTGTTAGCTTCATCAATCAATAAAATGAATCGCTCATAATTATTCCAGTCATGCTAGTCCTCGTGTTAAGGGCAGTCTAATTAGTTTAATAGGGGACAAAGTATAGATTTGGTTCACTTTTAACCACTCTCTTTCCTTCTTCTTCTTTTTTTTTTTTGGGGGGGGGGG
>BCNH02000010.1:4451206-4473358 GCA_001662345.2 Metrosideros polymorpha var. glaberrima | reverse complement strand
CGTTTGGTAATTTCCATCCACTTAATTGAGGCAATCAGGACATGTACAATGCCATCTAATTATAAATGAATTTATCTCATTGGTTGAAATCCAACCTGGCTAACAACGGGAGATGCAACTCCCACTATGATTGGAGCACTACTTTTAGTGTGAGTATATGGCTTTTCTTGCAATGGTGAAACAAATCACTCTTCCAAGAAAGCTTTGTTTTTCCTTCTAATCCTATACAAGTAATCTAATCACACACAAAGGAAATCATAGCTTCAACCACCATCAACTTGTATAAAGGTGGATCACGTGCTTCTTCCATTGTGGTCGCTTGGGATCCTCCACCTTTGGGATGGATTAAACCGAATACGAATGGAGCGTCTAAAGGTAATCTTGAACTCACTAGAGCCGAAGGGTGATTTAGAAATGAAGGAGGTGACTGGCTTGGCGATTTTACCTCATTTCTTGGAATTTGTTTGTCTTCACAAGCGGAACTATGGGCGCTCTGATTAGGACTTACCATCGCAAAGCAACATGTTTTCCATAAACTCATCATTGAGATGGACTCCAAAATTATCACCGATCTTTTTAACCAAGAGAATACAGCGGATAACACATGATCAACACTACTTAAAGATATCAGAAGACTCTCGAACTCTCATTTTGAGTTCAAAATACATCATATTTTTCGGGAAGGCAATTAGCCTGTTAATATGCTTGCCAATATTGGAGTAGCGAAGCAATTGGATACTACGTTCTACTTGCAGCCCCCTAGAGAACTATCTCATGTTTTGTTTAGTAATAAAGTTGGAAATGTAAACTTTAGACTTTAACTAGTTTTGTACCTTATATTAACCAAAAAAAAAAAAAACCTGCCTAGACTATTATTGCATTTATTTTTCCCTTGGCATAAAAATATTCAAATGATTTTGTATTATTCATATAACAAACTCAGAAGTCAGAAGTACAAAAAACCTAAACTCACTGTTTATGTTTCATTTCCTAATCACTTTTTTTTTTCAGCCAATTGCCTTCATATGTTTATAAAACACATCAAGCATGTCACGTATATTCCCCCCTTTTCCCATCTTCTCCCCCTCTTTTTTTCTCCGTCCTCTGGTGACGTCGAATTCGACATCTTCGTGCCTGGATTCGATCCGACATCGCCGGCCTCGATTGTCCTAGATTTTGAGGTCGTTCTAGGCCGGGCTATTGACCATGACGGCTACGAAGGCGGGAAGGTAGTGGCGGAAGCGATGAGCTAGGGTTTTTTTTCCCATAGACGATTCTAATCCAATTAAAATTGCGCTTCGCTGAGCAAGATTCAAATAGGAGACCTTAGTTTAGCTCCTCGGGGCATAAATCCTTGTCATT
Source organism: Metrosideros polymorpha var. glaberrima (assembly GCA_001662345.2). Classification (NCBI taxonomy): domain Eukaryota; kingdom Viridiplantae; phylum Streptophyta; class Magnoliopsida; order Myrtales; family Myrtaceae; genus Metrosideros; species Metrosideros polymorpha. The sequence goes on along the minus strand of BCNH02000010.1, from coordinate 4,471,996 downwards.
TTTTTCAATTTTCATGCATATATATTACCACATATAACTATCACTAACATATACTGGAAAATTTGTCAAAAAAAATCATAAACCTATTGCACTTTTGCCAATTTAGTTCTAAATCTTATAAGTTTTCCAATTAAGTCATAAACATTTTACATTTGTGTCAATTCAATTATTTTGACAGGTCGACTGACATGAATAATTTTAATAATATTTTTTTATTTTCTCATCAACCATGGCCACCATCGCCCATAGTTGGGCGAGGTTAGCTAGACAGCGGCCACGGCCTCGCCAGCTGCGGGCAATGCCACGTCAGCTCTGGCCGGTCAAAAAGACTGAATTGGCACAAATATTAAAATGTTTATGATTAAATTGATAAATTTAAAATGTTTATGATTGAATTGGCAAAAATACAATAGATTTATAACTTTTTTGACAATTTTTTTGACGTATACCTAACTATCATCCTACACACAAATTGATTTTACAGTCGTTTCACGGTCATTACGTGAAATCCTAAGTGATCTCTCCATTCTCGATCGTGCGCAAACATTTCCACCTCTTTTGAGAATCCATGAGCTGGTCCGACGATTCACGCCAAGTTATCCGCACGTGATTAACGTTGGACCCGTGTGTAAATACGATCTCGAAAGGGAAGTCGTGATTACGAGGTGCGTGCATGCATGCGGGCCTCTCGATCGACCCGGTCGTTTGCGGCGACCCCTCTCGTTCAGACCCGTATGTATTTTCGGTCTTTGCGAACTCGACCGCATCACGGAATTCACAACCACAAGGACTTGTCTCGCAAAGTCTACGTGCGGGACACCTGGGACCCGACGACCGTTCGAATCGAGTCCGATGTAATTTCCATCCACGTTCGTTCACACCGCACGTAGCTAAACATGATCCTATTGGATATAATTGTTTCCATTCGTACGAACGATGAACAAGTCGTTCGCGTGAGGGTTGACCCATTCAACAGGTTTGTGACACATGAGAGAGACGTATTTTCTCAAACGGATTGATCGTGCACATTACCCGTATCACCGTGGATGTTTAGGTACATTTAGATAAGTTTTGATTAAACGAGATAACATTTAACTGGTATCAGCACATCATGCCTAGATGCATTCATTTAGACACTTTAACATACGTTTAAACATTTTTCACACGTTGAAACTTGTTAAGCCCTATCGTGTTTGGGTTAAAACTAAATTTATGACCCGACGTAGTTAGGACGCGAAGATATGAATATCACCAGCCCCACTGTGCATGTTCGTTCGACCAAATCGGTTAAGCTAACTTTTCTCCTACCATAATATGTATGGATAATGATACAAAATAGTCCATGAACTTTGGTTCAATGTACAATATAGTCCTTAAACTTTTAATTTGTTCAATTTGATCCCTAATTTTTAGTCGAACATGCAATGTGATCCCTAAACTTTTGATTCATGTTTAACTTAGTCCCTGAACTATATGAAAATATATAATATTTTTCTTCTATTAATTCAAGCTCAGAGACAATATTAAACAATTTTTTATAGTTCATGGATTAAATTAAATATGTACCAAAAGTTCGGAGACAAAATTGAATAAATTAAAAGTTCAAGGATCACATTGAACAAATTAAAAGTCCAGAGACCATATTGCACATTAAGCTAAAGTTAAAGAAACATCCATGTCAGTTTCCCTAATATATACTAATAAATGTTGTCATTTACTCGGAGGCGAAATTGAACCTCCTAGTTACGGAATCTTCCCAATTATTTGAAGTCGCTGTTTCATGCTCTGGAGAGATCGCGACAACATGCTGGCTATCGATACAAGGGTCATGTCTTCGTCCACGTTCCAATCGACGGAAACTTCCTCCAATCACCCTTTTGCCCACATTAATAACGTGAGCTAACTCTAGGCTCTCTCCCATCCGATCTCTCACTCTCGATGTTGTTGTTATGGTGGCATGATTTAATCGTGACATCCACAACTCGATGTTGGATGTGGATCGTGAATGAATGCAGCCTACCAAAAGATGAGGCAACTCCAGCTAGACCGAGAAGGACTGCATTAAGGAGTCAAAAGAGAAAGCACGTAGAAGGAGAGCAATGAATGGTGATTTGATGTTTCAGTTGAGTCCCCAAACGTGCCTTTTTTGGCAGGCAATCGGTACGGCGGTCAACGCCCCCTAGGCTGTATCACAGACACCTTAGCCTTAGGTAATGCACAATTTGCATGCCCAACTTGCAATTACAAAAAAAGAACTTTCAATTTGCTCAATGTCGACTCATTTATTAATAATTCATACTTTTTTTTAAAGTTTCAATTTATTCTACTGGGCTTGCGCCGATACATGCATATCGACGAGATTCAAAGTGATTTTGCATACGGACGTGCGCAATACAATCGGATTGGATTGAACCGAACAAGACAGATTCTGGATAGTTCCTAGTTCTAGATGCAGAATCGAACTGCTCGAACTGATCATTTTTTTTTTCCTTTTTTATAAGAGTAAAGAAAAAAAAATTGTCAAAATCCTAAACCGGACCGACCGGTCGGGTTTCCGTTCTAGGGTGAAATTGGCCCAAACCACAAATCTATCACCCCTATCTAATGTTCTTATTGATCATCCACGACTCATTGACCAATCGAAAAGAAACCGTGACGTCGCTCTCATACTAATATTCCTTGGCTCTCGCATGAAAAATGCACGGCTCGCTTTAAATTAGATTTTGTTTTCTAATTTTGCCCATCTTGAGTGACAAAATAAATTTCACAGACAATTCTACGATGTTTAAATATAATACCATCCCTCTTCCTAGATAATTAATTCCATGTAATCTAACATTTATTTGTTTTGGAAGTCGGCAGTGCCTGCAAAAGCGTGCCAGAAAACCTTCCATTCCAATATGAATTTGTTTTCTCAATATATAATTTTAATTAACCAATCAGCCTCCTCAATTAGTTCTGACTTCTATTGACTATTCCGAAGATGCAAGTGGGATCTTGTGTTGTTTATTTTGTCTGACCGAAAGAACTTCGTTCCTTTTCGAGGCGAACACGCAATCTCAGAATTTTATCCATAACGTAGTCCACGAAACAACTTTGTATCATCATGTGACCAGATGCAAATGCACTTACATAAGAACGTGAAACTTTAATTTTCCATATTGAAAACTAAAGTCAATTTCAAGAATTAGTCATTCTCAATATTTAAAATTTCTCTATGATCATATCCCCCTACATATTGAAATTTAAGTTCAAGAATTAGCCATCCTTAAACTTTTATCCATAACAACAGATGCAAATGCACTTATATAAGAACGCGAAACTTAATTTTGTATACCACGATTGGCTTTATTAATCGCGTCGAAGAGAGGCTAATTTTACGCGACAGTCTTTTTTATTTTTATTTTTGGGACTAAATAAAAGAGAAATCGTGGGTAATTTACTAATTAGTTGGAGATGACTTTTTGGGTAGGTTGGTATCTCACTATATACTTGCCTACTGGGTAGAACGAGGCACCACTTCCAAGTATATCTGCCATGGCCGGTCAAAGCCGGCATCTTTGACCAAAACCCTCGAAGGAGATATTAAAAGGAAAACCCTAATACGAAATAAAATCAGACTTTCTTCCCACTTGGAGAAAGTCAATGATTGATTTGCTTCGCCTCTTTCGTATATTGACGGCCCAAAACCCTCGGTCTCTCGTCTTCTCCTCCATTCACATCTCTCTCTCTCTCTCTCTCTCGCAGACGCAGACATTCGTTTGTTTTCATGGGAAATGCAGCGTCGCCATGCTGCCGCCGCAAAGACAGCTCCAGATCACAGGTGAAGCTCATCTTTTGGGAGGGGGCGACGAGGACGTTGACGGGGAAGCACGTCGCCGGCGAGATCATGTTCGAGTTCCCGGACAAGATGGTGTGCCACGCGGGCTCCTTCTTCCTCGGCCGCCCGATCCCCGCCCTCGCCATCGACGACGACCTCATGCGCGGCGAGACCTACTTCGTCCTCCCGCTCGATTGCTTCCCGAGCCACGGCGGCGCCATGCTCTCCGCCTCCTCCCTCGCCGCGCTGGGCTCGGCGAGCCCGAGGCCCGGCCCGATGAGCTTCGCCGAGGGCGGCCCGTTCGAGTACATCAAGGGCAAGGACGGGCGGGTCTTGATCAAGGTCGTGCCGGAGTTCATCACGAGGTTGATCACGAAAGGGAAAGGGATCGGCGACGCGAGCGGCGACAACAGTTCGGTCAGCCCGTCCCGCGGTGCGCTCTGCAGCACGCCGGAGCTGCAGAAGCAGTACGAGCAGCTGGTCGGGGCAAGGGAGCAAGTGTGGTCGCCGAAGCTCGAGACGATATCGGAGTACAAGATTAGGTATTCGCCGTGCCGGTTCATGGGACTGGAGTGGAAGCAAAAGGAGAAGGAAGGTTAACATGTGCATGTTTGTCTGGATAGTAGAACTTTTTTATTTTGCTAATGATCAAAGATAATGTAGAAGAAATTGTCGAATTTTGTTCATAACCCAGTTAATTTGCCCTCGCAAGCTGTGAAAATAAAATCAAAGAGAGACATAAGTTTCGAAATAATTATATAAGAATTTGTATGGCTTCTTATTAGTTCGTGCCTTCTTGGTCAATTAGATTTTCGTCGATTATAATCCTTCATTCAGTGTTGCATTTCATGTGATTAGTATGGTAATGTTTGCAGAGGTTCTTTTTTTTTTGTCAGTTCATTGTCTAATGGCCGCGCATCGCTTATGTGTTAATTTTACTTATTAAAATTGCCAATCCAATATATTGTAAAATTGTTGTCCATTGTTTCCTTAGATTCAATATTTATGATGGAAATTGCAGAATAAAAGTAAAAAAAAATCGTTTTGTACGTAAGAAATATGAATAGTGTATCTAGTTAATAAGGATTAGTTCATATAAAAATATTACCATATACCGTAAAAGCATTATTCTAAAAGTCCTCAGAAGTAAGGATTAGTAGTATCTTACAAAAGAGAGATGCTATACTCAAATCCCATGAGTATAAGAAGATATACGGTTTGTTACTAAATATGGGGAAAAGAGAACAAGAACGAAATTAAATAACATCGCCCATTCAACTTTACATGTATTCGACCAAAAAGGGTGAAAAAAAAACAAACTTTACATGTATAAAGCAAGCATGCATAATTGAAGGTCTTACTATTTCATTTATCTTTTGGCACAATCCATGAAATATGTTGAGCTCCATCTGTTTCATGGAAAAGAGATAATATGGAAAATATTTTACTAAAAATGATCGTTTGTATTGCTTAAAATAATTGATTAAGGAAAATTGTTTTCATCACTGATAACAGTCTATAACTAAACAAATCCGAGGACGATAAATTTATTTATTTATTTATTCATTCATTTATTTTTATAAACGATACGAGCAACCATTTTTAGGAAAATATTTTTTAAATTAGAGTTGTACATTCGTCCCGATCCAACTCGAGAACCAGACCAGATTGGACCGAATTGAATCGACTGTATCGCCCGAATAGGACCGACGGACCAACCAAGTTTTCTTAATTTTTTTATATTTTATTTTAAAGCAAACCCTAATTAGTGAATTGTTTTTTTCTTTTATTATTGGAAATCTCCCACTTGTTGGGAATAGAAGAAGCCAAAGAAGAAGAAGAAGAAGAAATCACTAGATTGCAAGGGCCGATTCCCAAACTGACCCTGCCCAGTTCGGTTCCAAGATGGAAACCGACTCACCCTATTCCAAATCATTCATTTTATACGAAACAAGCGGAACCTTACGGTCCATTTTTATTTTATGTTGGATGGCATAATCTTCAAATAATAAGCATGCAATCGTTTGCCTACAAAAAGAGGATAACATCTATAGTTGACATCATAGTGTCGACCCGGTCGTCCGCAAGACACATAGTCGACTCATAGTTACCTTAATTACCATTAATCAATCATTAGATTAACACGAAAAAGATAGTGTAAACTTGTGGTATGGGGGTTGATGAACGTGACAAGTTAGCTTTTATTTGACTTCCTGGAGCTTTGTGGCCAATAAATAAATTAGTCAAAAACAAGTGGTGAGCAGCCCATTTATTTCGTATTATCAATAAAAATCTCATTGGACGCCGATTATAACACGTATCCTAGCAATTTGCCGAGTGAATCATTGTTCTCAAGATAGCACATACTAATTAATTGGTTAATAAATTATTAGATCATTGACTTTTGGATATTATCAAGTAAGTGAATATGATTCATTGAATGTGACCTGAGCGACTGGTTAAGAAGTTAGCGCTCGAGGTGATTGTAAAGTTAATAAATATTTCCTTTCCCAAAAAAAAAACAACTGTTATTATTTTATTGTAAATATTTATTTCATTGCTAATTATGTCCGAATATCATTTTTTATCATTAGATGTTTTCTCACTATTTCTGTACCTTTGTACTTCGTTTTTTTTTTTTCCGTGCAACTAGAGGCAAAGGGATTTTTCACTGAAAAACGACGAGGAAATTACAATTTAACTCTCAATAAACACATGTTAAGAAAATGCAAATGCAAAATTAAACAGAGGCTAAATAAAAGTTAGGAGAAGGTTTTTGTGATAAAGAGTTTGCGAATATATGTGTACTACCATTGAAAATTCAGAGAGGTTTTTGTGCAATTTTGCAACATTCTTTTTTTAAGTTCAAAAGACCACAGTCTAAAACTTGTTGGATATTTCGATGGTTTTGAAAAATTAAAAGTCATTATTTTGTAATGGCTTTGATAGCAAAATTGAAAGCCATTGTTTTGTTACGGTTTTGTAACGACTTTATTTTTAAACTTGGTGAATAACGGATGATGAAAAGATTGACGAAGGAAAAACGGCACTCTCTTTCATTTACTTACAAATAGAACATCCAAACCACAATCCAAATACACACCTTAACAATAAAATTATCTTTTTACCTTCCATTGCTTTCCTTTATTTGTTGGGTTTTACATATAATGTTGTTATTCATATTCTCTCTATTATTCAGTGCAAAGTAAGGAGGAAGGTATGTTGTATCCTAGGAAAATAGCCGCTAGAATCAGTTGCACTGAGTTCCATATTTCAAAGTACGGGATTGTTCTTAAGGAAAATACTTATAGGCTTGAGACAGTTGATTTTATTTTCATCTTTTCCAAATTTTGCCGACAACCTTAACAATTATTCAGGCTCCCAATAATCACGTCTTCCAAATTTTTAAATTCAATTTTATGTTCAGATTTTCTTCTCTGCTTTGTTTTCATATTCTGCTTCTGTGTGTCTTCTCAAACTAAACCGTGGGTGACCTTTGGTTGCGGTTAGCGCGGTAACACAAGCCGGGTCATCTCTTCTCCGATTAAACTCGGAAATTGGTTTTGATTCGTTCTAGATTGTCTCTTGATCTCTGTTTAGTTCTATCGTCTTTCATTGAACTGCTTGATCGAACCACTGTTAAGTTGTCACGCCGAGACTCTACACATGATTGTATACATGCCAAACAGGTGGATGGGATCGAAAACTAGGGGTGAGCAAACTGGACCGGGACCGCTCGGACCGGATCGGACCGGCCGGGTTGGTTCGGTCCTTGAGGGTGCCGGTCCGGTCCTTGGTCCCAATAAACAGGACCGATGGCTGGGCGGTCCGGTCCTCGGTTCCAGGGGGCACAGGACCGAACCGATCCAAAATATATATATATATATACACACACACATTCTCCTTAAACTTTCTTAGAAGATGAATGATTAATTTAAAACCAAAATTTATGTGTTAACACAAACATTTTTTGAAAATGAATATGGTAATTTAATTATGTGAGCTATTTGTCAAAATTCATGAACTCATTTGAAACAATTAAAGAGTCGGATTACATAAAACTACATCCATGACCTTTTTCTCTCTCTTTGATAGTCCGCCAATATTCTGCCTTGAACTCATTTAAATTGAGATAGACTCTCACATTGGCAATGATCGATATTATTGTTGAGGTAAAAACATACAAGTTATATGGTGGATAAAATTTGTAAAAGTTTTTTTTTAGTTTACAATCAAAGGAAATCAACTAGTATTGAAATTCAAAAAGTAGCAGATGAATTCATCTTTTAATGAGCCTTACTTTTCTCGTCCGAGATAGTCAAACTGAAAGAACAAAAATTATGATTAAATAACACTGTGTATTTAGTGTTGAAATTTTCTAGAAGAATACAATGACTTTTCTTTTAGCAAATACTTATTTACAATATCGTCGGCACCCGCTGCACCTCATTTCCATCGCCTACGAAAACGTCGTCGAAACCCACCACACCTCCGCAAGATCGAGGCCGAGCTCTCCAAGACATATTGAAATTTAATTTTCGCTGATGAGATGAGCCCGCTGAAGTTAGCCGCTGGATTTGCTAGGTCGAGCGCGTCCACCGTCGCAGGCTTGGCAAGCTTACCGTCGGCCTTGATACTGAGGGGTGTAATCCCCCTTCTTTGTCTTACGTAATGCATAAAGCCTGAAATTGGGGCGATGCCAAAGCCGAGCTTCGTCACGGTGACAGTGGGCGATGCCACTTTTAACCTCAAATCCTACAAAACATTGATGGAAAAAGTGGCTGCTGAATGTCGACGAAGTCATCACGCCCGGTTGTTAATGGCACTTTGGATGAAGCACGACGTGTTGCGTATTGGGTAGCGCCATTGAAGAGAGTGCATAAGAGCTTCACCGTATTGTTTCTCGTACAATCCCATCTCCTCCCTATTCTCTCCCTCCTAAATCTCATTCTCAAATAATAAGTTCGCTCACAATCAATGAGGGCGAGTGTCTAGACGTATCACTAGTGCTTTATTTATTTATTATTTATTTTTTTTGTCAAACATTGGTGCTTTATCGCTAGTGGCAATTTATTTCAAATATAGCGCTCGAGGTGATAATAATGTTAATAATATTTCCTTGCCCAAACAAACAACCGTTATAATTTTATTAGTAATATGTATTTCATTGCTAATTCTGCCCCAATATCAATTTCTTTCGTCATGTGTTTTCTGTACCTTTTGCACTTCTTCTTTAATTTATTTCAGAGCAGCTACAGGCAAAGAGTTTATTAAAGACGCGCATGAAAAAATTTCTGAAACAGAATTTCTGTTTTAGACCTTTTTCTGGAATAGAAATATAATAGAAATCATAGGTTAAAATTTTATTCTTCTCTATTTCTGAAACAAAATTTAGAAGTTAAAAACTATTCTTTCTCTCATCTCTCTTCACGACTTCCTCTCCTCTTTCTCCTGGCTCCCCACCTCCTCCTTCCCCTCCACCACCTCCGCCGTTCACCACCCGCCGCATGCCTGCTAGCTACACGCCATCTGCCAGCCCGCTGCACATCGAATCGTTTGAATTATAACTTGGTGCATAATAGTATAACCGAATATCATTTTCTTTTTGGTGGTGTTGCTAGATATTTCAAAGCATTTTACAAACATCACGTGTGTATGAAAATAAGAAAAATACCAAACCATGACTCTAGCTCAAGTCAATGTCGAAAAATAAATCGGCACTACTATAAGATTAATAATCTAAATTTGCGGCCTAGCAAAGCACAAGACCAAGTTTGCTATAAGTTGGGGCCGATCTGATCTTCATGTGGAGAAAGAAGGACCTAACTAGTAACTCTTGCCCAGCAACTCCACCTTTTAGCGGGATTTCCCTATGCAAAGCATTTAGTACCTGCACGAACCACAACAAAGAAGTGACATGACGCACGAGCCGGAGCTAGACTTCTGGAATAACATAAAACAAACCCGACCTCATTACACTGACAAAGAAAGAGAATTTTATATATTCATGTTCCTCCCCTCACCTCCCCCCATCGGCCCCACCCTCCCCCCAACGCCGATCGCGGGCGCAAGGGTGGGGGTTGGGTGCCATGGGTTCCCTTACCGCCCCTATCGCAAGCCCCTCCTCACCGCCATGGATGTTGCCACCAAGAAGCAGCCACCACCCCCCGCCCTCCAGGACGGGCGCTCCCCTCCTCCTCCCATTCTTACTATTATCTTATGTAATTAAAAAATTCTAAATAATATGAGGAGTTGACTTTTTTTTCTACATCTTTTGTACTACTTCTTTAATTTATTTCAAAGCAACTAGAGTCAAACAGTTATTTGACTAAAAAAATGAAGAGGAAATTACAATTTTACCTTCGATAATCATATTTTAATAAAAGGCAAACGCAAAGTTAAACCGAGGTTTTGCGAGCGTAGGAAAATGAAAGTTGAGAGAAGTTTTTTCGCAATGAAAAGTTCTGGGAACACATGTGTACTATCATAGAAAAATCAGAGAGGTTTTGGTGCAATTTACATTATTCATTTAAAGTTCAAAAAACCATAGTCTAAACTCAAAACGCACGGACTTATATTCTACAATAAGCCCAAGCCCCAGAGAAAAGAAGAATAAAAGGCAAATCCTTAACTTTATGTCATAAGAAGATTTAATGGACAAGATTGTTAGTTTTCTTTCTCAACGGAAACATTAAGATCGCGTTTTGTTAAGTCATTTGGTCACCTATTCGTTCCGATCATTTCGCCATCTTAAAACGTTCACGTCGGAGATAGGAAGGATTCATGTATCGAGTTTAATTACCCTTATCAAACTAAATAGAAAGACAAATTTGGATTAAGATGCTCTCAACGTAATTTCACAAAATTTATTTTTTTCGGTCGTCTTCAATTGCCCGTAGCCTCGTATTCGTATGAGTCCTTCTCTGGGCTTGAGATCGTTGTTTCTTCGGCCCATATGACGTATGACTGCGAAAGCCCATCGGATGATTATTCACAGTCCAACTCCAATTTGACGTCATATCTTAATATCTCCGAACTCGAGAAATTAAATTCGATATTAGAGCGTACCCTTCGACTTCGACTCTTGGGCTTGAATGAGGCAATAGCCTCTCTCTCTCTCTCTCTTTGGTAATAAAAGAACAAAAAAGGCTGGATTTCCATGCAGGCCCAATATATCAAGACTGTGATGGCCCAGTGGGTAAGAGAGTCCCAATTCGAGCAATGTTGTGAACGAACCTCTAACAAGCTCCCGTCTCGAGCATTTGCTATATAGGCGATGAGACTTCATGGCTTCCGACACGTTGGCTGGGCTGTAATGACGGGCTCCTGCATTGATGGGTGAACCGAGCAGTCATGGCTCAAATTGAACATTCCGTGAGTGGGTATTGAACCCTTATCATAATGCACGAGGAGATAATTGTGTCGGTCGCCTCTCCCTCACTTTTAATATATATATATAAAGAGACTATTCTTTTCATGCCGTCCATAAATTGAATGTTTACCAACAGTTCACATATCATATTGAACAAATCGAAAGCTTTGCGATTATATTACACATCAAATCAAAATTTATTGAGCATCTAGATCATTCTCTCTCGTAATCGAAGCGAATTTCAGAATTCATATGGCCGCATTGGTTGACACGACGCGACGCGAAGTGTGAGATCCATGAAGATGGTTGAACGAATTCGATGGGCAACAAGGGACCACCCCCTACTAATTTTAGTATGCACAATAATTTTCACGAAAACCATGTCGCCGGCTCTAGCCCAAACATAGCCCAACTTTCACCTCACGCCCTACATTTTACCAAATTATCACAGCCTAAAAGAGAGGTCCATCAAATCCTAGTCTCCCTAGACTTCCAAAATTATTTTGGGCAACTCAATAGAGACATGTCCTGATTTCAATTGACCAATTATTATCTAGTCATGAAAGCCCACGAGAGGTCTACTCTACGAGCCTTCTTTCGTTTGCCTATAGGAGGACTCCATTCGAATCGAACCCTCTTTTTTTTTTTTTTGGTGACTCGGGTGGGCCTTATCGGCTTTTACGTTCCTATGAACCTAGGGACAAGGACAACACACATTATAATTATATAATAATTTAAATAGCATTGGATTATTTTCTTAGAATTTAAATGAAGGAGCGACGAAGCCGATGTTAGGACAAAAAAAGAGACATTGCATCGATTTCATCGTGCGGGGGGGAGCAGATGAAAACGAGGCCGGTCGGAAAATGGGAGAAAATCGACGATTGATAGAGGGGCTGCGTATGTTGACACCCATCGCGCCACGTGTCCGTTAAAGGGCGAGATCTCGGGCCTCGGCTCTAGGAAGTCTCCACCCCTCCTGCTTTTACGCTTTCTTCGTTTTACGATTTTTCTACATTTTAATTACAAGTCGTAAATCAAATTACAATATCCAAAACGACTTTTTTTTTAAGGTTAATCGCGATCAACCGGTCCATTAAAAAGGAAAAATGACAATAATGATCTATAAAATTTAGCCTAACATGTAATGTGATTTATAAATTTTTAATTTATACAATATGATACTTAAATTATAATTTAATGTACAATATAGTTTATAAACTTTTAATTTATTCAATGTGATCCATAAATTTAATTATATTAAAGTATTCAACGTTGTCCACAAATTTGAATTAATGAAAAGACGTACCAAAAATTCAATAATGATATTAAATGAATTAAAATTTTATAAACCATAATACATATTACAACAGAATTTATGAATCATTTGTGTCTTTGTGATGGTTCGCACACCGCTTGGCGATCTGGCGGGAAGTAGAATGACGTGGCCCCGATCGGCGCGTGGGCATCAGGGCCGAGCGGGAGCGGTGGGGGGTGGTCGATCCTCTCTCTGCTACTCCCCTTTGGCCAACCGAACGATAAAAAAAAATAAGACAGAGAAGAGAGAAAAAGGGGGAAAAGAAAGAAAGGGAGAGTACGGACGCGTCACATTTCGCAGGGCTCGAGGCTTAAGGAGAAAAGCGAAAACCTCGGTGTCTGCGCCAACCTACTCTGCTCCTGCTCCTGCCCTCGGACTAGATCTGCGCTGTATCACATTATCCTCAGAACCCCGGGCCCCCCCCCAACCCCCCACGCGCCGCGCTCCCTCGTGGGCCCCCACCGCCTCTGGCTCGACTCCACGGAGCCAGAGGCGGGAGCGCGTGGCGATGCCGCCGCGAGTGGAGGGGGACAGGGGAGTTTCGCGAGGCGCCGCTTTCTGCGTCTTTTTGAAACGGGAGTAGAGGACGGTGCGTGGATGGGGTTTGAATCGCAGGTTTTTGTCTCTTCTGTCTTTGCTTCTTCTTCTTCTTTTTCTTTTTTTTTCTTCTTTTTTTCCCCTTCACTGCTCGCATTCTTAGCGACTCAAATTACGCCAATAAATTATTGCTTAATCAATACGTAAAATGATGTCGGGAATTGCAAAAATTATATTTAAATTTGAAGATAATCGAACGGATTCGAATTTATCGCAATTATTTAAGCATATCAACATTCCTTTTTTTTGTTGTCTTCTTTTTTATTTAAATTAGCATTACAAAATACCTTAAACTAATACATCCGTAACAAATTTATCCTCATTAATTTTTATCATCAAATTACTAAATTGGATGGCACGATAGATATATCAATTTGGAATTTTACTTTTCGTTTATCACAATGGTACAAATTTATGATTTTTCGTGATTTAATGGACGGTAAATTTATCACGAATGCATCGATTTATAATTTTTTAGGGTTCGTTTTTTTATCAATTTAAATTTTTTTCGTGATATTAATTTTTTTATATTTTGTTTTGCATGTAAAACAAGTTTTTTTATCAACCCGATGAAAACGTGATTGGAGAATCCTAATCCCTCCGCACAAACGGATAAGATCGGCCAATGAGGTGACGTGAACAGTGGACCGTCATGGATGGATGGTCGGTGATATTATAATCGCCCAAATCGTGTTCGCACGTGAGGTGGCGAGGTGGCGAGGTAACGAGCCTCTGTTATCTTCTTAATCCCGGAGATTAATTAACGGTTAATTAACAAACTTAAAAATTACCAAAATTGGAGAGAGAGAGAGAAGGAACATGGGGACAACGTGGCACGGTGCTCGAGGAGGAGAGAGAGAGAGAGAGATCGAGGGGGGGGGGAAGGGAAAGGGCTAATAATGGGGGACAATCAAACCTTAATTTACGGAGGTGGCGTGATGTCTGAAACGACCGTACGCTTTGGTTGGGGCCCACCCTCATTCAATTTCTCTTCCAACCCCCCCTTCAATAATTTCACCTCCCTCTTTGCCCCCCTCCGTTTCTACCCTCTTCTTTATTGGTTTATTTTAATTATTTCTCCATCATTGATCCTCTTTCTCGATCTCTCTTTCCTAATTCTTTTGGTTTTTCTTTTTTGCGATTTTCTTTATTTAATTTCTTCTCTTATTTTTTCGGATGCAACAATGGAAATATATGCCAATGCGAATGATGCCGAGGTGCGGATAAATCTTTTTCCACGTGGACAACTGTGTCAAAATAAAAATAAAAAACCATTGTCCACGTCACGAGCCAAATGCCATGTCCAGTGACCCGGGGATTTGTGTAAGTAGAAAAACTTTATTAGACAATAGAAAATACATAGATCTGATTAAAAATAAGATGAGAGTATAAGAATGAAAAGGAAAATTTATCCAAACTTAAACTTCAGCCAATTAACGACTTTTGTTATGGTCATCATGATCGTCATGATTTCATTGCCACTTTATTTCCCGCACCGACGACTTTAATCAAAGACATGTGATATAATATTAGGATCTTGTTAAAGAATGTCGGTGACACTAGTTAACCATACGTATCAAGAAAATGTTTATGTTAATTACATGTTACGTGAAAAAGACGATGCATTAAAAATCACAGAGTTCCCTTAAATGAATATTTAACAAGTGTCCTAAGAGCATTCATTAATAAATCTCATAGGTCAAATAAGACAATATCGAGTTAAACTCAGAGGGATACAACTACGCTTGATAATTATTTCCTCTCCAGAATGTTTGAAATCACCCACATGGGGTGCTTTCTCAAACGATACACGTTATTACATAATTATCAAGCTATTTGGTGAAGGATGCAACAAAGCTGGCAAAAAGTTGTCTTTGAGCAACATATTGATCCTTAACGCTCCAATTCACGTGCATAACAATTAAAAATCCTTGAACTTGATTAATACGAGCTAGATTGTACGTGGATATTACATATGAAGTGTGTCTAAAATTTTGCTTCGATTGAAGGTTATGGATGAACCCGGTATGCATCGTGATCAAGGATATTCGTGAAAGTAAAAAACTAAATTTACTCTTGTACACAACAAACGGAGTATATGAAACTTTACACACGACTATTTGTAGATCAATAACTAATTTTACGTGTCATGAAAAAAAAAAAAAAAGAGTGATAATTTCGAGTAATATGTTGAAAATGGAAACCAATTAGGAACTAATTTTACAGATGGTCGTGTTAATTCTTATTTTACTTGAATTATTTTGTTTAAAAGTGATGCATTTTCCATGCAAAATCACGACCGTGTCCGTCCCGATTCAGTGAATATTGTTAGTGGGAGTACGCGGTCTTCGTCGTCGTCATTCTGTCCTGGACACGAGGAACATCGATTGCTTTTGTCTTCTCTCGAGTCACATGAAATCTTGCTGTGACGGACACACTTTGGAAATAGGAAGGATCCTCCTTTTTCCGCATTGGTTTCCGACCTTTTATTCTTTTGAAAGATGAAGTTTCAACCTTTTATTTTATTATTATGAATTTTGCGAATGAAAATTCTTATTTAAGTTTTGAAAGACTAGCTCATTTAGAATTTCATAAGTCCAGTTCTAAATATATTGGAAAGTTTTCTATTGTTTCGTTTAAATAAAAGTCCCGAGTTCTTTCGTATTTGTAACAAATCAAAAGTTGAAGCGAAAATCATCTCAAACGAACGTCCAGCTTACACTACTGGGATTCGAATAAATTCGATGAAAAAAGGCGGCCTAGGCCTCGACATAATTTTCAGTTCGCTTTCTCACTTGAATTTGCTCATTGTCTTCTAATCTCCTTATCATAAATGTACACGTCTCTTTGATTCGTTGTTCGTGACAAAACCTTTACCAATAAAGTATCATAGTCAATTGTTTCGCTTGTGTCAATGTGGTTTTACCGATCAATCATTCTCTCAATCCAACCATGTAAGGATTAAGACAACCACCGGAGAAGAAATGAATGGGACCAGAAGATAAACTCTTTTGGATCGAGAAAATGGAAGGAATAATCGAGTTCAAACATAGAACTTCAGTAAACACATCATTGTCATCTCGTTTATTTTTCTGTCGCACTTGAAGAAAATCGAGAGGATTCGAAAGGGCGGCTGAACTTTTGGTCAAAAGAGAAGGTTAAAGAATTGCAACACGGGTCTAGTTAGATCGACTTCTCAATTTTAACTTTTAGTATAATCGGAATTCCATTTATTCATGCGTTTTGCATTTTCCAAAATTCGAGAGATCTCGTGCTTTAAAAAAAATGCTAATATCGAATTGAAAAGCCACACCTAATTTTCTCATTTTCCTAATATTTTTAAGTGCAACACAATCGCGCCGATAATATTTCCTTAATTTTTACTGGCGTTAGGAGATATTTATCTGACGAATTTCTTCTTACTTCAAAAAGAAAAAAAGGGAGGAGAAGCCGATGGATCGGGTCCTAACGAAATCACGGGGCGCGATGGGTTCCACTGACGTGGCAGATGGCACTGTGAAGGGGTCAACGCCAATAGTTAGGTTGATTTTTTTTGAACGGTGATGACAGAGTTTCCGAGGCGACGTGGGACGTCTGATGTGACGCGCTATTGGGGGAATAATAACAGACGCGACCTCTTCCCAACCATTTCCTGTCAACATCTCCGGAATGTTCTCCCTCTCGATTCCTGCCACGTGGACCCATCTCCCCTCCTCTTCAATTTTCCCCTTTTCTTTTCTCTCTTTTCTTTCTTCGGTTGGATTTTTTTTTTACTCGATTTAAATTTTGTAACATATGCACTCCGAAATCCGAAATAACCGAAGCTTTCCATTTGAATGTCGATGGGTGAGCACGTACGTCATTTTTCCTTTTTTTTTTTTTTTACGAGGAAAGAAAAAAATAATAAAATTTTCTTTTATTCAATCCTAAAGAAAGAGGGCTTAAATTAAATCGCGAGAGAAAAATCAAAAGAGTCGCTTATTTTCTACAAGATTACAAATTCATTTCACGTCATGAAAGGACCTTCGAACGACTCATGTCGTGTTGCCTTGCTGTGGCGTGTCTCGTCGGAAGAGACTTCCTGTCTATTAACTTCTTCAAGGTGCATCCTTGAATTCACAGGGTCCGTATAGAAAGATTTTACGTCTAACCTAACGGGAAGAGCTTTTTTGACTACATGTTCTTAGTCATTTCGTTTCTTCTAATTGCTTGCCAGTGGAGACCAAGGCATCGGAGATAGAAGGACCCGCGGATGGCGAACCTCTTTTCTCAAAGAAGAAGCAATGGCATAAATGTGATCAATGTGATGTTAAATTATGTCACAACAGATACTAAACAAACAATTTGACAAAATGCAACGATACAGACTTTCGAAATTAATATATTTGGAGATGGGAGTAATGCTATGTTCGGTGGGGATGATTAGAAAAAGAAAATAAGTGATTTAAATGACTACGAAGGAAAAATAAGAGAAAGGATTTGAATGGGTTGGATTATAATATTATTTGAATGCTAGTGAAGGAAAAGAAACGACAACATGAATTGTGAAATACATATCCTCTCTGTTTTTTTTGTGTGTGTGTGTGTATTTGGAGAAAAATTTAAATTAAGGGCATGAGTGAGAACAGAGAAAATATTTGTTTATTGATATATAAATCCCTCCTTATGTAGACGGATTCTATGGGATATAAATAGAGACAAAATGGAGTTTAATAATCCTCTCTAAGCTCCTCAAATCTGGCCCAATACTTTACCTCCTCCTATTTTCCTCAATCCAAGCAAGATTGTCTTGTGAGAATTCTTTTTCTTTTCTTGTAACCCCTTCTCCCAAACATAGCATAAGTGTAATTCTCTAAAACTGAAAATAAAGTGCTGATAATCTCAAGTGTTGAAAATAGGAATAAAAACTTGATTTATTATAATTGAAAATTAATAGCTAAATATTACGAGCCCCGGACCAAACATAGAAAAATAATAATTATTGGCAGGTTTTATCAATATATTTGGCAAGACTATAATTACTATCGAACTAAGTGGATTTTTTACTTAGTTCAATCACTTAAATCAATTTCATTTAGGGCCATTAAACAAGCTTAATCTCATCAGAGTGGTAGATTTTTTTATTTTCGGCACTTAATTGGATTATCAAACAAGACCTAGAACGTGTAAACCGTGGTTCTTCCACTCATTCTCCTTCTATTCATTTGTGTGCTTGGGGAATAGAGTACAAATGGGTTTGTTTGTCCTCTCCCTCTTATGTTTTCCAACTTTAATAGAACAACAGTACTGTGGCCAATTCCGTCTCTCCAGCAAGAGTACGTGCATTTTTATTTTTTTGGAACACTTGAAAAATGAGGCCAAGATTTGTCCATCGGAGTACAAGTACATGGATACTTTTTTGGTACTTGGCCTTTTTTGGGGGGTCCTAATTTTCTCCCGTTGGTTAACTTAATCCGCAAAATAAATCACCACAAGAATCACTAAAATTTTTGAAGTGGCGATAAAGGATCGCTCGTCTTTCACGAAGTCACGAATTCGGTTCATGTCGCGAGCGAACCCATGAACAAATTAGGGATGTGGTAACGCGAGCACTAATCGGCATTTCCCGACCTTTTTATACATATTAAGAGCAGAGAAACTCAAAGTTGACAAACCTTTGTAAAAAATGAAACTGGGGAACTGTTTAGTGCTTGCAAGTCATTTCTGAAAGTCACGGCTAGAAGTCACAAGGAAATATCTATTTTCCCGGCTATTTACATGTTCTTTACTTTTGTTAAGTGCGAAGTGAAGAACTGTGTCCGATTCTGTATGCACGTAAATTCATTGAAGTAAAAATCACGATTGGTAATTTCAAGAGGTATGGCATCCGAATTTCAATTTCAAAAGAAACATTTTCCTGTGAAGCAAGCGTCAGGTCACGTATTGACACGCAGGATACACGTTTAAATTGCTTTTCTTATGTTTTTGATAATTGAGTTATGCAAGCCCCGATAAATTAGGGCGCGCATGGTAACACTTTTAAAGTAGAAATCCATTTGTTAATGCAATTTTAATTTTTTACTTTTGGAGCACTATTTCACTTCTAGAGTAAAAATGAATTTAATTAAAAAACTTTGAATTTCTACTCCAGAAGCGCTTTTTCCCTCTAGAAGTTATTTTGGCCCAAAAAACAGAACTAACTTTTTTTACTTCTCTACTTCTAGAGCATTTTTTTTGTCAATTGAGTTATAAAAATTTTTGTATTTATGTCAATTCAGTCTATTTGACCGGCTGACGCTGATGTGGCACGTCGGCCAGCCAAAATAATAATATTTTAATATTTTCAAAAAATTTCTTTTTTCACTTTTTCATTCTTGCTTAGAAGTGTGGTTGATGAGAGTCGCCGGAGCTCGTCAACTATTAAGCAAGGAGCTCGGCTCCTGCCTAGCCTTGCCTAGGTGCACGAGGTTGTGGGCAAGGCAACCTTGCCATAGCCTCGCTGGTTGCGAGCGAATGTGGCCTTGCCTGTGACTAGTGAGTCACGGGCGAGGCTCATAATGTGTTGTCGAAGCTCGCGATGGATCGCGAGGCCAGTCTCGCAATGGCCTCGTCGGTTGTGGGTGAAGCCAACCATGGCCTCACCTATTGCGAGCAAGGTCGCCTTTGCCCACGGCCGGTCAGGCCACCTCACGCGCCTGGGCGAGCTCTGGTGACTCTCGTCGACAGCTTGCTAGTCACACTTCTTGCTGTGCAATCCTTATCTTGCCTTTTGTAACGTGATGTTATATTGTAAGATTTGTATTATGTGTAATTGAGGATTTAGTACAAAGTCTTCTTGTAATGTGATGTGTTTTTGAATTTGCATTATTTCTATTTGAGGATTTTCTATGTTTTACTAAAGTTTGCCTCGAATATCATGCATTGTAGGTTAAGATAAATAAATTTTTGCAAAAAAGTTTGGATTACATTTGTTGCGGAAATAGAATTGACGCGTCGTTATCAAACGTATTTTTCTTCCAGAAGTAGAAATTTTCTACTGGTTCATCAAACATATTTCTCCTCAAAGTATCTATTTCTGGAGTAGAAGTAAAAAAAATCAACTTATGGCCGGAAGTTAATTTATGAAGCAGAAGTATTGCCATGCACGCCCTTAATAAATAACTATATTCAATTGTGTATGAGTGTGACTGCTCTCTCTCTCTCTCTCGAATGAGTCAATTGTTTCATGCATGTGTGATTTTGCAAAGGAAATGGACGAAAGCCATTCAACTCTCTCAATAGTTTTCCTCTTTAATTTCTTTCTCGTTACGTTCTGACTACGCTTTAACACATGCATCAAAGAAGCAAGAGAGAACATAGAGATGATATGAAGATTAGGTGCACAAACACAACAAAATGGAAAGTAAAAGCGAGTAAGAGAAATTGAGATACAAGGTTTATCCTGTTTGACCATTTAATTAGGGCTACATCTAGCAGATGATTTTACTATAATTAGGGGGTGCATGGTAACCATTCTGGAGTAGAAATACGTTTGTTAACGTATTTTCACTTTTCTACTTCTGGAATACTTTTTCACTTCTGGAGTAGAAACGCGTTTGTTAAAACTACTTCTTTTTTTTGTTCCAGAATGAGTTTTGAAACCAAAAAGAGAAGTAACTTTTTTTTACTTCTTTGGAGAAAGAATGACTTCTGGCTTCTCTTCTA
>BCNH02000010.1:4410201-4435946 GCA_001662345.2 Metrosideros polymorpha var. glaberrima | reverse complement strand
AATATTATTATTGTGGCTGGTTAGCGCCAGTTGGTTAAATGGACTGAATTGGTATAAATGCATAAGGTTTATGACTCAATTGGCAAAAAAAAATGCTTAAGAAATATAGAAGTGTTTTTTGGGCAAAAACTACTTATGGAAGGAAAAAACACTTCTAGTATAGAAAAAAAAAGTTTTATCAAACGCATTTCTACTCCAGAAGTAGAAAACTGAAATTGCATTAACAAACGGGTTTTTGCTCAAAAAGTACTTCTTGACCAGAAATTCTACTCTAAAAATGTTACCATGCGTGCCCCTAGTAATCTCTAAAACTTGGGTTTTTGAGTAAAACAAACTCAAATAAGAGGAGATCCTCTTGAAGTTGTGTACATCGTCCCCATACAAATGACTAAAATTAAGAAATAAACTAAAACCGAAAGTGAATGATGTTTATGTTTAGGGAAAAAAGTCACAAAACCTCAAATTATGCCTACTACGGTACATAAACCCTTAAATTTTTTTTTGTGACATCAAAATCCCAAACTATGCATACCATGACGCATTTATCTCAAAGTTTTTATTGTGATATAAAAAACCTCAAACTTGTACCTAGATTACACGTTCACTCTCTGTTAAGGTTTTCTTTTATGTCAACATTGTTTGTTTTCTAGAGTCCATATAGGCAGATTTTCAACGGTTGTCATTGACAGAACTTTGACAGACTGTAAATGTGTCGCACAGGTTACGATATTTGGTGTCACAAAAAAGTTTAGGGTAAATCTATCACAATGGACATAGTTTAGAATTTTCTTATGGCTTTTGCCCTTATATTTTATTATCCACCAATTAAAGGAATGGTTGGTCCAATTGAGATTAGAGAAAAAGACGATATTTTTTTTTTGTTACTTATTAAAGACTAACGGACATTAGAAATAACAGTACAGTGAAGCAAAATGCAAAATAAAAAAAATTGTTTCCTTTTCTCTTCCCCCCCTCTTTATCTAATTGTTGAAAATTTGCTTCGATCATGCCTATAATTGGTGACCCCAAATTACCAGTTGAGTTATGCACCACGTCCAAACTTAATTAAAATCGAAGGTTTAACAGTATCCATATTTATATCCCATCTATTAAATAGGAAAAAAATTCTCTAAAATGGAGAAATATGATTTTTCTTCGTGATTTGTTGCACAATAAAAACCGTACTTTTCTAAAAAAGAAAAAGAAGAAGAAAGAAATGATGACGTCACGCGGATGGACCGACACCGGTCGTTGCATGCACATGAGAGATTGGCCGCGTGATAGAATGGGGCGGTGTGAACCTTTTCCCACGTGACCGGATCGGTCTCTCCTACTATTTATTAGGTCACCTACTATTTATTAGGTCATAAATATTATTTATATATGTTTTCATTCATGCCTTTCGGTCTCTCCTCTTTTCAAACCGACCAAACTCCACCCATACTTTTGAAAATCCAACATTATTATTAATTACCATCCTACTTTCTTGAATTGCATTATAGAGTAGACACGTGTCTACTCGGTGCATTATTCTTTTTCATTTGCAAATTGATTTTTCAAAATTTCGAATTCCTCGATTCAGACCCTACAATTTTCTTTCAATCTAGACAACCTTATGCTTGGAGCGAGCCCTTAATTGGTGGTTAGTGACCACATTATTGTGCACTCGATTGTGCATTTTTTTTTTCTACAGTTATACTCATAATCTAGAATCTTATACTCAAATGTACATGTGAAACTCTTTTGGTCTCGGCGAATTACGAAAAAGGGAGAATTGGAAACATCGTTCTCATTATAACTTCAAGTTTGGATTAGCCGCACTCGCATTCGAGCTCCCACTCTCGTTTTATTTAACGGAAATGTTTATTCATAACTCGGATGGTATATTTCGTCATGAAAAGAGAGAGAGAGCGTGAAGCAATCAAAATTAATAATGGACCTTCTCTTATAAATGCTATATTCAATAGAATAATTGTAGATCCTTAACTCAAGAGCATTGTTGGACTTGAATAGGTCCTAAAAAGGCTAAAGGTACCTCTTAAGGATGAGAGGTTCCGTAAGTGCTCATTCGTATCTCACTTCTCGAGAAGAAAAATTTGAGAGAAATCAAGAATGCAGAGCGTGTAAGCACCGACATGTTAAAATAAAAAATGCATCCAGTCAATTTACCGAATTACCGAAGAGAAGCTAGAGGCCCGTAGGTGGAAACCATAAACCTTTCTATTTTGGCTTGTTTTTTATCTAATTTTTTTGCGTCAACCAAAGTGTCAAATTCACAACTCCCAAAGTCCACTGCTTATTAATGAGTGAGATGACCCCATTCAAAGATCGAGAAGAAATTTAATAAAAAAAAAGTAAATAAATACACACACGAAAATATATATATTTACAAATATATATAGATATAAATTTCAAAAGGCGATTATATTTTATATATTAGCACAACTACTTCACCTTAAATTAGTCTAGTTCTCTCACACTGTCAACAAAATTTTCCGTGTCGTGCACATGGTCTTAGTTCTAGCATTTACACAATTAGATTAGATCATATAAAAAGATCGGTAAATTAGTCAAATCAATAATAGGTTGCAATCGAAGATAGTTATTATGCCCAAATAATATATACAAGAAAAGGAAATAATTCTAATAAGAAAATTAACCAATCTCGAAAAATTACTCAAATTATAGAATCGATCAAAATCTCTTCGATTTGAGGAAATTTCAGAATATTTCTATGGTATTTTGATGTATATAATCGTTTGAGAAAAATTTATAAATCGGAAAAGGTAAGAGTTTTTTTTTTTTATCGGAAAAAAGCTAAGAGTTAGTCGATTACTCTTTTTAAATAAAAAAAAGTCAGTATTTTTTAATTTAATATTATTTAACGAGCGAAGCGATGGTGATGTAGCAAAAGCTTATCGACTCTCCAATATTACCGGCACATCCATAACAAAGCGAGTTTTAATTTTTATGAATGACCTGAGGAATAACGGCGACCGTTCGATTCAAGAAAAGAAAAGGAAAAAAAAAAGGGCGACCGTCCGATCACGCGAGATCCATATGAAAAGCAAAGCAATTTGAACATTGATCCTAATAAAACCTTATTAAGAAAAGAAGAAGAAGAAGAAAATGCTCCATTTAAATTAAAAAGAGTGGGAAAAATAACAATACATCGTGCCGAAACATTCCACTTCTTATTCGAAGACAGACGCAAGGGAAAAACAACAACATCATTTATGCCTTAATCCGTACAGCAGTGGAGACGATCGACCGCCAACCAACAGAAGCTCCGCTCTCTCACGCGTCCTTTCCGGCGACCGGCGGCTTCTTCAGCGAAGCTTGCCGTGAACCGGCGGCGGCGGCGGATGCGGATGCGGCTGCGTTCCCCTCCGCTTTCCGAGACTCGACGGACTTCTCGCCCGCGGGAGCGGCGGCGGCTCGTCCGCCGGGCTGGCTGAGGTCGGCGAGCGTGACCGGATCATCTCCGGCGAGTATCTCGGGCGGGAGCACTAGCGAGGCTTGCCGTCGATGGCGCGACATCGGTCGTTGACTGTGTTCGCCGTGAGGGGGAGAGAGAGAGAGAGAGAGGTGGAGGAGGAGGAGGAGGAGACGAGTCTGATGGGCTGATTTGGGATGGGCTTTTAACCCGAAGGCGAGTGGGCGAGGAAGTGGGCCACACGCGCGTATCGAGCGAGTAAATGCCGCGTCAAATTTTCTACGAAACTTTATACCTTTGATTTTTCACATTTTTTTTAAATTAATTAGGTTATTTATGTACTAGCGAAAAATCCAACACCATATCAAATCACCTTTTGAGAAAACATGGTTTCTTCTGCACATGGATTGTCTTGGTGCCGCTTATAACTGGAAATTCCCATAAATAGACCGTTTAATATATATATATACACACACACTCATGTATACACAATCTCTTCTCATTTTAGCGCTTTCTCTCTCTCTCTTTCGAGAAATCAGATTCGACGAAATCTCGAAGGCATTTCTATGCAGGAATCCAAATTACTAACGGTTATCGAGGAACCGTTGGAGTTCTTTCTTGTCGAACTGAAAAGATGCGCCGAATTTATCAGAAACTCAATCGAAGAATCATAATTCGACGTCTTGAAAGAAGTAGGGAAATCCTTTTTATTATCAGATCGTCTTTCTCGATCTGCTCGAGAGATACATGTAGCAATTGTCACAATATAAATTATCCTAACGATATCGTAAATGGTTCGTGTCTAGATAATTGCCCTTTCCTCGAGAGGAAGAAGGATTAGAGTGACGTCATTATTCGACCTATTAAATTAGGTAAAAAAATTTCATGATCGTGTCGTTAAGGTACTTAAAATAGTCCATATGGATAATGCTTTGACTTGTCATCATCATTGTTTATTGCTTATGAATATGATCGATCCCTCGTTCTATGAAATTAATCTCATATAAGTGATTAAATGGATTGCACAAGATTTTTCTTGAATTAGACCTGAACCGAACTGTTAAATTATCCAAATTCCTTTACTTATTACTAGAAAATTATATCCGAGATTCTTGATTCGGTTAGATTTAGTTTGTGTATTTTTGACATATTGTAATTATAATTCTCGAGGAAACGAGTTATTTTTTACACATCCCGAAGAAATCACGTGCAATCCGATTCAAGAAAAATCTTGTGGACACGTGGCGGGATCCCCGGCCCGGGACCGATTGGGTGCACGTGTATTTTTTTATGGCCAGAGATTTTTTTTTTTTGAAGTGGGGCTCGGTTCTTTTAAGTCCACAAATATGTTATTGGACTTGGGTTTGCAGCATTGGGGCCACAATGTTTCTAGGGTTCTTGTTTTTGTCTTCAAGAAAATTGGTCCGTCCCTCTCGACGACAAAGAATAAATACGGAAGGACACTGCAATTTCCTAAACACGTGTATAATTTTCTAAAAAAAAATTTCCACCTTTGAATTTATTGAATTATCTGTTTATTCAAAAGCTAGTACTTCCGTTAAATATCGAGACGTGAACGCGGACATCGTAGTCCACGTCAGCGCCGGGTTAGGCTAATCGTCCACACGGGATAGGGAAACTAGTGACAGTCGAAAATTACAAGACCCCAAGGAGGCGAGGTCCGGGCATGTCACCTTACCAGCTATTTTTGGGCACTCCTGACCTGGGTTTTAGCCCACTTCACGTGAGCCCCATTAGATCACGAGGGTCCCCTTGTGATCTATCGATTCTTGCGAAGTGGGTTGATGTAAGTCGGGAGCATCTACTGATGTCCTCTTAAACGAGGAGGGGGAGAGGAAGAAGTGGGGTAGCGACTCTCGTCATTGAGAGCGGGGGTGCCTCCACCCGGCAACTGGGCCCGGCTCGACATGTTGGTCACGGAGCAATTCACCTTGGACTTTAATTATCAAGAGATCAACTATCCTTACTTGAATTTGAAGCGTGCACTTCTTCATCCGCGTGGACGTTAATCGATGAAATTGCGGAGCCATTCTCTATACTTTGGAAAAACATTCTGACGTGCATTGCAAAGATTACGTTGGAACCCAACCGATCGAAGTAATCAAAATACACGATGAGAAATTAATATAGTCATGAGCATATATACTAATTATCTCGTATGGAGAAAATATGCAGGCCTACACGTACAGTTATTTTCTACATTTGTGATTATTTAAGTAATAAATCTAATTTGAATGTGCTTATTTAGTCAAAACTATCTTACCCAACTGCTGCCAAACACCTTCTCTCCCACCTTCACCATCCATGAAGAACCTTCTCTCTCGCTCCAGTTCGGGTTGGTCCAACCTCCTTCAAGATCTTCAATCCCGACACCCTTTTAAAGCCTAAGGTGTCAGTCCCACATTGCCAATCCAACCTCCACAGCTTCCATGGCCACCAGTTGCTTCTTCCACCAGCAAAGAGCCCCCCTTGAGGATGACTCGGTCATCCTGTTCTCCACCTCGAACTCGCCGGACGAGTCGACGAGCCCTTCCTCTTCCTTCTCGCACTCGCCGCCCCGGCCTCCTCACCGCCCATCCGAGCCGGCTCGCCATGACATGACCGTTAAGAACCTCTCTTATCGTATCCAACCGCATGGTTCCCTGGCCACTCCCTGGTCCTGTGGCCTGCTTCGCAGTCCCGAGCCTGTAAACATACTGAATTCGGTCTCGCTCGTGGCGAGGAGCGCCGAGATCCTAGCTGTCGTGGGCCCGAGCGGCACAGGGAAGTCCACCCTCATTCGGATCATGGCGGGACGGGTCAAAGATCAGCACTTTGACCAAAAGTGCATCTTCATCAATCATGACCAAATGACCAGCCCCGCTCAGCTGAGAAGGAAATGTGGCTTTGTGGCTCAGGAAGACGATCTGATTCCTCTTCTCACTGTGAAGGAGACTCTGATGTATAGTGCCAAGTTCAGGCTTAGAGGAATGAGCCAAAAGGAGAGGGACGAGAGGGTTGAGGGGTTGATGCAGGAGCTCGGGCTGACCCACGCGGCGGACACTTTCGTCGGGGACGATGAGAACAGGGGGATATCGGGTGGGGAGAGGAAACGGGTCTCGATCGGAGTTGAAATGATCCATGACCCGCCGATCCTGCTCTTGGACGAGCCGACTTCGGGCCTAGACAGCAAGTCGGCGCTCCAGGTGATTGAATTGCTCTCCTCGATGGCGAAAGCCCATCGAAGGACCATCATCATATCCATCCACCAACCCAGCTATCGGATTCTAGGATTCATCTCCAACTACCTGATTCTCTATCGCGGGTCGGTCGTCCATAGCGGCAGCATCGGATTGCTGGAGGAGAGGATTGCTAAGCTAGGACTTCAGGTCCCGCTCCAATTGAACGCGCTAGAGTTCGCGATGGAGATTCTAAGCCCATTGGAAACATCTTATCGCCAGGGCCATTCACCAGCCTTATTAGACATGGAGACCCTGCCATACTCCTATCCAATGTGGCCAGGAGTCGAAATTAGACGGGTTCGAGAAAACAGCAATGAAAAACAGGCGCACAATCACTATCTTCTCGATTTTGCCGAGATAGTTTTCCTCTGCTCGAGGTTTTGGAAGATCATATACCGAACCAAGCAACTCCTATTGGCAAGGACAATGCAGGCCCTCGTCGGGGGTTTCGGCCTAGGAAGTGTGTACATAAACTTGAGAAAGAACGAAGGAGGGGTCACGGAGAGGCTAGGACTGTTTGCATTCAGCCTGAGCTTCCTGCTGTCGTCCACTGTCGAGGCCCTGCCGATTTACCTCCAAGAACGGCGTGTCCTGATGAAGGAGTCGTCGAGAGGAGCTTACAGGATTTCCTCCTACATGGTTGCCAACACCATTGTGTTCCTTCCCTTCTTGTTTGCCGTGGCTTTTCTTTTTGCCGTGCCTGTTTACTGGATCGTTGGGCTCAATCCGTCGATCAGTGCATTTGCATTCTTCACATTCATTGTCTGGGTCATTGTCCTGATGGCCAGCTCTCTGGTGCTTTTCCTGAGCGCCGTGTCGCCAGATTTCATTTCTGGGAACTCGCTGATCTGCACTGTCCTAGGAGCGTTTTTCCTGTTCTCAGGATACTTCATTCCTAAAGAGAGCATCCCAAGGTATTGGCTCTTCATGTACTACGTCTCGCTGTATCGTTACCCCCTGGATGCGCTTCTCACGAATGAGTACTGGAGCATGAGAAGTGAGTGCTTCTCTCGGCACAATCAGGACGACAAGTGCTTGCTCACCGGTGACGATGTGTTGAAGAGCAGAGGACTCGAGAGGGACACCAGATGGATCAATGTGGGGATCATGTTCGGCTTCTTCGTACTCTACCGTGTGCTTTGCTGGTTAATTCTTGTACGGAGGGCGTTGAAAACTACGAAATGAGAGATGGTTGGTGTCGGATTGTAGTATGTCTAGACCCTGCCGAAGAACGATAGCGATAGAGATTTCCTTTTAACATTATAATTGTTTATTAGTTCTAACAGAAAGTGCATTCTTCTGTAGTTGTATGACACAAAGAAGATCGAGAAATTAGTTTGATTTTGTCGCGCTGTCGGATGCGAAGCTAGTCACATGCTATTATCAGTCTCCAAATTCATCAATTACACAGGAAACCGCCTTGTCGAGATCTCGACTTCAGGGGGAATTTTGTTTTGCCAAATCCATGGGGGTGTGATCATAAGGAACAACTAATGAAAGTGGCGACATCAAACTTATATCAGAAGTTAGACGGGGAATCAGAACACTGATAGATCCCCCCCAGGTGATTGCAGGTCTTTTTATTTTAAGTGCTAGTGCCTAATCACAAGATTAAAAAGGAGATCTTGGAAAGCATTGCTTGCAGATTCTTGTTTAGATTTCATGATTGGTCAGTGATGATTGCGATCCAATTATGGCTAATGGGTTCTTGGGTGTCATCATGCGGACTATCTTATGAATTCTAGCCAGACATAATTGTACGGAAGTAGTGCCAAGATCTTAAAGAGAAAAGAACTCAAAAGGTGTCCTCCTTTATTTTTTGTTCTTCGATGGTTGAATGACGAGACAGAGCAGAGAGTTCTTGCCGAGGAAAATTGTCGCCACATAGCGGGGACCTTGGCCTTTTCATCACCATCTACAGACATTTATGGCGGCTTTTCTCGGCTTTCCACTACTTGAAAAGTCATGAGAAAGAACACAAACAAACAAACGACGATGACAGAGCAAATATAAAGAGGAAGAGTAAAAGAGAGAGCGAAAGTTGCGTCTTTTGGGTCAGCTCTGCCCATGCTGTACGCCCATAACCTCTTTCTCTCTCTCAAGTCTCAAGCAAGAAGCTCTGAAATTCTCTTGAGGTAAAGTGACGTGATTTGCTTTTGTGTTTGAGATCTGATCTCACATTGACTCTCTCTCTCCCTTGCGCGCGCGCGCGCGATCTTGGTCTTCCCCCTTCTTCGCTGACTCTTTCCGGCACATTCCCACGTTCAGTTTCAGTTGGATTCGTTCTGTCGAGGATGCCCATGATCGAGAGGAAACATATGAGGCGGGTCTCGCCTCTCTTGGTGGTGTTCGGGCTCGTGTTCCTTTTCGCCGCTTACAATCTGCTGCACATGGTAATGCACAACAAGAGCCCGAACTTGGGGACCGCCGCGACCAACGGATTGGCAATGTCCGATCCCATCACCCAGTTGCGGTATCACGTCGCTGTGACGGCGACCGATGCTCCTTACAGTAAGTGGCAGTGCCGAATTATGTACTACTGGTACAAGAAGGTCAAAGACATGCCCGGATCGGACATGGGAAAGTTCACCAGGATCCTGCACTCGGGAAGTCCTGATAACTTGATGGAGGAGATGCCCACTTTCGTGGTTGACCCTCTTCCTGAAGGCCTGGATCGAGTAAGAAATTCCTGACATGTTTCTCAATGCATTGCCTTGTCGTGAGCGTGATTTTTCAGGTTTTGCCAGTGCATATGCGGGTTGTTTTTTTTTGGTAATGGTGCATATGCGGGTTGTTGTTGCTCGTGTGCTTGAATTTTTGCGCTGTTCCCTTTCAATCTCATCGCGGTGCGCTTACTCGGTTATTAGAAGGTTCAATTGCTCTGACCTGGTGAAAGACGCGGAATTTGGGTCTATCAGTATTGGTGATCAGGCAATCGCCTGTCCTTAACTCCAACTTTTTTAATCTGTGTGCACCGGATTTCAGCACTAGTGTAATAAGCTAATGGCAAATGGTGCACTTCTTAAAATGGTTGTGGCTATAAAGATGTAACGAAGCGTAGAAGTAATCCTCTCTTGTGTTGGCAAACAGAAACTAGACATAAGAACTAATATGTATATCACACAGAACAATTCATGGAGAATGGACGATGACAGCAGCTATTGTTGGAACATCCCTTTGAGAATTCCTGATCATTGTTTCCTAGAATTTTGACATTTGAAACTTTGCAAGCTTTTCTGTGACATTTGTGCTTTCCTGCAGGGTTATATTGTCTTAAACAGACCATGGGCTTTTGTGCAATGGCTAGAAAGTGCAACTATTGAGGAACAGTGAGTTCTTAAGTAGTTACTCTAGAAGAGTTTGGTTTATTCCTGTCATGAAACTTGATGGTTTTTCGCCTTCCTCGAATTATACAGGTATATTCTAATGGCGGAGCCGGACCACGTGTTTGTAAACCCTTTGCCTAACTTGGCAAAGGGAAGCCACCCAGCAGGATTCCCATTCTTTTACATCAAACCGGTTGACAACGAAAAGATCATTAGGAAGTTTTACCCCAAAGAAAAGGGTCCCGTAACTGATGTCGATCCCATTGGCAATTCTCCAGTAATTATTCACAAGGTTGGCTCTAAGAAAGAGAGTTTGGTTTGAGTGGAATTTGGTTGACTGGGAATCACTGACCATATATTACCCCCTTGCTTTTTTTTTTTTATTTGTTTATGTGAACCAAAAGCTGTGTATAGATACATTCTGTGGTATTTCCCAGAAGTCAGGACATTACATATTTCTCAGATTTCATGTTCACTTAAATTTTGATCCAGTCTATTTTGGAGGAAATTGCACCCACATGGATGAATGTCTCTTTAAGAATGAAGGACGACCCCGAAACCGATAAGGCCTTCGGATGGGTGCTAGAGATGTGAGTAACACAAACTTGAAGAATTTTGTCTCTCTATGTACTGTGCGGTCGTTGATCTTGTGCTGGCTGCTGCTTGACAGTTGTAGTTGTTGATTCTAGGTATGCTTATGCTGTAGCATCTGCTTTACACAAGGTGAAGCATATTCTTCGGAAGGACTTCATGCTGCAGGTTATTTTGATACTCTATAACAGCTTTGCATTTGGTCTATGTCAAACAATTTGTCAGACTTATAAGACTACTATGATTCTACCTGTTTTCAGCCACCATGGGATCTAGAAGTTGGGAAGAGGTTCATAATCCATTACACTTATGGCTGTGACTATTCTATGAAGGTGAAGGGCTCTCTCTCTCTCTCTCTGTATACACACACACACACACACACACACACATACATATATATATATATATGGGTGAGCGCAGGTGGTGCAGGACAGGACGCTTATCATGTGTGACTTGCAACTGTACTATGTTGCATCTCTGTAACAAGTTGAAGTCAAAGATCAATAATTGGGCCTATGTATTCTTTTTTTTTTTTTCTCGGAAACTCTTCTGAGGTATCCTCTTTGATCCAATTTTTACTTCCAAGTTGTTGATATTTAGGGTGAGCTGACATATGGGAAGATTGGAGAATGGCGCTTCGACAAGAGATCCTATCTTAGCGGTCCACCTCCAAGAAATCTTTCTTTGCCTCCACCAGGTGTTCCTGAAAGTGTGGTAAGTCTCAATTGAATTCTACCTAACGAGAGGTTATCTAGCATAGATTGTTGCTTATACTGTACTTCTCGAGTTTTATATTACTCTTCAACTGTGCAACACACTTAGCAGACACTCGTTGACTGATAATCACCTATATTACCTGTTGGCCTGATCATGAGCATTTGCCTGGATGCATGCTTTCTAACCAAAAACCATTTAGAGTTTCTTCTGCTTCCAATTACCACTGCTAAATTTCTAATAAGATTGTTGAACGTACAATCTGTCTGTCTTCACAAAGTGCCGGAATTTGTGTTCTATATTGTTCCTAGAACTGAAGTTTGCTTAAGAAGGGGATGAAATGAAACTATAGTTTTAATTGTCCGTGTCACAGGCTTTTCACTCTTTGAAAGGCCCTGGAATTAACTGCTAATATTGCATACGCAGTTTAATAAGCTAGATTCCTTCTGAAAGGGCTTTAAAACCAAAACTAGGAAATGGATGGCATGACATGTTGCTTTTTAAGCTGTTGAAGTATTTTGGTGGAAGCCAATTCATCATTACTAAATAGCCTGTGATCTTAAATATGGCGATACGGTTTATGTTGTTGGGAGTTAACATGTCACTCTCTGTGTTGTCTTTCTGGGTTGTGATCTTAAACAGCTGGGGAAGCTGGAATCATTCTCTACTTTGTGTAGACATGGTCTCCATTTCAAGTGTAAAATATTAAGCTTGTGTGCATTAAGGTCTATATCCCACTTTTTACAACAACTGGATGGGAAGGCGATACTCTCTCACTTTTTTTCCTCGTCTAATTTTCTCGCAGGTCCGATTGGTGAAGATGGTAAATGAGGCCACTGCTAATATTCCCCAGTGGGAGACACTAAATAGAAGCTAACCTGCCATGTGAAAATCATTACAGAACTGCACATATCCTCTTTTTGCTATTTTTTGCCAGCGGTCTTAAGGAATGACCCTATGGTGATCTAACATCACAGAAAAAAATCGGCGGCTCGGGCAGCTAAACAAGAAGCTCAAGCCACAAAATAGATTTATTAAAAATGCTGGGACAGTTATACAATACTGGTTAATTTCCATTTTCTGTATAAAACAATTGTAGCGCCGGTCGTGGCAAAAGTTTATAGAGGCTCGGAGGGTTTTGTCGACCGAATGTTCTTGTTGGACAGAACGCAGTATGGTTTGGTCGGACAGGGATGAACTGATGAACGTTTGTAAGTTCCTGTGCAAAGCCTAAGAACAAAAGAGATTGACAAATAACAGCATGTTAAATATGTGCTATCACCTGTGCAGTTGTGATGAAGCAAGAAAACTTCCAAACGATGATCACCTTCCTCTGCTGCTCACTTTTTTGTTACAGGTGAACTGTAGATTTTATTTACTTAATTTTTTTTACAATGTTCAAGCATTTCTGCTCTGCTTATGTACAGCATCTGTAGGTTGGGGGGTTGCATGTTCTAGGGTTTTGATGGTCTTGTGGTGAGCGAAGGCCTCATCTTCACAATCTGCTCTCCATCAACACCCATTTTCTTGGCATAAAGACCCGCCTCAAAGAAGCTCTTGACTGCATCCTCCATGTACTCCTTCCCTTCTTTGACGGTCATCTCCATCCCGAATCTCTCGGGGTGACTAGTGAAAATGTGATCACCTTTCAGCACCGCTGCGAGCTGCAAGAGCTCCTGCTGGAATTCGCTTGGCTTGGCATCTTCCTTAGCTTCACCTTTCCTGATCTTGACCGGAGTCGGGAGTCGCTCTGTAGGCACGTTAAAATACAAATTACACGTGTTTACTTTAAGGCACTAGGCCATTCATCAGATACTAGTTAACATGATGTTTCCAAAAATTCTGTGCTTACGCGTCGAGAAATGATCACTATTGTGCATTTGACATATACATGACTCGATCTTTGTTCTGACTACGTGGGAATAATCAGTGCACTTGTCACCAAACCTGGACAGTCAGTTCTCGGTTGAGTGCGTTTCTGCACGATGCCCTCGAACGTGCCGGCCCATGCGTCTCGGTTGGTGAGGAAAGGCGCGCTGAGGTTGACAAGCTTCTTGACCGTCGCAGGGATTGAGGAGTGCTCGTACTCGGACGTCGGAAAGGGTGACCCTTTGGGCCCATGGACAACTGCAAATTTTCCTTGTCACAAGAGCATGAACAACAATGTACAGAAATACTGCAACCTTTCCTCAATTCAGTTGTTTAATAAATTCTCCCAAAGTATTCATTAGCCAAGTTCTTTGTAATTATTATCAAACTGTGTGGTATGGATGATAGAACCTTCCACATGGTCTAGTGGAATGACTATAGTGACTTCAAGGCAGTCATAGCCCACAGGATCACCCACTTTTTTTTTTTATAAAGTTCACTTCAGGAAGGGAAATCTCCTTCAGTAAACCAAAGTTCTGTTCACACTAACAGAGATTTGTCAATAGAGACAAAGTGACAAGACTGTAGCAATAGTGAGCATTACTCTGCAGGTTGACATCCTCAGCAAATGGACACAGAAAGGGCAAAAAGCTGGAAAAAGAGAAGGAGGGTCCATCAACCAACCAGAGTCCCAGAAAAAAAAACCATCAGCTCACCATCCTGTGTCTTTTCCAAAGCAAAACCAAAAGGCAAAAAGCTTCTTTTGGGTTTGTGTATTGGAGTCTAGTGACCCATTAACGAGGTCAATCTCTTTCCCAGATCTGTCCTCCTAGTTTAAAGGCTATATAACATGGTATGACAGAAAAAGGTAAGAGAAAGGAGGAAAAGGAAAAACAAGAATTGCTTCATATCTAGAGACTGCATGTGACAAACCTGAAGCTATTGATCATGAGAAAATGTGTGGCCTAGCACCCCCAGGGGACATGTTAGGAAACTGGTAGTAGGCCGTCTATATAGAAATAAGGGATAAAATATACTGAAAGTTCTAAAACTTGTCACGAAAGTACAATCGAGTTATAAAACTTTTGAATAATGCAATCAACAGAATGACTTAATTAGACAAATTCGACAGCTTTTATGACTTGATTACACTTTTTTAAAGTTTTAGGATTCGATTATATTTTCGTGTCAAGTTTTAGGACTTAATTGTACTTTGTAAAATTTTTGGGACTTAATTACACTTTCGAGATAAGTTCTAGTACTTTCGATGCACGTACACATATCCCTAGAAATTATATTGTCATGACCCATGACTCAGACAATCTTATATCACATCCCGAGAAGTTACTGAGCTCACATTGAACTCCACCAAATGCAACATATATCCGTAGATCGATTCATGGATGTAGATTGAGTTTGAGCCTGACCAATATGACGATATAAACGCGAGATCTCGACATAATTTTCCACCGCGATCTACCGTTCGGCACTTACAGATCCGATTAGTCGAAAATTTCTGTCCACACGCATTCTAGCGGGGCGATGCGCATTCAATCGCGCTTCTAAAAGCAGAGGGATCCGCTTTGAATCCTACCTAAGAAAAGCATCAGTGCAAAAATTTCTTACGGCGTGTAGGGTGTTATTGTTTTCTCAACATCATTCTCAAGCTATTTGGCAGATATGACACTTCCAGTGCAAAGAATTGATTCTTAATTTAATGGAGAGTGACAAGGAAACGCACCAGTGCCCTTCTCAATCCAGGGCGAAACCATAATAGTGGGTACCCTCACTCCCAGCCGGTCGAACCGGAAGTTGAACGGCTCGGGCCCCACGATGCCGTCCGGGCTGGGGACCCCGCGGACCGGCGTGGGGACGTGGTCGAAGTACCCGCCGTGCTCGTCGTACGTGATCACGAGCAGGGTCTGGTTCCACTGTGGGCTCGCCCGGAGCGTCTCGTACACCTCCTTCACGAACATCTGCCCCTGGTACACGTCGTGCGACGGGTGGTCGTCGTTGGCAGGCTCGAGCTTGGTGTCCATGTAGCGCTGCTCCACGACGGCGTAGTTTGGGAGTTTCCCATTCCTCGCGTCCGCCGCGAAGGAGAGGCCGTAGGGGTGGAACTTGGTTAGGTACTTGAGCTTCCGGAGGTTGCGGTAGAAGAGGGTCGAGGGGATGCCCTGGTAGTAGATCCCGAAGGAGAGCCCGGCGTCGTAGACGTTCTCGAAGATGGTGCGTTGCGGGTAGCCCTTGATGAGGAGGGCGGGGATGTTGCTGGTGGCGCCCGCCGACGTGCCGGAGTGCACGTAGAGGCGGTTCGGCTGGGTCGATGACGGCACGGACGCGAACCACCTAGTAGCACGTGCACGATTGATCAGCCGAATGGCGAATTTCTTTTTCCCGCCGGAAATAAATTATTCGATTGGCGGAAAATGAATTTATTTGAAAAAGGCTAATGATTCCCTCGAATTAACAATTAAGCTCAGTGTAAAACACTCCACATCCACATGGATTTGACAGTGGCAATTAAGAGCACTTGCTGTCCAACATTAATCAAACCTTATGAAGATTCTTTGCTTAACTTGTCAGACATTATTTAGCGACCATCTCATTCTAGATTTAATCTTATAGTAAAGTGCAGCTTCATTCAACGCCGTGGCCCCGCATCAAACCAAGAATATTCTCTCTCCCTCTCCCATTTTTAAGTTTTTGTCAAAAAAATATAAATACCACTTTGATCTAAAAACAATTAGGAAAAACAAATTTAAAAAAAGGCAACTTCGAATGTGGTCCCATTAAATGGGTTCCACGCGAGACTTGCCTCATAAATCGGTGCATGTGAATCGAGCTCCCGTGCCCCGGACGAGAACTAGGATTTTTTCCTAGGTGGCTTGGGATGCGTGACGACATTGCATTGAATTTAATAAACTGATCGTAAATATGTTGAATGTCGACATACAACTATTATTTTACGAATTTATTGAAATTTTGATAATGAATAAATGAGAAAAATATCGTTTTTTTTTTAACGGTCTGCATGATCATTTGATGTCGGAAAGACGGGGGAGAAATGGAAACCTGTCGAAGACGGCGAACTCAGAGACGAGGGCCTTGTAGACGGCCACCCTGTTTGGGTCGAACCCGTTCATGACATCCCTCGACATGTTCATGGAGGGGTCCATCGAGTAGGCCTGCTGGGCGAACCCGTCCATTGGGGGCGGGACCGCCGCCGTGTCGTTCGACCCGAATATCTGCTCCCGGATCGCCTGGAAGGAGTGGCCCGGGTCCGGGTCCACGTAGTGGGCACCGTCGCCGAAGTGGAACCGAGTGGAGTTGGGGTTGGAGGTGGAGAGCGGGTTGGACTCCGAGCCGTCGACGCCGTTGATGGCCGGGTTGAGGCGCTTCATCCACCCCAGCATGTGGTCGAAGGACCGGTTCTCCATCACCAGGACGACCACCGTCCGGATGGGGCTCTGGGCCGCCGCTGCATGGGCGGAGAAGGAGGCGGCGAGGAGGAGAGAGAGGAGGAAGGAGGCGGTGGTCGGAGAGAGCGAGTTGCCTTTCTTCCTGCTAGACATTCTCGAAACGAAAGAAGAAGAAGAGGAGTTTGTGAGCTGAGAAAATGAGGGGGACAGAGGAGACAGTTTTGGTATACTTATGTCTTCTCATGTCCGGATTTTTTTTTTTTCTTTTTTGTGAATAGGTTGCCCAACGTAATGAAATCTCTCGATGGGGATGTAATAAATTATCGAGATCGTGTCGATTTAATTTTAATGGACAAGTTTCAATTTTTTATGGTAACTTTCATGTACGAGCTCGGGCCATGTGAACCCACTTCGTTTTGGCCGTGAAATGTTCGGGAGCGACCAGTGTGATCTGACGGTCAAGATGGGGCGAGATTAGGCGTGTCAGGGTGCATGCGAGAGACTTGCTCTTCGGGGCCGTAAATATGATTGAGTTTTAGGTATGAAAGAAGTTTTATGGTATGCTCAATTTATGGTATGGAGTATGGCGAGCTAGCGGGCTAATCGAATATGAGAAAATTCACTATACATTGTCTAGACAGAAAAGTCACCTGGACGAAACAAAATCCAATGTGCCAAATTACAAGCTAAGATCTCGTCTGTTTTGCCATCGTTTATTGTTGTGGTC
This sequence comes from Metrosideros polymorpha var. glaberrima, assembly GCA_001662345.2. Taxonomy (NCBI): domain Eukaryota; kingdom Viridiplantae; phylum Streptophyta; class Magnoliopsida; order Myrtales; family Myrtaceae; genus Metrosideros; species Metrosideros polymorpha. The sequence goes on along the minus strand of BCNH02000010.1, from coordinate 4,418,619 downwards.
GAGCACAAACGGTTTGGTTGAAAGGATGGAGAAAAGGCTGCTGACAGCATTGTTTCTTCCGGACAAACTTTGGGTCATCCTAAGCTTTTGTGGAATGGATGATGCTGAGCTCCTCAAGAGTGGGGAAGAATTACAATTTCAAGAGGAGGAATCGTTGAGCTTCGAAGAGCTGATATGATTTGGAGCCGTAAATATATATCGGTTGATTGCCCACAACTCATCGATTTAAACTTTTTAGGAAAGATGATCTGAATTGGATGTGTTCAAGGATTGAATCTTAAATTGGGGATGGAATCCCATGATCAATGCGCTTGCCAATGTGATCGTGCATGAAGATGGGCATGATAGTATAGCAATACGGACATAAGTTGAGAATGATGATTCTTTTCGGTACAATACATATGCAAAGCCAGCATCGGCTTTAGGTGTGCCCAAATTAGAAAAGATGTCATGACCATTTCTAAATTAACTAGTGGAAGACCAAGATATTTGTTGGTAACACACACAGAGAATGGAAATTAATAAAGAGGGAAGTCAAATTGAGTTCGAGAAATTGTATCAAAGTGCATTTCATCGTGTATTGCTACATAAAATACTCTAGCTCGAAAATACTTCAAAAGTTTTCAATGTATAATCGAATTTTTTTTTTATCTAGGATCACCGATATCTTAGAATCTGATCCTCAAGGATTGGTAGGAGTGCCCTAGATAAGAATATTCCTTCCTACTTTGACGATCCTTATGGTATTAAAATTATTGAAATGTGACATCGACGAAAGGGAAAGGCATATCCAGGTAACCTTCCCAAAAGGCAAAGTGATTGCGACAAATTATTTAAGGATTTGGAATACCCACAAAGGTTTTTTTGTTAGTAATTTTCCCCGATTGCATTCCATGCACAAGATTTAAGATTTCTCGTATAATCTTTCCCAAAGTTCCCCTGTAAGATTCTACGAGAACGTATGTTGTACTCCCTCGTGGCCGAAGTGTCTTTAGGAGCTATCAAAGAAAATGCACAAACAGGGATGATGCCTCTCTGATTTCTATCAGTTGTTCTCCTATGGTGTAGACTGAATAATTGATCTCACACTTTCATTTGACCTTGTGCTTCGGCGAAACAAACTCAAGATTCCAAAAAACGAAACAATACAAACCGTAAAAAGCATTTCCTGTTTTCGAGCTTCTGTTAAATTTAAGGCTAACATCATCAACAAAGGAATACAGATCAAACTAAAATCCTGATAGATGACTTGATGGCTTCTAGCTCTTCTAATCCAACCTTCTTCCACACTCCACCCATCATCAGACAGCCACCGACACCTCCCGACCCGCCTACATCTTCCAATTCACAATCCTGCACCGCTGCCTCCCTCATTTTCTTATTCCCCGAGTCGCGCAGTGAATCAGCATCGCAGCTCGCTTCTCTCTTCCCAGCACAGTGATTCAGTTCCTGAGTTGAGTTTCTTTCAAAGGCTTCAGGTGCTTCACCCGTTCTACAATCAAGGACAGGAAGACGACCAGAGAACCCGAAGTTGAGTGGCAACATGCCTATTGGAGATGGGTTCCACGATTTGGCAATGGCCCATCTGCATTTATTGTGTCCATCAGTGTTTGTCGGGCTCGAAGCTTTGTCCTTCACTCGACTAAGTCTGACTAACTCTAGCTTCTGAGCAGCTAGTCGCAGGCATTCTTCTTGCTCAGCAAATGTCACCGAACCCGTCTTACAAGAGCTTCCGTGGATGACATCCGAAGTAGCAACTGAAACCAAACAGAGTTTGTTAAGTTTGTTCACCAAAGAATTGTTCCCGATGACCTCTGCAATCTGAATGGCAGAGTTCATGAGCTGTTTGTTCCCCAGAGCTCCAACGTGAAGACTTTTGCGTAATATACCCGTCAGCATTTCCCTGGATATACTTCTCCGTGCAACAGGAACTTCGGTTTCAGAAGAAGAATCTACATCTCGGAAAGACTTCAGTTCCTTCAATATGGCAACAAGCCATGCAAACAAAGAGGAGAGGGGTGCAATTTGATAGGTCTTTACTCTATGTTGGGACGGCATCAAATGTTGCATTCCTGAAAGAGGGAAAAATTAAAGTAGAAACAAACAAAAGAAGTTGGCGGATGTCTTTCTGATGTAGTGAAGACCATGATTGAAATTTTGCACATTATGTAAAGAGCTGAATTCTTCCTAGAGCAGAAGAATTATGCAGATGCAGCCTGCAGTGCGAGTTCGTGCCCAAGTAATCCTGAATCCAATATTTAGCAGTTATACCAAGTAGGTTATTTTGATGTTCCAACTTGAGCAAAGAACTAGATCAGCAACCGGGAAAGATGAAATGTTGTGAATAAGCAGTTGAGGTTTCACCCGGAAAAAGAAATAAGTAGTCTACAAATCTTCAAGATGTGCAACCAAAACTGAGGGGAAAACTACAGCTGTATCAGCAGATTAAAGATGAAAGTCGTAGACTCGTAGGCAAACATAAGATTCTTACTACCCAAAATAAACAACCCCGACATAATTGTGTCAACCAGGGAATGATCAAGAAGCAAGAACGAAGTCCCCACCCCTGCAGTTTAAAGGGTAAGTAGAGGAAGCCAAAGGTAGGTATCAAATCACGACCTTATGGTTCTTGGTTGGCATGGACCATGTCAGAAGGGTAAGACAGTACTTTGACTCCTAATCCTAAACCATATATCTATCAAAGAAATTGCAACAGAAAATGCTTTTTCCCAAAGACAGCAAGAAATGTTTACTGGTCAACGCTTACCAGTTTCATTGTTGCTTGCTTCTTCTGTTTCAATCATATCAAGAACCGCCTTGAGAAGGTCCAGAAGCATTTTTGGTTCTTTACTTATTAATTTTGTCATCAAAATCATCCAGTCATCCAGCAAAGTCCGATTACCATGTGGATAATGGATTTCTTGTGGAAGCTCCAACATGTCAGAAGAGTTGACAACCTTAAGAAGAAACTCCAATAATACATAGATTACTTCTGTGGAGAAGGATGTGTATAACTGCACCAAATTTTTCAAGATCTTGCTCATTGTCTTTTTGGAACCTGGAAAATGAAGTACATCATCTAAGAATAAACATGCAGATTTCTATGCTGCTGGTGCTGCTTTCTACTGTTTCCTCTTGGAAAAACATTAAGATTTCTAATCAAATCATACACGCCTTACAACACGAAGAATGAAAATAATATAGCTAAATACAATCAGGATAAACATGGAGCTTTCACTGTGGACACAACTGCTGAAACACCAAGGCATCTCAAAATGACTATTTACTGATATGTTGGGAAAAAATTTCACGCTCGACTTACAAATGAGTAACATGTCTGCGAGCTTTGAAAAATATGAAGTCAGATTTCAACAATTGTACAAGTTAGAAAATTCGCTGCAACTTGCTGCTACCCATTACATTTAAACCTTGCAAGTTATATGTCTAGATACCAGAGTAGCAGCAACAAGTACTTCTAGGAGCTGTAGAGCCAACATTGGCTAAAGAGATAACTACTCGACCTCCTTGACCAGCCCAGAAGAATTAATGATTAATAACTCTCAGGACACTCTTCAATGTTTATCAGGAACCAATTCTTGGCTGGGGATTACAGATTGTTACTCAAAGTGAAGAAGGCAATGATTTTAGGTCCAGAACTCGAAAAACACAGCAAGTAAGATATTTTGTCTTTTTATAGCTTTTTGACCAACAGATAGAGTTGCAGAGTGGATTTTTTCACTTACAGATTCTCAGTGGATTTTTCCCCATTGGAAAAAAAAATCAGGAATCCATATATTCTCAACATATCTATAAGTATCAATAACATTAGTAAGATCAAACATCAATGGGATTGGGGAAAAGTGCACCTGAAAAAATTCTTACCTCCAGATTTAGATGTATGAAGCCTTCCAGCCATGAGCAACAAAACCTTACTACGCCCACAATGTTTTATGCCTATCAAAAGAGTGAAAGCAAAAAAGGAAGATCAGGCAAATGAAAAAATAACAAATCAAATCAAATCAAATCATCCTGTCTAGTTAACATTAATGAAAAGTTTAAGCCAAGGTCTCTCATAAAACTGATCAAAAAAAGTAAAAGGTCTCTTATGAACACATGGGATACTAAGCCAATGTCTCATTGTGTGATCTTTAACATGCTACCAATAAAGTTTAGGATCCCATGCTCCATCCTCAGGCAATTAAATCAACATTAAAATGCTTTTCTTTAAAACTATATATCACAAAGCCATCAAGATGCCAAGAGGCTCTTGCATCATAGACATCTTCCTTATTTGGAAAGAGAGAGGTCTACGGGTTTCAACCTTCGAATTAAGGGTGGGGAGGGGGCGCAAAAGAGCTATTTCCATGGAAGCCATTGAGACATTCTGCTACATAGCGCCCAAAAAAAAGTGGAAAAAAAGGATTTCAAATCAAACGCACTTTTTTCCTTAACCAGTGACGTTGATGGTGGACTCTGCTTATTTCTTAAGTAAAGGCCCAATTCACGAAGTTTAGACTTGACTTCTTTTCTGGCTCGAAGACTCCCATATCTCTTACACGGCATTGCTTTCTTCTGAGGTTCCCAGTAGTAAGACTTTAGCCAACTAAGGGCCTGTGTGAAAAGAAACGACTTAGTGGTCCAGACCATCAATGTTATAACTACAGATAGAATCACACAAGCTCAAGAGGAAAACAAAATGATCACAAAGCAAGGAGAGTTAGGCTATAAAGTAATGAGATCTTCTGTAGAAATGAAAGCCAATGCCAAATCTGCTAATACTATTTTTGTGTTCAATCAGTTTGCAAGAAAGCCAAACCTTTGCCCATTCAAAATCAATACCATCATCTTCATGAGGCCAAACTTCATTACTTCCCAAGTTTTTTTATTCATCAAAGGAAATCATGAACATGCATAACTTTACGATCAAAAGGCCAGAGATGAAACTTTTAGGCGATTGTCATGAGAAAATACAAGGCTCTCCTCACTAAATTACAAGCTTATCTTATTTCCAAATAATAAAAATAAATCGTCAACTCTTGATGGGTTATCAATCACGATTCTATGAATATGAAGTGTTAACCATAATCTTCATCTTTATATAACAAACAAAGTTGGGTTGGAACAGCTATGGAAGGAGAAAGACTTATTCTACATCTTGACAGCGCTTTGCCTACAGAAGTTATGATCTCATGCAGTGGAATTTACATTCATTCAAAAATAAAAATAAAAAAATACCAAGAGCAACACACTTAACGTTTTATTCAAGTGGCAAAAACAAGCAAAATCCAGAAAAGATGGAAGTTTGTCATTTATTGCTATAACAGACAGCAGAAAAGGTCGAGAATGCAGACCTGAAGTGAGGCTTCACGAACTAAGGGAAGTGCAGGCAGTTCACGATGAGAACCCTCTGCAACAATAGCACATAAAAGAAGCAAACACTGTATATTAAAATCCTAGACCAGAAGATTTCAAATATTAGAATGTCATTAGTAAAGGGGCAGCCAGAATTACAAGCTTGGTTCTCCCTATGGTTTGGGACCGGAAAGATAGGCAATTTCTAGAACATCAGCAATTGATTCCTTACCGTGACGAATATCAATCAGCATGCGCGGAATACCAATTGCATTAGCAGCCTCGGCAATTGACACCTCTGTTTTCTTCCGTGTCTTTTCGACAACACCATTCACAAGCCTTGAGATTGCAGATTGGTCGTTTGAAGAAAAACAAAAGTTAACAGTTTGTTGCAATAACAAAGCAATGTAATAGATTAAAGAAAAGAGGTAGCACACATCTGCCAGTCCTATAGGAGTTTGAAAGGTAACTTGAGGATAAGATACAAAGTGGAATTCACTGCATTAAGCTAAGCAAGAAGCCAAAAGCTAGCTGCACATGGGGACACATCTGATGTTAGCTAGTGATGGTTTTCATATTCCAAAGTAAGAAACTTAAGTCTAGCGGCCTGTACAAACTCATTTTACATCCAATGAAAGAATGATTCTCAGACCACAATAGCTGGGAAGAAGACCATTTAAAATCTCAAGTGAATGTCACTAGCTAAATGGTGCACATGAGTTCAAACAACTTGGCCAAAAACTTCTAAAATCCGCAAAGATCAATGTTTAATCGTTGAAATGCTTAGTTGGCAGGTAACACTTCAAGTAAATCCCCAGTCAAGTATGCCGAGACTTCGAAGTAAGAAATATTCAAACAAACTCTGCACTTTATTACTGTAAGCAGAACTAAGCCTACACATGAATTTCCAGAAAGACAGCCCTAGTTAAATCTCCAACTTTCGCACCTATCATCTAAAAGTTTTAAAAAGTCAAATGAAAAAGTAATTTAAGCCTATCCCAGAACAACATTTGAAGCCCACAACCCACCGATAAATACAGATGGCTCTTATGCATGGAAGTAGTTAGATGCAGGCATGACCAATGCTTCCAGTATCGCAAGATAAGACGCTATTGAAACTATACAAGGCATGCTTTAAAGAGCCAAACTCACTATTCCCACCTCAACCTTTTAGAGCTCTGCTGAAGATAATGTAAAGGAATGAACTGAGAATCACAAGCCAATCAAATAGGTCTCACTCTCACCTCATAATCGCCATGCAATAGAGCATAGCCAGGATTTCATCAGAATCAGAGAAAGCATTACAAGGCAGGTCTTTCCTGCGATAAATAAAAAAGAATGCGTGGATGAATTGGAGTGGCATGACAAAACCAATAATCGAACGGAAAAATAAACCGAATCTCGAAAAGCAAATATGCCATGCGAAATCAAGTGGTGAACAACAGATAGTGAAACTGAATACAACCCCGGCATGGCAAGGCAGAATGCAAATGAATTACCTGAAGAAAGGATCCTTCTGATGAATTTCAATGATGGAAGCCGTGACTTCGACTGCCACGGGAAGACATCCTCGGCTTCTCCACGCTGTTATCTGCAAACCGAAGCTCTCCTAAGGGGACCCAAAAAAAAATAAAGAAGGCTACAAAGAAGAAAAGTTCTATGTCTGCAATCAATAGCCCGAAACGCTTCCCCACTAACCGGCAATCAAATCAACCATTAAACTACTCTTACGAACGGCATACATTCTCCGTTGTCTCTAGCAACAAAAAAAGCATCATCAAGCAAATCCTCCACCGTCAGCTTAGCCGACTACTCACGGACACGAGAACCTACTCTGAACTACTTTCACAGATACTGAGAATGAGAAAAGCGACGAAGATGTAGGGTTTGAAGAGAACAGCGTTCGAGTCGCTTACTCTTCGGAGAGCGGAGGCTACGGAGTCCGGAGCGGGAGAGAAGAGAGAGGCTCGGACGGAGTCCCACTCGTCCCAGCTCAACCAAGGGACCAATCTGTAGATGACCGACGACGGCGATGGCGATGGCGACGGCTCCTCCTGTTCCATGTCTCTCGGCGCTTCTGCTTCCATTGAGCTCGGCTCTGCGGAGTGAGAATCTCTGGGCGACGGCGAGGCAAGAGAGAATGTGTGGTACTTGGGTTGAACTTCAAAAGAAAGAAGTTTCATTATTTTGTGTTGCCTTCTATTTTTCGTTTTACACTCATTAATTTTAGGAAAATTTTCAATTAAGCGCATGAAGCGCACTCATTTTTTCAAATAAGGACCTAAAGTGAATCTTATTTTAAATAAGAATTTGAAATGGTAAAATCGTTTCAAACAAGGACTTAAAGTGGCCAAATCGTCTCAAATAAAGATTTTGCCGATCGGCGACTATTTCGACCGTTGGAAAAGGAGTATTTTAGTAAAAAAAAAATAGGCCAAATTCCATAAAAAAAACCCCAAACTTTAGGTTCAGTCTCAAAAATACCCCGAACTTTTTTTTATCTTAGAAAAAACCCCAAACTTTAGGTCTAGTCCCAAATCTACCCCGAACTTTTCTTTTTTCAAAAAAAATCCCAAACTTTAAGTCAAGTCTCAAATCTACCCCAAACTTTTCTTTTGTCTCAGAAAAAACCTCAAACTTTAAGTCCAGTCCCAAATCTACCCTGGATTTTGTTTTGTCAAAAAAAAAAATCACAAAATTTCAACAATTCTCAAATCTACGCCCATGATCCAACCCCAACTTGACACGGCACTTCCACGTCGATAAAATCCACATCAATAAAGTAACATGTTTTTTTTTACAAAGAAAAGTTTGAAGAAATTTTGGACTGAACCTAAAGTTTGGGGTTCTTTTTGGACCAAAAAAAGTTTTATTTGTTATCGTTTCTAACTTTCGTATCCAAACCAAAACCGTTCTAGGATACGAAAGTTAGAGATGATAGCAAATAAACTTTTTTCGGTCCAAAAAGAACCCCAAACTTTAGGTTCAGTCCAAAATTTCTTCAAACTTTTCTTTGTAAAAAAAAACATGTTACTTTATTGATGTGGATTTTATCGATGTGGAAGT
>BCNH02000010.1:4340017-4409807 GCA_001662345.2 Metrosideros polymorpha var. glaberrima | reverse complement strand
TCCAAAAAGAACCCCAAACTTTAGGTTCAGTCCAAAATTTCTTCAAACTTTTCTTTGTAAAAAAAAATATGTTACTTTATTGATGTGGATTTTATTGATGTGGAAGTGCCGTATCAAGTTGAGGTTGGATCATGGGCGTAGATTTGAGAATTGTTGAAATTTTGTGATTTTTTTTTGGACAAAACAAAATCCGGGGCAGATTTGTGACTGAACTTAAAGTTTGGGGTTTTTTCTGAGACAAAAGAAAAGTTTGGGACAGATTTGGGACTTGACCTACAGTTTGAGGTTTTTTCCGAGACAAAAAAAAGTTTGGGGCATATTTGAGACTTGACCTAAAGTTTGGGGTTTTTTAGGGAATTCAGCCAAAAAAAATATATAAACATATATTTTTTAAACATATTTTATTTTTCCTCCCCTGACCATCCTCATCAATGGCCAGTGAATTTCGACCTTCGACGAGGGTTGCCCTCGCCCGCACTTGGCCTTGCCAGCCTAGGCGAGCCGGCGAGGGCCACCCTCGCCCTCGCCCTCACCTAGCCTCGACGCCGGCGAAGGTCGCCAGTGAGTGAAGAGGGGTTTGAAAAAGAAAAAGAAAAAGAAAAAGAAAAAGAAGAGAGATAAATAAATAAATCAAGGAAATTTTTTTTTTTAAAAAAGGTAAATGACAAAAATGTCTTTCAACTACCAAGCTAGGCCCTTTTTTGAAACTAATATAGCATTTGATGCTCTTATTTGAAACAAAATTCACTTCATACCCTTATTTGAATAAGGTCTACTTCGTGCCCTTATTTAAAAAAATATAGCACTTGTGGCTCTTATTTGAAAATTTCCCTTAATTTTATGATTAAAATAAATATTAATTATTAGAAGTTCTAATAATTAATCAGTTTGTCCTCTTGCTAACATTAGGAAAATCTCTCCATGTCTCAATTAAAAACAATACCATTGTTGAAATTACATCAAAAGCATCGAAAACCACAAATTATGTCAATTGTGATACAGTTACCTTAAATTTTTTCTAGTAATACAAAAAATCTCAAACTTATGACAGTGTGACACATTTACCTCCCGTCAAAGTTACGTCAATAAGGACAGTTGAAAATCTACCTACTTTGATGCTTTCATTGTTAACATGACGCTCACGTTGCTTAAGTGAAATAAAAACAGCCTTTTTTTAACTAAAAAATCACCTGACGAAATATCGATGGATAGTAAATATGTCACGTAGATACAAGTTTGAAATTTTTTATGTCACCAAAAAAAGTTTAGAAAAAATGTCACAGTTTAAATTTTTTGATGTCATAGTGGACATAATTTATGATTTTTTGTGGCCTTTTTCCCGTTTATTAAACTTACAAATTTAATTTGTGGCAAAGAAGAAATCAAACTTGCAATTTCATCCTGTACAAAATCTCAAACGCTCTTGTCAATCGCGTGGTAAAGAACCTGTTGCAATGAAGAAAGAGTTATTACCCCGTCCACCACCAGCTAACTCCGCCGTATATACAGTACCCGGAACCCGCGAATATGGGATCCAAGGCGGAAACATACACCTCCACCGCGAGATCTAAGTTGGTTCCTAGCTTTCAATGTGCATTAATCGTTCATCGTACGGCTGTAGAGCCGACCGTGCACGGCGACCTCCGAGCACGGATGCATTACTTGCCTAGACTCGAGTCCATATGAATCGGGTGAATCACAGCCAATCCCATGTAGATTTCACAAAAGCGCAATGGCCTTGATTGCAGTTGATTCATAAACAACATGGTCCGGCCGTGAGCAAGAACAACATAAGAAAAACACCTGTCTAAACAAACAGATAAAAGGTGAAACAAAATCCTCAGCGCAAGAGTATTTACTGAATATCAATTGTTTTTTGTTGCATCATCCGATATGTCAAAGCATTTTCCAAACATCACCTGTGTATGAAAAAAAAGAACACCAAACCATGACTCAGAAAATTTGGGAGGCTCGAGCCAATGTCGATAAATAAGTTGGCACTGCTATAAGATTAATTGTCTGAATTTGCGGCCTAGCCAAGCACAGGACTGGGCTTGCTATCAGTTGGGGCCGATCTGATCTTCGTGTGGAGAATCTCAACGCTAAGAGGACCACAAGTAGAACTAGTAACTCCTGCCCCAGTAGCTCCACCTTTTCGCGGGCTTTCCAGAAGCAAAGCATTTAGTACCTGCATGAACCACAATGAAGAAGTGACGTGAAGCACAACCTGGAGCTAGACTTCCTGAATAACATAAGAACACCAACCAGGCCTTATAACACTAACAAAAAAGAGAGAGAGAGAAGTTTAGCCCAGCACGTCAATGCCACTTCAGGTTTTCAAACTTGTGAAATGGTCGAAGACAATCTAAAAACAAGACATTTGTTCAGATTCCAACCTTGCTGAGAGATTGGCTTCTCCCATGGACAGACATCATGAACTCAAGTGGCAAAGATCAAAATGTCCTAGTTATGAAAATGAATCATGGTACCTTCAGGAAGCTCTGGCTGTTCAAATGGGCAACAAAGTGTCTTGCATGCTCCCATCTCACCCTTTGTCCTTACTTTTACTTCTTTCTCCACCTCCTAAAGTAAGGAATGCAAAAGCTTTCAGGTAAAAAAGAGAAAGAAAGTACCATACTAAAAGGAAGTGTATCCCAAGAAGATTGCAAGCTATATTTACATTAATGAACAAATTCACAGTTTTGCTGCAATGCAACAAAAGCACACTGCAGATTGAAAATTTAACCCAAAGTACAGCAATAGCTACATCTTGAGCTTCCACTAGAGGTTCTCTAAAGCTATTGAATTCCTCCCACAACAAAGCCATATAAATACGAACACGACTGAAAGATAAGACTTTTTCCACACAGGCTTTGGAGCTAAGAATTTAAAATGGTGACAGAAAGAATCAAATAACATATATAAGTAAATGCCAACCAACTGAAGAAAGAACTCTCGGCACAAGATAATCACGAATGAAAAGCAATGTACAGGAAACATACTTCCTCATCACACCAAGGAGCCAAAACCATCTTCTTTTGGCCTAGTGCTTCCACGAATTCATCCCACGTTTTTACAACTTGAATGCAAGCATCTCGTTTTTGTTTTGCAGTATCAAACAGGCTCTGTTGAATGTTGGCCAACATTTCTTTCACCTGCTCAATTAAGTCAGCCCTTGGTATATCTTTTTTAGCAGAATTATCACGCCGAACAGCTCGGACCTGTTTGTTAATGCCAAGGTGTCACTCTTATCTCCAACAAGAATAAAGGGGTTGTGAAGAAAAAATGTAATCAGCAGGTGATTATGCCACAAACAAATAAATAGTCAAGAAGAAAGTTGTTTCTTACCTGATTATTTGCCAAGTCCTTTGGTCCAATTTCAATCCTTAGAGGAACGCCTTTCATTTCCCAATTTGAGTACTTCCAACCAGGCGAATAGTTATCTCTGAGGTCTGACTCCGCACGAATACCTGCTTCACATAAGCTATTGACAGTGGCTGTGCAGGCATCAAAGATACCTTGAGTATTGGCATCTTTATATGGAACGGGTATAATGATAACTTGAACTGATGCCACTTTGGGAGGTAGAACCAACCCCTTATCATCCCCATGAACCATCACCATTACCCCAATCTGCACAGAATTTGGAAAATGGCAGCAAATTTTTACAGCCAGTCTCACAAGGATGATGCAAATGGCTAAATTTTATTTACCCAAAATGATGAAAGGTAATGAAAGTTGTCTACCCACATTCATGTTGATGCTTCAGACCAAAAAAAAAAAAATCATGTAGATGCTTGACAAAAACATTGAAAGGGCATATGTCAGACCTATTTGAAAACATCCTAAAATGAGTTGTAGAAACTACAAACAAGTTCACAGTGGAAATATACCGTTCTAGTCGTATAGGCCCACGAGTTCTGCCAGACCATGGCTTTCTCTCTCTTTTCATTCTCAAAGAATATTTCAAACATTTTTGCAAAATTCTGACCCAGACAGTGTGATGTCGCCCCTTGAATTCCACGCCCAGTGTTAGGAATAAATGTCTGGCACATAAAACATAGGCAACTGTGATGACAGAGTTACACATCTGAGAACAATTATACGTTCAACAATCACTGTGAATGGCTTTAGAATACAATACACAAAAGATGGTTTACGCACTTCTGTTCTAAGCATTTACCTCTACAGTAGTTGTATAAAAACCACCAGCAAACTTCTCCAACTCACTCTTCTTGCCCTTTATTACTGGAACAGCTAAATACTCTTCATATATACGTCTATAGAGTTCCAGTATCTCAAGAACCTGCAACAAAACCATTGTCAGATACTTCAACATCTGCTTCCTGCATTTCGACAAGACTCAGAACATACTGACAAGCCAGATTAAAATCATCGAGACCATTTCTTATGGAAAGGTGTTATGACTCTATTTATCGAATTAGTATTCGTGCCTTCTACATGTCTATGGAGAGACTAAGCTCTATTTCAGAAATTGGACTCTCTTATTGTCTGTGACTTGATAGACAGCACTAGATACAGTTAAAGGCATGAAAAAACACTACTTGCAGTGAGATTAACTAAAAGATCATAAATAATTCTACCGAGTTGAATAAAAAACTACACGGCCTTAGAGAAAGGACAGTACTTGATTTGAAATTGAAAACTATTGAGTGTCAAGGATCTAATACACAAAAAGAAAAAAGGAAATAAAAAGAAATGTTAAAGGACCTATAAGTTATCCTGCCTTGCAACCAAATGAGGAGAAGGGCGAGGATTAACAAAGTAGAACTCTGACGAAATCCAACCACTGGGAAAATATTATACAACATCCTTTGAATTCACAAACTCGCTTTCAGCTACATGATCTAAACTCGGATACAAAATAAGCGGGAAAAGGAACCTCTGCATCTGCTTCTTCTTTTGTAGCAAAAGCTGTATGTCCTTCCTGCCAAAGAAACTCACGACTCCTGCAGTAAATAGGGGGGGAAAAGGAGTAAACAAGAGAAGCTGATCAAACATCATGTAATTCATAAACATGTCATTCTTCTGGAAACTATTCCACATAAATATAGTCAAGCAAGATTAAGCTTCTAAGTGTTAAAAAACTTCCGGCATTTTAAGTGCTAACCCAATTTATAAAAGCCGATCTTCTCTCTTGGCCTCTTGGCTATATAATAAGTTAAAAACAAACAATGATCAAGATTTCTCCATGACAAAACATATGAAAAACTTAATGCCGCAACTTTTATCTCTAGTTAGATCCTATCAATGTCTATTGAAAGATCATCTCTAATGTGCCTGAGTGTGTGTGTGTGTGTGTGTGTGAGAGAGAGAGAGAGAAGGGGAAGGGTCCAGAATTTAACCTGTGAGACCAAGCACAGTGAAAGGTTGAAGAATATGAATACCTGATAAAGGGTGTAGGATTGCTAAACTCCCATCTAACAACATTGCACCACTGATTAAGTCTCAAAGGCAAGTCTCTGTGTCCCCTTATCCACTTAGAAAAGTAAGGATACATCACTGTCTCACTTGTTGGTCGGATTGCTATAGGCACTTCCAAATCAGATTCCCCAGATTTTGTCACCCAGGCAACCTGAAGACCCAAGAACAAACTATAACGCTAATAACTACATTGATAGTAACCAAGCAGGCAGCAGTAATCCATACAAACGTGTTGACTAAGACATTTGAAACAATGTCACCTATTGGTAAATTCCTATCCATAGTTCCTTCTAAATAAATTCCATAATAAGAGAATGCCCCAAGAATTATGCCTATGATAAGCATTTGGTATCCTGAACCTGGCTATTAAAATAAACTCACATGATACCTCACTCTCAAGGTCCTCAATATTAGAAATTTCTTCCAAATCAACTTAATCAAATTATGAAACTCTGTCTAAAAGTTGACTTGCCTATTCAGCAAGTTGTTTGATTGGTTAGAAGTTGGCATTTACCTTTGTCTAGTTCTATGGAATGTTACTCTTAGTGGTGTGCATGGCTTCACACTTTGTGATTCCATGCTTAGCTAGTTGGAAGCTGGTGGGAAAGGCCTAGCGACTTTGCATTCAATGGAATCATCCATATTTCCAGGTAAGATTATTCAGAACCGTACATTGCCCCGAAGAAAAATAAGCCGCCTCTTTTCTTATAGGTCAGACACCTTTGAGATGCCAAAAAACATATTCTCAACTCACCAAATGAGCAATAGCACCAATAACAGTGTCAAAGAAGATTTTTCAACACTGTCCATTAAACTTCCCATTCCAACAACTTGGTAGACCAGCTACGAACAAATTGAAGCATTACAAAAATGAAAAGACAAACATACGGGATCATCAAATTTATTGAGAACAAACCAATTCACCAAACAGTTCAAATACCTAGTGTCCACAAACATGAAATTTTTTTCTTGATAACCATCTCGACTACACTACACTAATAATCAGCAACTTTTCAAACACAAGGATACCTTTCATCATGCTGTAAAGAAAGGGAAAAAGGAACAAGATTAAACAAGCTATCAATTAAATGCTGTCTCACCTCTGGAGCAAAACCCTCTATATGGTCTTTTTCACGTTGTAGAACCCCAGGAGATACGAAAAGAGGGAAATAACAGTTCTTAATTTTCATCTTCTTTATTTCAGCATCAAAGAACTCCTGCAGATTAACATCGACGACATAACAATTATGTGTTTGCCAGGGAGAAATTTGAAAAAAGCAACAAATTGGTGTCAACCCTGGAAAAACATTCAACAGAAGCCGGAGAATATTATGATTGACTAGCAAGGGCATTAATTGCAGATTGTGAACATAGCTTGAAGTCATACTTGTCTCCCAACTGGTCTCTAAGTGGCAGATTACATGCTCCAATTTCAATCCCATTTGACTTTAACAAAATACTTTAACAACTTTGCTTCTAACCTACCAATCAAATGTGGATTAATTCTTAATGTTATTATCAAAGTCAGATGAGGGGTGAAGTTTCAATGTGTCACCCACTCATTAGAGGTCAATTTGGAGGCGAGTATAGCTCTAAGAGACATGTTGAGCATGCAAGAAGGAACAGAGAGCAGCAACACTTATTGAATCTGAATTGGACTGTTCAAACTATTTTATCATCAAACAACTGGACAATCAGAGTTCAGTCACATCTTAGAATCAAAATAGACAATCCGTTCTCAAACTATCTGATTTTCACAACCAGAAATGATTTACATAAGCATCTTTGTACCGAGTGATGTTTGGCGACAGAATCATTTAAAACCATTGCATTGAACTAGTTATAGTGAAAGAAGTCATTTGCAGAGCAGGGATACCCCTAGAATAAGTAGCACAACTACTAGTGTAGATCCATCTAGTGTGAATGACAAGCTACCTTGCAGCAGAGCATCCAACAGACACAGTCATACCATTATAGCTAGCTTGCTAGGATTGAAGGCTGTAGCAGTAAGAACTCTATGTCAATCAGAACATGACAAACATTTCCACCATTTTCGAGAAAACTTCGCAGAGGAGGGAAGGCCATAAGAAGCACAGAGACAGAAGGTGAATTACTTCAGAAAAGGATTCGAACTCACTTGCATAATCTCCCAAATGGCCATTGCCCATGGCCTTAGAATGTAACAGCCAGAGATATCATAGTACTCTATCATTTCACCGCTGACAACAACCTATGTCAACCAAAAGAAGTCAAATATAATCAGTGAAGACATTTCATTTCTTGATGCAACTTCCAAGGCAACAAGAATCAGCGCCAACTGGATTTAACCAACTCAAAACTACTTGGATGTACCTATTATTCCTTAGATGGACAACGGCAAAGTTCAATTATCTTTCCTACTTCAATCATATCCCGTTTGACAATGATGCAAATCACACAAAAAAAAAAACTTTACTCGATTTCTGGGAATGCGACCAAGACAAACTACAACCCTCAAAAATAGATACTCCTCTTTACGAGACAGGACCCTTAACATGAGCAGCCTCGCTACCAAGTACCAAGAAACGTACCTCGGAATACCATTCCCCGAAGTTCTCATCCTTCTTATTGGAGAGACCCAATCCCGTCTCCTTCTTCACCTCCTTCTTCTTCCCCGCGCTAGCATTGGGTTTATTGGGTTTCTTCGCTTCTTTACTGGCCATCCCCCTGATTCGCGGCAAATTGACGTCGACAGACGCCGCAAAAATTCCAAATCAATCCGTTGAATAAACACAGAGCGCGCCAGAAACCGCTCACGGCAACAACAAAAAAACCACTAACTATCGCAGGCAAACGCGATGACAATCCGCCGCCGAATTCGTTCAGATTAGTTTCCCAAAGTCGAGAGGAAAGAACTCAATTCGCAACATCACTGAATTTCAATAAATAGAAAAATCGGATAAGACCGTGAATGAAGCTCGCCGTCGTCCGGCTTACCTTGGTCTTCGCGGGCAAGTTGATAAGGTCGCGAGGGCGGACGCAGAGAGAGCTCCGGCGGCGGAACCAGCGGACGCGAGTGAAAGCCGGCGGCACAGGCGAGAAACCCTACTGGAAATGGAGCGGATTTAAGAGAGGAAAAAGTCAAAAGCGAGAGTGGTACTGTGATACCGGTACTGGTCCGATCCAATCACGTTCGGCTCGAATCGGATCCGCGGACCGCCTGTCCGAAGCACGTCAGATGCACGCTGACTTGTGCGCGTTAATTAATATGTTTATTAACGGAAAATACCAAGATTATATTTCCCGTTATTAACCGTATATGATTTTCCTACGGTCTTTTGAACTTTATATTATTTGCTAAATTACATTGGCCTGCGTGAAAGGAATTTAATTTTTATTTATTTTTTCGAATTTGAGACCCTTTCGTTTCGCGAAAAATGAATGATTTGAAAAATATTTTCATAAAAAAAACCGCTTATATCGCTTGAACTAATTAGTTAATGAAAAATATTTTCATTATCGGCAATAATTTATTTTTTAATATTTTTTTTGGATGATTAAAATATTTTTTATTCATTTATTTTTGTAAACAATACTAGCGATTATGTTTTGGAAATTATTTTATAAATCATTTCTTTTCTGTAAAACAAAAACACCCTAAATCTCACGATTTCTGCACCTTGACTTTTTTTAAATCCAATTTTTTTCAAATTTTCATAACACTAAAATGTTAACATACAAATATAAACATAAAAATCAAAATTGAGAAAATGTTCGCTTCTGTGATTGCCATATGGCACTTCACATATCTTTGTGATTGTCGCATGACAAGCCATAAGGAGTATAGTTTTGCCACGCGACTCGCATTCAACCAATAAACTTTTTTTTCTTGTTAATTTTAATTTTGCTTTGTTACTTCCAAAAATTTTTAATCTTTTATTGAGTATGAAATTCAAAGAACGAAACATTAAAGAGAAAGCGTCTCAAGTGTATAAAGGACCAAAATTTTTTTTTTACCATTATATCGAGACAAAAATGCCATACTACTACAAAAACCAATCTTACCAATTCTATGTTTACCTATGAGTAGTATATAGTGTGTTTAGGCCTGAATATAAAAGAGATGCAAGGATTGACAGTTGCTCACTAAGTGAGGGTCATCTATCGATCAAGCTTTGTAGCAGAGCTCGCGCAACCACAACCGCTAGGCCCAACTTTTGCTACAGAGCTCTCATTGCAATGGCCAAACTGGTGGCAGAGCGCGCAAGGCCTACTGTGGCCATTGTGAGCACGAGGCCAATTTGACACAACTCGAAGCGATCGTGGGCTAATTATAATCAACCAATCAGAGGCAAGCGACGGCTAATCATATTCCTACAAGAGACACATGCATTGCACCATCTGATCGGATGAAGTTAGCACTTTTGTACAAGCGAAGCTAACTTTTGTAAATGAGCATAAAATTGGGACGTAGTTTAACATTATCAGCAATAAAGTGGGAAAAGTTAATTAGTCGGGCGGTAGTTTCTTATGTGATAATACCTCGGATTCCTTTGACTTCGGTTACTGTTGCGCGTTAATGGTCAAAATTTGAAAATTACGGACTACCCCTTTCTAACTTTATCATCGTTGCACAATACCCCCTCGGGTTTTGAAAAAAATTATAATATTGGTCCCCTCGGACTTTGATTTTTGTTGCAACCGCTTTTTATCCATTCTGCATAAGCATTAGGTTTATATGAAAATGGACTAATTCGTTTTTCTTGATCGAATTATTAACCATCTAATGAGAATGAGAAAACTCGGTAGAAATTATTTTAACCAGATGAATGAGTTAGTCCACATTCAAGTAGTAGTTAACGTCTATGTAGACACAAATACGAGCAGATGCACCAAATTCAAAGTTTATGAGAGGGTGACTTATAACCTTCACGGGGCTATTGTGCAACAATGACAAACGTATGGGGGTTAATTTGCAACTTTTCGAAGCTTAGGGGTATAGCAACGGTGTCAAAGTTATTCCTATTCTTTTTCACGCTAGAAAGCGAGCTTGGGCTATTCGTTTTTTTGGCGTGAACCTTAGGCTTGGATGAGATTGAGACATAGTCCCCTTTAACTCCTCATCCTTAATAGTATAAGGTTCTACTTTGGAATATATCTTTTACAACTCTTTAATGGTAATATGAATAAGTAGGATTCGTCACTTCCTACGTTATTCATTTATCAAGTCTCTTTCTTGGCCGTATATCTTTCATTGGATCTACCCACAATTCTTTTCCCCATTTTTATTTTTATTTTCTATACATAGATATTGATTAAATGTCATATGTGACATTTGGAGCAGGATTAGGCAGCCTAAACACTGGACCACACCAACGAGTTCATGCTTGGGTGGGTCATTCAAAGTCCCGGCCTACTTGAGCCAAGCCTCGAGTTTGGGGGGTGTACCTAGTAAGTGAGCCTAAAGCTAACCAACCACTCGATCATCCACATCATTAATGTATTCGCATGAGAGCACATTCTATGCCTCTCTATCACATGACCATAGGATCATCCATGTTTTCATGATTTTGTTTAATTTGTGCAATCAAACACTTCGTAACTCGTAATTATCTATAATATTGAAAAGAAGAAGAAGGGAACCTCCATTGTCTCAATTTTCATTTGTCTCTTTATTATTTATGGTGTAATGTAATTAGAGCGAGGTTAACTTCACATGTAAAAAGTTACTACCTTTGAATTATATTACCATAATGGTGGTCTCAATAACGATTGGAGATATGAAACCATGACATGATATAAATCGACTACAGCTTGGAAAAACTTCGAAAGCAACTTTGGACTCTTGGCCATCAGGAAATTCTTGCCTCGACCCGATTAACGGGATCAAGTTCATTACGACCTTTGATTTTGTGGATTCCACGGTGAAGATCGACGGGTTTAGTGAGGCTGGGTCTTCGAAAGAAATTCCCCTAAACTATTTGGAGGTGGAGGGAAGTCCAGATGTTTGAGCCCAAGATCCAATACAATTACCCAACCCGCTTTCACTCAAATCTCTATAGATGAAAGCGGGTGCGTCTATTTTTTCCTCGGCCCAAATAGAGAGCGAGTACGATCAGTACTTACTCTCACGCCTGGAGCGTGCGCACGTGCGTTGGCACGTGTGCGTGAGAGAGAGAAGAGAGAGAAAGGGAGAGAGAGCGCACGGGTAGACGACCAAAAAAGAGAAAATTCGGGCGAGTCAAGAGGTTGGCCCACCTTTTGTGGGGCCGGGGCCCATGTGATAAAAAGGTTTTTTTTTTTCAAATAAGTTATTTTTTTTACTATGAATAACTACTAACTCTTTAAAGTTTAAATATTACTAGATAGCTGCATTAATCTCTTTGCACAAATAACAAGTGATTATGGTGAATCGTTTCTAAGGAATAGCGTGGAAATTATGTTATTCTAATATTTTTTATTACTAAGCACGTAGACGCTATAGAGATATAAAGTACTCTAAAGACACGGTTACTTAATAAATTCACAATAAATTGACAGTACAAATGAAATCGTGAGTGGAAGGATATTACGAGTTTCATATAAGTAATTCTCAATAATATTAGATACAATCCTATTTATCATTCTTTTTTGCGAGGTTAAAGAGCAAGATAAGTAATAGAAAGAAAAGTGATCCACGGCGAAGTTCCTCTTCAATAATTCGTAAGAACATTTAGACTCTGTTTGTTTCGTGCAAAATGTGACGTTTTTAGAAAACGTTTTCCAAGAAGTTATTTTTTGAGATAATGACAATATTTTTCTATGTTTGGCTGGAACTTGAAAATAAATTAAAAAATATTTTCTACCGTTTGGTATGGAAATTTTAATTTAATTTTCTTGGGGAGAATTACAAAAATTTAAATTTTATTTTTCTTTATCCTTCTTCCTCAGTCGATCACCGGTCACCACGACAGTCGGCGACGAGTCACAGGCGAGGGATGAGCTCGCCCAAGGGCGACGAGCTTGCCCGAGGCCGACAAGCTCGAGTTTCACCAGATCCGGCGAGCTAGGCGAGGCTCAACCCTTGTTGACCTCTAACGACCTCAAGTGAGGCGGGCAAGCTTGGGCCTTGTTCGAGGTCGTTAGAGCCTCGCCAACCTCTAACGACCTCGGGCGAGGCTCAAGCGTTGCCTAGCTCAAGCTCGCCAAAGTCGAGTGAGCTCGTCCCTCACCTATGGCGAATTGTCAACTGTTGCTATGGCCTGTGACTAGCCGAGGAAGACAGAAAAAGAAAAGGAAAGAAAAGAAAAGAAAATGAATTTAAAATTTGATTTTTAAAAGAAAAGGGAAAAAGAAAAGGAGAGTAAAAATAGTTAAAAGGAGTGCACAGAAGAAAATATGCTTGGTCTGGGTGAAAGAAGAGGAGGAAAAATGAAATCATTTTCCCCATTTCTGAAGTGTTTTTTCCATTAACGAAAAATGTTTTCATTGACTAGTTTATTTTATGCGAACCAAACGCCAACAAATTCGGAAGCTTTTTCTTGAAAGCTGTTTTTCATGAAATAAACGGAGTTTTAGAGATGCGTAAGACTGCTTATAGAAAGAATTTTTTTTTACACCAACTCAATGTCAATGGTACCAACCAAGTTAGTGTCCTTCTATCATATATTTCAATAGAAAAATACATATGTTGTTGGCATTGTAAGGAAAAAAAATGGAGTGCAACCATTTATAGATTTTTTAAAGAAAAAGAGTAAAATGACGAGGCTCTTTGAAACTTGTGACGTCTTAAAATCAAATATATCATAATACGTTTCAAGTTACAGAATCGAATCACATATATTGATTAAAAGATAAATCCATTTGTCTCGCGAGGAGTAAAAAATTAATTGGATGACCCTATAGTTATTTACACATGATAGCATGGAGAATCAAGTATGTGTTGTGCATTAAATCCATCATTAATTTTTTTTTTCATAACTAATCCATTAAAAAGGCAATGAAGTTTTTCGTTTATTATGGGCTAGGGGAATTAAGCCCAATATATAATATTATGGCCAGTATACGTGAATGAAGCCCAATATATTTATAACATGGCATTTTCCTTTTTGGAATTACGAAAATTTTCAAGCAAACTCACTCAAAATTGCAGAAAAAAAGGAAAATTCGGAGGACGAATTTGCAAGAAAAAAAAAACAACACAACGAAATTAACATTACCAAAATTCACGTGACTAAAGAAAACGTCTGCTGGTTGCGATAAGCTTCCTTTCCTCTCCTTCGCGCAATTTCCTTCCCCTGATAAGTGACGTTGACTCCAGAAAACGACAACCAATGCCATTCCGACACGTTTTTCCTTCCACTACATTGGACCTCCCACGATCACCACTCAGTTATTTTTACCTTTATTATTATTATTATTATTATTTTCTGGGGGTAAAAGCAAATTATTTATTATATTCCCAATCAATACTCGCTCAGTCAGCAACGAAAATTAATAAAAAAAATTCCTCTCATTGCCTTGAAAAAACAAGGAAAGAGATGTTTGCATCGAGCTTTTAAAAATGGGCAGTGGATTGATTTGATCTGTGCACCTCTGTCTCGACTCTCTCTCTCTCTCTCCATTACTCGACATTGACATCTCTCGAGCGGAACACAGCTCCGCGAGAGCCAACCACCATGTCATCGTCTTACAGGCGACTTCCCGCCGGCGCCGGCGCGAAGAATCTCCCCTCGCCGTCCACCTCGAGGCGGCACGCGACGGAGACGGTGTGGCCGCGTCGCCATCACACGGATCGGTGGCAGAGGATCGTCCTGCGATCGCCGAACAGGTCCGATTCGTGGCTCGCGGTAGTGGCGGCGCGGGGGGAGGGGCCATGCGGCGACGGCGACGGCGGCGCGAGGATCGGGAAGGAGGGGCCGAGGGCGGCGGGGCCGTGCCGCTACGCGGTGGGGGACAGCGAGGGGACCGGAGGTGGCGGCGTGGATAGGGCGGTGGGGAGCTGGTGGAGGTGGGGGGTGGAGAGGAGGAAGGCGGAGGTGGCGGCGGCCGCGGCGGCGACGGTGGTGCTTGGGGTGGGGAACCGCGTGCTGTACAAGCTAGCCCTGGTGCCTCTCAAGCATTACCCCTTCTTCCTCGCGCAGCTTGCGACGGTCGGGTCAGTCTCTCTCTCTGTCTCTGTCGCGCGATCGCTCTCTGCTGTGATTAACGCGCGTGCTCCGATCAATTGAACGAGCGTGGAAGTAGTGAAATCTGAAAACCAATGCCTCTCGACTCTCTACTAGGGGTGAGCACGGTTCCGGATAAAACCGAGAACCGGGAATCGGAACCGGGAACCGGACCTCCGGTTCCAGGTTCCACTACGTGAGGGTCCGGTTCCCGATTCCATTTTTTTAAAAATCGTAGGTTCCGATTCGGATTCTTAAAGGAACCGGAACCGGTTTAGGAACCGGAACCGGGGACTAGGAACCGGTGAAAAACCATACCCAACTCTTCTCCCAACCTCCCTCCCAACAACACCCACTTAGCTTGTGCTCTCAACTCTCAATAAAAATTTTGGCTTGGGAGATAATAATTACTAATATAGGGCAGAACACAAATAATTTAGCAATTTATTGTCTTGAAATCAAATTTAAGAATGGTGAGCCACGCCTCATAAGAAACCTCATTTCATAAAACCATATCTTTTGACAGATTCTTTTTTCCTTTTCCATTTTTCAGAACCTTCAAACAAAAGATGTTTATAACATTTCTGAAGTGCAAAAATGAGACTTCATTCTTCTTTTCTGTTTGGTGGGCATGATAGAGTACATAAGTCGTCCAATAAGATTACTTTCAAAACATTCATGCATCATAGCTCTCAAAGACCAATTCTACTTATATGAGATGTAAGAAAAGCTGATCAAGAGACCCATGACAGCAAGGGTAGCAGAAGTGAGGCTCTTTTGCCAGTTGCTGTATAATTTGCCGATGTTCTGGCAATCCACAGATTCCATGCTCATCATTAGCAAACCTAGAGCTTTGATTATGGGTAGGATCCAAATCCAATCAAATATTTAGATGAGTGCTTGATTGAGATTTTCAACATTCAGAATGATAACTACATCGTTTAAGGTATCGATATTCTATTTTGGCTTCGCATTAGTTTTTTATTGTCCATATTTATCGCATTAGTACATCTTTATTGTTTGATGAAGGAACCTGTAAGAACCTGGAACCGACCCTGGAACCTATGACAGGGTAGGTTCCATGTTCCAACGGGTAGGTTCCAGGTTCCAAAAAATGAGGAACCTGTAGGGCGGGTAGGTTCCAGGTTCCAGGTGGAACCTACCCAGAACCTGGAACCGCTCACCCCTATTCTCTATCTTCTCTAAGGTGAATTTGATTCAGCTTTGCAAACGCTAAAAGTTCGATACTGGATTAGCATTGAGCTTTTAGCATTCTCAAAACTAGAATTTAGCCGAAAATTACATGCCAAACACTTTAGTATTTCTTTCAAAAGTTTTAGAGGTCGAAAACTCTTTCGACAAGCTGAACCAAACCCAGCTGTAGTCTTATCATTGAAATGTTTCGCGATAGTTGCTATTGCCACTCCAACCTACGATACTTTCTGCATTCAAGCACATGCACGGCCGAGCTGTCGTGTTTATCGGCTGCCGATTTTCCACTTCCCGTCGCTGGACATTTTCTTGTGCACTTTTTTTCGGGATTTTGTTACTTCTTTTCTTATACAAGTAATCGGCGTCCAAAAATTGTAAATTCTTTTCCCAAAAAAATAAAACCGTAAATTCTTCTATTAAAGGCATGTATCGAGTGCTTCTTAACAATTCCTTTTCACTTTTCGTTCAGTAAAACAATTTTTTTGGCAATTTATTAAAATGGGATCGGGTGGTATTTTGCTTTTGAATTTTTGAATTTTTCGATTAATCTCAAAATCTTAAAAGAGAGATTTTAATTTTAACCATTTTTGAATTGGAGCTTTTCGAAGAGTACTGCTAAGCTTTTTAAATTCAGATGTTCTTTTTTATCAAGTACAGCGAACGTCTATGCGTAGAACGTGATTGTGTTCAAACGGGATTTGGATTTTTCGAAACATTTATTATAAGTATTAATCGAATATAAGGAAATTGAATTTTCTAACATATTTCACAGTGCCGGGTCTGAATTTTCTCGCTTTTGTGCTCTCCGATTTTGAAACCGTCGATTGGAACCGGATACGATGGGTGGCTTTCGGAACAAACGAACGAAAGGAAACTCGCTTTGCCATGTGTTTTTTTCTTTTTTTAATGGGGGTGTTGGTCGGGGCTTTTGTCGTTTATCGGCTGGGTGTCGTGGACAGGTGAACCTCTTCGAGAGTGAGCAAATCGCTGACGCTAGTGACAGAATCTGTAAATTGCGTCCATTCCACCCGCCTTTCTATTTTGGCATTAAAGAAATCATGGATAGCTACGAGGTACAAGGATGAAAAATATTTGACATTCGCGACCTTTTAAGGATTTTTTGGTCAATTTCTGTTTAAGGAATGACTGCAATTTTTTTTTTATTATTTAATGTATAGTCTTGTTTTGAAAAATTCAATTTTTGCAAAGAAAAGAACGAGTTGGTCTTTTTCTCTATGGAGCCGAAGGGCGTGTTTGGTAACACTCCAAAAATTCTAATTCTGCTCTAAAAACATTTTTGGAATAGAAGTGCGTTTGATAAAAAATTATTTCTGGAGCATTTTTTTACTTTTAGAGCAGAATTGCGTTTGAAAAAAGAAGAAGAAATTTTTACTCCATAAGTGATTTTCTCTTCCTTTCTAAAAGTGATTTTTGTTCCTCGCTACCAGTCGCCGAAGTAGAATGAGGGCGCGTTTGGTAACACTCTAGAAATGCATTTCTCATTCTGAAACAGAATTACTCATGATCAGAAGTTGAATTTTAGAATAGAATGAAAAACAAAAGCACCCAAACTTATCGGGGGCCTATATTTTTTTTGTCTCCACTGATGTCAGCAGAGCTGCACGATGGGTATGTGTTGACAAGGACGATAGTAGCATAACCGTTCTTTACCAATTATAGTTTGAATTGGGTTATAAAATGGTTTGATCTATATAACTCGTGTATGATCTATTTATTGCAATGCAAATTTCTCAACTCAGGTATAAATTTGGGTTTTTTCGTAACAAAAAAAAATTAGACGCAGTTGTGTCAAAGTGGGCACGCACGTTTAGGATTTTCAGTGACATAAAAAAGAAGTTTCGAGCATGTCGTGCCGAGCATAATTCGAAATTTTTTGTGGTATTTGCCTAGTTATATATAGCGAAATTTATTTATTTGTATTGGACGAAAAAAAGAAGAAGTAAAGAAGGCTGAGAAAAAGGGCAAATGGATTTTCGATATGTGGTGGGGCCCTCCCCCTCCTCCTCTTGACCGAAAGGCGACGGCGAGAGCGCACAAAAAGTTTAGGTGGGGGCCCACCCACCCGATCGATCTAGTGCGCGGGGCCGAGCGGAAGCCCGTGCACGGCGCCCACCACTACGCACGGATTCTCTTTCTCCTCTCCTTTTTTTTTTTTTTGGCTCTCTTTTGAGCAGCCTTTTCATGATCGTTCCGTGGCGCGGGGTGAAATCATTGCGCCTGAATTTTGTCATAAAGTTTTCTTTTTTTATTACACAGTCTCATGGTATTCGTACGTTAGCCAATTTTCCTTCTTTCTTTTCTTTCCGGGTGGGCCGGCTGGGGCAATTTATTACGCTCAATAATTTGGGGGGCCTGTCCTGGATTTTGTCTCCTTCCTTCTCCTACTCTTTGGTCCCACCGAGAAATGCATTGGAACCGAGCGAAGTTTAGGCGTTCCATTTGTATATGCCCGGGATTTTTTTGGAACGTGGATATGAAAGGGGGGGATTAATATTCGGAAGTTCCCGACAATTATTGTACGACATATGTCTGAAAGAGGGGGAGAGATTTGAATTTTGAGAAACGGTGACATTGGTTTTGATATGGAGTTACGACACACGTCACTAGTTGTTTTTGGGTAAGTGTTGGAGGTGTGGATGCTGTGGTGGAGTGTTGTTTCATGTGTCGGACCATGGACAGGAAGAATTCTCTGTACTGAGAAAAGACCGCGGGCGTCGTCATCAAGCTCGTGAGATGTAAAGTATCTTGGGATTACTGAGAGCGCCCTGTTTTTCTATTTATTTTTCTGTTCCTGGGAACAAATTTGGAATAATGAGAAGTAATTTTTTTTTTTATTTTTCTATTTTTGAAATAGAAACAGAATTAAAAACTCTTCTCTCTTTTCACGACTCGCTCTCCTTTTTCTCCCGACTCCTCGCCTCCTCCCTCCCCTCAACTGTCGCCGACATCAGGAAAATAGAAATTTTATATTGTTATCGGACGAGTTTCTGTTACGGGAATAAGAATTTTGTGTCGTTATTAAACGCGTCTTTTTGTTGAGAATCTCGTCCAGGATATAGAAATAGAAAAATCTATTTCTGGCTGGAAATTGTTCTCGGAAATAGAATGGTTATCATTCGCACCTTGAGTATTTTGATTTTTCCCCATAAAAAGGCATAGATTATGCCTCGGCGAACCAATCCTAGCATGACGTCGATTTATTGATCGATTGATTCGATGGAAAACCATAATTCTGTTTGTTTAGTATGTTATCTTGTCTCTTCCAACACATCTGTTTTTGAGCAATAAGATCTCATTGTATCTTGCATTTATTTGTTTATTTTCCAGGTATATAGTTGTATACTTCTCTATCTTGCATCTGCGGTACCATGCTGGCATTGTCACGGACGAGATGCTTTCCATGCCGAAAGCTCCTTTTGTTGCAGTTGGCATCTTGGAGGCTCTGGCTGCTGCTACCGGAATGGCAGCTGCAGGTAGATACTCGTTTTAATTAGAAATCCTCTCTACTATGAGCATAATGACCTGGAATATGATCTCACACGATCATTTTTGTTCTTCCATCTCTTGAACCAGCAATTCTTTCTGGAGCATCAATTCCAATTTTGTCTCAGGTGAAAATTGCTCTCGAGTATTCTCTTACATTGCAATGCATTTTCGCTAGAAATAGTTGAATAGTCATTGACATGTACGTTCGGGCTTGCATTTGGTGTTGTCTACTGGATGCTATGTATTTGTATTGGTATCTGAGGAGTCCTCTTAAGTATTTTTATTTTCCTTATAATCAACAAGCTTTGTTTGGCTTGGTTTTTAAAGCAACAGGCTTGGACACTAGTATTTCATGGTGTTTATTGAAAATAATTAGACCAGTTGATTTACAATAAACTGACCTATTTAATAGAGTGGCTCCTAGCGAACATAATTCAAGCGAGCTTGAGTTTTCCTGATAACTACTCTTTGAAAGCCATATGATCAATGCCTAATGTCTAAGTATGATGCCGATCCGAGCTTTAACAATATTTGCAGACATTTCTGGTGTGGCAAATTCTCCTGTCCACTATTTTTCTTGGGAGGAGATACAAAGCCAATCAGTTATTTGGATGCTTCCTTGTAGCTGTTGGTGTGATCATTACAGTAGCAAGGTAAGTCACTGAACTTTTATGTAAAGACCTTTTTATACTTTGACGAGTTATCTTCAACTCCATTTGAGAGAATTTTGATTATTCCTTTTCTCTTGGCCTATTAGGCTCTGACATTACTTCAAATGAATTGGGAAGCTATGAAAACTTATGTATGGGCCGATTTACTTTTCGTCTAATTTAGTTGTTCTCTCTCTGGTGAACAAGCAGCATGCCCCCTTACTATAACCCGTATCAGAAACGGAAACAGTAGGATGGTCATGAGACTCTCTAGGACAGGTTTTGATGATAATCGTTAGGATTTGAAACATGCAGTCTGGGCTTTTGTTGTTCACTTTTGTTTGTCTCTCATTTCCTTTGCTAGCTTTAGTCCTGCTAGATAAGAAAAAGATCATCTCTCCACTTTTCCTGTGTTGTCAAGATCTTTATTGCAAAGGATTTTTCTCGATAAGATGCCTGTCCTAGAAGTTACCAGTTCAGTCTCAACCTCAGCAGTCTTAAAAAGAGGACTGATTTTCTTTCTGGCAGATTAGTTGTATTTATTGACCCCATTTGGTATTATGAGGTGATATACTTTTCATTCCACAGTGGATCTAGTCCTGGCCATTCGCTGAAGGAAGCCGGTATATTTTGGAGTCTTTTAATGATAGCTTCTTTTCTGTTTCAAGCTGCCGATACCATATTAAAGGTTGGTTGCACTCTGAAGTCTTGTTTGTTCCCTAAGTTATCATTTAAGTTTTTCGACTCTTATGGTGCTTATTTTACGTAATGGCTTTTCTTTCTTTACTTTGTAGGAAATAATTTTCTTGGATGCTGCTAGGAATTTAAAGGTATGTCTGATGAAAGACTACCCAATTGTACTTCTCCAAGCTTGCTAAGTAACCATGAATTTAAGTAGGCATAGCACAGTAGTTTCTGAAGTTTTTTTGGGGCTGGGCGGATTCCTTCTTCCTGCCAGTTCTGCTGTGAAAAGTTTAACCTTCTCATACTTTTGTAGCAAACCTAAGTTTAAACTCTCGCACTCCTATCAACATGCCTAGTCGGTACCTAAATTGACTTATGAAAACGGGTTTTGAGCTCTACTAAGAGTTAACTGGTGCTTCTTCTGCTGACGGGTTATTAGATCTGTAGATGGTGTCATTCAGGATAGATGTTATAACAACTAGTAATACTCAGGAGAATTTGAAACTTAGCATAGCGTAATTAGTACTTGGCGATTGAACTTGGCTCGTTCTAATTGGCGTATCGATCTGGCGATAAGTTAACTGAAAGGTCCATAAGTTCTCTTGCATTGAGTCTTTAGCAGACGCTAAGAACATAGTATTGATTATTCCCTTAAATATAATATGTCATGATGTTGAGATTACTGAATTGCATCCTGCGCAGGGAGGGTCTGTGGATCTGTTTGTTGTAAATTCTTATGGATCTGCTTTCCAGGTAAATACCCTACACTGAGCTAAGGTATGCTTTTTGGAGGATAAGTAGACATTTGATATCTCAGCTGATTTTTCTTATCTATGTGTAGCACAGGCCTTGTTCATATGCCTCCTCCTCCCTTTCTTGTCAAAATTATGGGGTGTTCCTTTTAGTCAGCTGCCAAATTATCTTAGAGCTGGCACGGCCTGTTTTTTGAACATTGGCCAATTATCAAGTGGTGAGTGCTACTGTACTTTGATTTTATTTCTTTAGAAGATGTTAGACCTCAGAAATGAATGTAGATGGCGTCTCTGGCCAAGCAGATTGGGATCAAATCAGTGAAATCGTAACATGACCAAGACAAAGTTCTGTGAAATTTCTTCTTCTTTTTTGAGCATGTAACCCTTTGTCAAATGTCTGAGTAGCCCCAGCTGGCTGTGCGTAAATTGATGTCATTGTGATATGGGGGTCTTCTGTCAGTTTTCCCTTTTTTCTGTTATAAGATGCCGCTGTTGTTAACTGAGACTTTCTGCAACATTTACTATGTCGAATAAAAACAAATTGTTCTCTGAAAAGAAAAAAATCCTGTAACAGCATGTAAGTTATTGTTGTCGCATTTCTCCATTTGGAGGGTCTGTTACAGTAAAGTGAAGTATATACTTGATTGTTCCCCAGGATGTGATGGAGCTCCACTGCTACCTTTGCTCTTTGTTGTGGTAAACATGGGGTTTAACATATCATTGTTGCATCTCCTGAAGATCTCGTCTGCGCTGGTATCTTCACTTGCCTCAACATTTTCAGGTATGCTGTTTTACTTCCTTAAATGTCAACGTAGAGAGACCTCCTGGTTGTGAAGCCTCACAAAGTAGCATGAAAGATGAAGGAAAGGGACAGTATTGCAGTGGTCATGAACGAATGTCACTGTTTGCTACCACACTACCTAGCATCACACTGTGATGGGTTTTAGTTGAAGGATTTATATGCAAACATAACAAAATATTCCACATCAGTCGAAAATTTTCTCTCCCGTTTATTGTTAGCTTTGGAGTGCACAACAGGTTGCAGCTTCATTGGACTTCTCGTTACTGTTAATTCGCCCGACGGTCTCCATCATAAGGTCCATTAGTTTAATGTAAAATTGGCAGAGGGAAGCCTGATCATACCGAACGATAGCATCATGTACACAGTGTCATTAGTAAAAAGAAGTCCGTTTAAATTTTCTTCATGACTTGCTGGTTCACTGCAGTTATTAATTACTCTGTTTGTTTTTGTCTACTACATGGCAGTGCCGATATCCGTGTTTGTCTTCACATTGCCGTTACCGTACCTCGGGGTCGCATCCTCGCTCCCACCGGGTTTCGTTGCTGGAGCCATCATCCTCGTGTTGGGCTTACTCATTTACGCATGGACACCATCAACGACGCCTGCTGGTCCTTGACTATTCTTATCTATAACTCGACAATATGCAGCCGACCATCTTCATCTTCATTGGCAGCGTGGGCACTATCAAGAGTGGTTGATTTTGCTGACCAACTGCAGCGAATAACAGAGACGAAGATTGCCAATTGCCATGCTAAGTGTAAATGTATCATAAGCAAATGATTTCATGTTCTAGGTAGACGGGAAAGAAAGAGCCCTTCCCGCGCGTTCGAGTCGCCGTTGAATTGGACTTCACCTCGAAGTCTGCTTCAGCAAGTTCCACAGGCGCATGCTCGTTAACGTGCCTTGCGAGGCGAGGCTTATTGTCCAATTGTAGATTGTACCGAGTACCAAGTCCATGTTTTTCCGGATCCACTGAAACGGGTTCATCAGCTTACATTGTGGGAAATGGAAAGATGCTGTGGATGAAACAGCAACTTCTGATTATGCTGCAGCAACTCCTATCTCTCTTAAGTTGGCCTTCTTGCAAAAACATTGGACGTCAATGCCATCAGTTTAGGAAAACGACATGGTAACTAGTTTGGCCTCACGCGCGACTGGAATCCAACCACCATACTTGCGCATTCTCTTGCTCTCGCGCCGAGGACCAACTCATGTGTTCCGATAGTAACCTTAGTACGCGTGCGTCGGATGATCGGCCGCCGTCTTTGATGAAAGATTCCTCATTTGCCCATCCGTGTCGGATACCAACGCACACAGAATGAAAAAAAAAAAGAAAAAAGGAAGGAAATTGACAAAAAAGGAGCAACTGTTAGACGGCCCGAAAGCACTTTCGGACGGGCCCCGACAAGGGCACGTGGCTAGAAGCCCGGCCCAGTTCGGTTGTGCCCGATCCTGGCCCGGCCACTGAGCTCTAGCGAACCCCCCTCCCTCCCTCTCTCTCTCTGTCTCTTAACGTTGGAATTCGCTGTGTGAGGAAGAAGCAAAAGCCGATGTTGAGAGCTCCGCATTTCCCACCAATGGCTTCCACGGCTCTCACCGCTCTCGGGCTCTCTCTGATCCCCACTCTCGGCTTCTCTTCTCCTTCACAATCTCATAGTATCTCCACTCCTCCTCCACCCTCGACGTCCCTCCCGAAACTCCTCTCGCCTTCTTCTCCATCTCCTCATCGCCTTCTTTCTCCTCTCGGCCGGAAGCTGAAGCCGGTCCAACCCATGTCGCCCCACCCACGCCTCAGAGGAGCAGGTGAGTGCCGTGGAAGCTCCGATAAAGCGTTTGCAAGTTTTTTTTTTTCTTTTCTGTAATTCGAAGTGAACAGTGTGGGAAGAACGAAAGTGGAAATGAGCGGGCAACGTCGGCGGAAGCATTTGAGTAAAAGAAAGAGCTTGATGATTTGATGGAGTATGTCGAGCGTGGACCTTTTGATTCCTCGGTGATGTGCATTGGAGCGACCTGTGAAAATCATACCCAAGATTAGATTCTTAATTAAGAAAAAAGTTTTGGAATTACAAGCGTATTTGAAATCGTTGCATTCTCCCTTCTAGTGAAGTAAAGCCATTGATCATTGAGGAGTGGGTGGAATTAGGGTGTGTTTGAATTGGTGATGAGGCAGTTAGGAGGCTGTAGACATGGTAAGATATACTGTCAGTGTTGCTCTCTGGTGTAACAGCTAATCGGATAAGGAGAGTCCAAGGTAGATATTTGTATCCTCGGGATCGGATGTCGGTTGAAGACTTGAAGAAGTAAGGAGATTGATTAGTCATCTGCCAGATGATGTTCAACGGTTCGAGATGTGATTCCAGCCGGTGGGAAAGGGAAACAAATAGCTTGGTAGTGTTGTGCAACTCTCATTCGCTTGCCCCATTTTGTACTTCCAAATATTTGTTGACATATTTTGCTTAGATTTGTCGATTGTATCAAATTTTTAAGATTGGTGCTTTCCCCTGATGTTTGAAACAAATATGCAGTGCCTTGGTGAAGTAGTCTGTTGTGCACCTGTTTTTAGAGTGTCTAATCTCAGAATTCTGTCTGTTAATTGGTAGAAGTCCTCTAGTAGATTTTTTCGGTGAATATACTGAATATGAGAAGTATTTCTTTAGGTATTTCAGCTTCATTTAGTTCTCAGTCAAGTTCTGGCAATGGGAGGGAATTACTAGTGCAGCACTTGCTTATCAAGGAAAACGACCTCAATCTTCTGCTTGAGCTTCAGCAAAGGATTTCGGCAGGTCCATTTTCAAGCTTGAACTATTCCAAAACTTCCTTTCTTTATTGTCATCTCATGCATGCAGAAACAAAAAACACGAGTGCGTTTATGCGACGTAAAAAATGATCCGAAGTTTTCATTGGTCGAATCACAATCTTCTTGCGAACCAATTGGACAGAGATAATACGCTGCAAGCCTGATGCTATGTCATTGCTGTTGTTTCTTATTGTTCC
The DNA here is from genome assembly GCA_001662345.2 of Metrosideros polymorpha var. glaberrima. Taxonomy (NCBI): domain Eukaryota; kingdom Viridiplantae; phylum Streptophyta; class Magnoliopsida; order Myrtales; family Myrtaceae; genus Metrosideros; species Metrosideros polymorpha. Next base: position 4,384,636 of record BCNH02000010.1, on the reverse strand, counting down.
AGGAGAGGATCTGAGTGACCTTGCAGTTGAATACTCAATTTGTCCATCAAAAGAACAGGGTGGAATGCTAGGGTGGGTGAGAAAGGGGCAGATGGTATGCTGAAGCTTTATCCTCAATGGGTTTTAGGCATGTGTTCTGTTCATTACAGGGTATCTGTTCTGGCTGTCTCAACCTACTAAAATTAGAGAACTTGTACCTTCAAGAAAAACAAATTGACTAATCGTTTTGCACATATTACAAGAAAACTCAACGTCAAAAAATAACTTCTCTACATTTTCAAAACACATCGATTATAGCTTCACCATTACTCTGGGGCAACTTCTTAACATATCCTGTAAGAAGCAAATAAGTTGTCAACTATTTGTTTGATCTACTTCTTAATGGCTTTATGTGGATATGACGTTCGGACTGGATTTGATAGATATGAGCAGCGATCATCCCAAAATTGCAGCATTCTTGTGCTGTTCTATGAGGAGACTTGTTGTATTGTGATTTAAAAGATATCGAAGAAGTGACCTAGTTGAAACCATCTCTTTCCCTTTTCTTATTTAATTGCAATATCTTCAACATGGTGCTGCAGGTGCCAGAATTTGAGGAGGCTGCTTTTGGTGCGCCTACAAACAAAGTTGTAAAATGCAAGACTAAATTTGGATGGCATTTATTGCAAGTTCTTTCCGAGAGGTTGGCCTTGGACTTCTCTCTCAATAACTTTTGTATTAATTAAAGTGGGAGACTCAGGATATTTCTGATTCGGTTGTGATTTCTGCAAATAGGGAAGAGTCAGTTCTTCAAGACATACAGCCCAATGAGCTTCATGTCAAAATGCAAGACCCCAGTTTCCTTGAAGAAGCTCAACTCATTGATGTTAGAGAGCCCGAGGAAGTGTATGTTCTCATCTTTCTAATAACTTTTAGTAACATGGACAAAATTATCGTCTCGTCTTTTTGAGTGGGATTGAATAAATGACTGGTGTGTTGATAAAGTTGGGCTATTGATGGTCGGAAGAAAAAACGATACAGAAAAAGAAGGTGAACTTATTCAGTGGATAGTGAAGCAACCAATTGTGGGAGTGGACTTTTTTGAGTAGGTGCTGTGAGATAGCATATAGGGTTTCAAACTTTTGTGGTTCTGGCAATCAGTGAATTTAAATTTATTGTCAGCTTTCAGAATCTTGCTTTCAAAAATCACATTCTCCCGATATTACAATCGCCAGTAACCTGGTGTGCTGAAGCAGAGACATGAATAATCATGCTTTCCAAGTTGAAAGTCATCCTCTGTTGTTACACTTCTCGAATTTGTGCTCTTGATTTACATGTTCAACTGTCAGTGTTCAGTTTTTCTTGCACTTGTGAACTTATCTGCTCATGCATGTTTAGTCCTCAATATTATTTCATTTTTCTTTTAGCAACTTGCTTGTAAGTGATTGGTCACTCATTGGTGGCAGGGCCAAGGCTTCTTTGCCTGGTTTTCAAGTTCTTCCACTTCGTCAGTTTGGCAGTTGGGGACCAGAAATTACTACGAAGTTAGATACTGAGAAGGATACTTTCGTAATGGTCAGTTCAATCTTTGCTTCTGCCAACTGTTAGGATATTTACTCCAGTGAAGAGTCTAACAGTGCAGTATATGAGAAAAAGGTGCCTAATTTATTTTTTAAAATACATTATGAATCTTTGTCCTCCTGTGACTAGTCTATATAGATTTATGACTGGCTAGTCATAAGGCAATAGCCTTTCATATGGTTGGAGTTGTTCATTTGCGTGTATTCAGTTGCTAGTTCATATAGATTTACTCTTTCAAGATTGTTTGGCCAGGTCAATCCGTTCTGTAAGATCTTCCCGCTCTTGCTTCTGCTCAACCTCCCCCCTAGTATGGATTAGTTAATCTAGAGGGAAAAGTCATTAATAATTTTCTTGTTTGCTAATCTGCTTGATAACAAAATCATTCTTGTTGATTGTCTAGGTTAGTTTTGCTCTGTTGTAAAATCATACTAGCTTTTCTGGTAATCTGAACGGTGTTTAAAATTATTTACTTTAATTTAATGTTGATAGAATGATATTGGCCATATTGACTTTGACAAGATCTTGGATGGCCCTATTGATTTTCTTGCTTCACTATGCATTCATATAGCCAGATGTCATGTAATGCCTCCACTCTTAGAGATTTGAACTGCCCTATCCTTCTCCAGTGTGTTAAGATGTTCTAAAAATGCAGTGTCATCATGGAATGCGGTCGTTACAAGTCGCCAAGTGGTTGCAGACACAGGTAAAACTTAAAAGCCCTTCCCTCCAATGTCTATTTGCTTTTATATATGCGCGTGTTTATGGTGTGTGATGTAGAAAGCTATATGGAGCCGTACGATTTTGTGGTGCCTGTCGAGCATAGTAATTATTCAAAAAAAAAATCAAAATTATTCTCATTATTTCAAGCTTAAATTTTCAGGGTTTTAAGAGAGTAATCAATGTGTCTGGGGGAATTCATGAATATGCTGTCAAGGCTGATCCATCAATCCCAACTTACTGAAGTTGCTGTCAGTGGAATTTTGTAGCGCCTAGATTGGGTTTTCTGTAGTTGCTTTATCTTCCTTTTGAATTGCGGTACCGTTCTCTTGTTGTCTGAGATTTGGCTATCCCGATGTTCTACCAGTTTGTTCAGGCAGACTTTGGTATCTTCAGCCTCAGAAATATATACCCTCTTTCAGTCTTTCTTATAGGAACTCTTTAAAACCAAGGCGGCCCAAAAAACTATATGCTCTCTACTATACGAATTTCAAATAAGATTTTCATTTTTGTTTGGACTAGTGTAAATTGAGGCTCTTTCTCAGGTATTTTATTCATATGAGACATGGAGTGGAGGCAATGACATGAAGTCTTGTGGTCGTGCGCCATGTTCTATACACCAAAATGTGCATTAGTCAGTTGGTCAAAATCGAAAGCCAGAACCATATATTTCTACACAGGCTCATGATAAGTTAACCAATGTTGGGGTAAAACCAGGAAACATTTCCATTTTCAGTTTGTCCAAGAAGAAGAAAGAGAGAGAGAGAGAAAATGACAAGGCCAACGGTCTGTGTCACAGGACAAAAGAAACCGTTTGTTTTTCCCGCGGAATCCTCGGTCCAAAACAGAGACAGTCTCTTCCCGAACTTCAAAAACAAACACACCCCCAAATTGGAGAGTCCTTTCGATCGTACAACACGTACGTGCATTGCCCATCCATCATCCCTCCTCACCATTCCAAGCTGTATCCTATCTTTTCTCTCTCCTCCCTCTCCATTTCTCTCTCTCTCTCTCTCTCTATCTGCATGCATGGTTCTCTCTTTCAGGATAGCCCTCCTCTTCACCCCTCGTTAGCCAACCACCACCACCACCACCACCACCACCTCCTCCTCCTCCTCCTCCTCCTCCTCTCCTCTTCCTCCTCCCAATTGCTCCACCTCCACCACCACCACCATGGGCAATTGTTGCTTCCGCGCTGGCCCCGCCAATCCCCTGAGCACCAAGGCGTTGTCCATGGCCGCAAGCCGGAAACATGATACTCTGGATGGTGCTGCCTCGGCGGGGAACCCCACCGCCCCGCCTAAGAGCCCTCCCCCGTCGTTGACCCCGCCGGCGTCCGGCACCAAGGCCTCCAAGCCGAGCCCCATTGGCCCGGTCCTCGGCCGCCCCATGGAGGAGGTCAAGTCGATGTACACGATCGGGAAGGAGCTTGGCCGGGGGCAGTTTGGGGTCACCCACCTGTGCACCCACAAGCAGACCGGCCAGCAGTTCGCCTGCAAGACGATCGCCAAGCGGAAGCTAGTCAACAAGGAGGACATCGAGGACGTCAGGAGGGAGGTCCAGATCATGTACCATCTGACCGGCCAGCCCAATATCGTGGAGCTCAAGGGTGCGTACGAGGACAAGCACTCGGTGCATCTGGTGATGGAGCTGTGTGCCGGGGGAGAGCTGTTCGACCGGATCATCTCCAAAGGGCATTACACGGAGCGGGCCGCGGCCTCCTTGCTCAGGACGATTGTCCAGATCGTGCACACTTGCCATACCATGGGGGTTATACACAGGGACCTCAAGCCCGAGAACTTCCTTTTGCTCAACAAGGACGAGAACTCGCCGCTAAAGGCCACCGATTTCGGCCTGTCCGTTTTCTTCAAGCAAGGTCCACACTTAATTCCTCGTTTATGTATCTCCTAAACAGGATCGCGTCAAGGATTTTGTTTGCTTTTTCCTGATAATATCTCTCAGGCTTTGAATTTGGATCTCAATTAAGTTTCAGTGCACAAACTTCCTGCTGATGCCTTACATATGCAAATGAGCCAACTGACAAGACGAGTTCCAATCATGAAAAAATAAAATAAAACAAGAATGCCTGTCTTTTTGTTGTTTATCATTGATTAAATAGACCAATCTTGAGATAAGAATTTTCCAAAGCAGGCTATATGATCGTGCAAACTGGACGAGAGAGCACATGACATCAAAATGCTTGCAAGTCCTGGTCTAATCAATAAGAGTTCATATTGTTCGTTCAGTTCCATCTGCAAATCAGTAGTGACGGTTCTGTTCTGTCCGCAGGAGACGTGTTCAAGGAAATCGTTGGCAGCGCATATTATATTGCGCCGGAGGTCTTGAAGAGGAGATATGGACCGGAGGCTGACATTTGGAGTATTGGGGTGATGCTATACATTCTCCTCTCCGGAGTTCCTCCCTTCTGGGCAGGTTTTGCCTTTATTTCAAGCAACGTTGCTTTCTTTAAGTATGTTTCCAGATGAATGCTTAGAAATAGGTCTTGCTTTGAGTCTGAAATATAACAATGTCGGTTGACAGAGTCCGAAAACGGGATTTTCAATGCGATCCTGCGCGGTCACCTCGACTTTACGACCGATCCATGGCCCTCGATTTCACCAGCAGCAAAGGACCTTGTGAGGAAGATGTTGAATTCTGACCCCAAGCAGAGGCTGACCGCCTTCCAAGTTCTCAGTAAGTAATTTGCCCAGTGAAGTTTCCATACAAACATCCAAAGCTTTTTCTGACATACCATCCTTCTCGTTCCGATCTCATCAGGTCATCCTTGGATTAAGGAGGATGGAGAAGCACCCGATACACCTCTTGACAATGCAGTGTTGAATCGGCTCAAACAGTTCAGAGCGATGAACAAGTTCAAGAAAGCTGCTCTTCGGGTAACCCATCTGCACCATAGTCTAATGAAGCTAGTATACTTAAGTCTATATTATCATACTATGCATAGAAGTTTTATTAAAAACCATTGGCTGAATCTTCATGACGGCACATCTTTCACATGTATATAGTACAGAATGATATGATTAAGCTGCTTTTGACTGGTCATTGAAGTTCAAGTTTTCTCTTGATATGTCAAGGTCATCGCCGGTTGTCTGTCAGAGGAGGAGATAATGGGGTTGAAGGAGATGTTCAAAGGCATGGACACTGATAACAGTGGCACAATCACACTTGAGGAGCTGAAGCAAGGGCTTTCGAAGCAAGGGACGAGGCTATCGGAGTACGAAGTCAAACAACTTATGGAAGCAGTAAGTGTTTCATTTGCTATCGAGAAAATAATCATCCAAGCGGGTTAATTTTTTCTTCAAGATGCTACAGAAGTAATTCTCGAGATTGTTTTCAAATACTGCCACTCTTACTTTGTTCCTTGCTCCTTCAAACTTTGGGAACGCCAATAGGCCGATGCTGATGGTAATGGGACAATAGACTACGATGAGTTCATCACCGCAACTATGCACATGAACAGGATGGACAGAGAGGAGCATCTCTACACTGCTTTTCAGTACTTTGATAAAGATAACAGCGGGTATTGTTTTAGTTACCATCATCTGTTGCACCTTTTAGTCGGAATCTTTTAGTGCGCAATTAGTCCTCTCGTAACTGTACATAGAAATCGATGTTATCTGTGGCCGTAGCTAATCCTGTGAGCTATGCAAATCAGTTTCTCATAACCGTCTGATCTCGCTCAGGTTCATTACAACTGAAGAACTAGAGCAAGCTCTTCGAGACTTCGGCATGCACGACGGAAGGGACATCAAGGAAATTCTCTCTGAAGTTGACGCCGACAATGTGAGTAACATAGAGAAGTCATTTATGCAGCTCTAGGGTAGACCCGATTCCGAAATATACACGCCTAGTTTTGGTTGATTACTCTCATCTTCTATCACGAAACCTATACTGACCCTACTACTGTCGATTCTTTTTATTTTGCAGGATGGTCGGATCAACTACGACGAATTTGTGGCAATGATGAGAAAAGGAAATCCAGACCCGAACCCGAAGAAGAGGCGTGACGTCTTTGTTTAATCCCGTGAAACGGGTGCTTGGGAAGGAGGAAGCAGGAAACAATTATTCTGGTCGACCGGGCGCGCATCATCAGTTTTTTGGCAACTGTATACCGGCACATAGATATAAGAAATCAATGCTGATAGGTTTGGTGATAGAAGAAGAGTGTTGCACTTGTATATTATTCTTGAAGTGATGAAATTTGAATGAGATTTGGTCGGAGAGAACGATGGAGACGACGGAGGTTCTCGGTCTTATAGAATAGGAAGTTGCTCTGCTTCTCTCTTCCCAACCATCAAATTGTAATTAACCTGCACAAACTTCTTGGTCTATAGGTTTCTTTGGAATTACGTTGAATGTGTTTCTTCCTTCTGTTTCGTTCCATCTGTCGGATCAGAAACCGCGACGCGAGCAAGAGCATGGCCAAATCCGGTATGCCCATTTGGACTGATCTGACGTGGACGACATGCTTCTCGAGCCAAGTCGACCCGTTCAGTATGTCCAAGGCAAGATAGATCCCCGACAAAGGCCCGCGTAATCAAACCGAACCGAGCCAACATCGATCAACCATATGACTTTCTCCAATAACAACCATTGCAATGGTGAGGTCGGATTTTGGAGTACAAAACCTACTCCATTATTAAAATTTCATTGAAAAAGATGGAGATAAATCAAAAGCTCAAAAGGAATTAGCAAAATTATTAAAAGCAAACATAAGTCATTAAGCTTCAAGAATTAAGTATATGCACTAGCCAAGAGTCTCGGGCTAACAAGAGCCGAGAGTGGCACTGATTTTTGCAATGCGAGACCGAAAGTCTCATCCATGTTCAGCTCATCAACTCCATTTGGTAATTTCCATTCAAAGGAGTGAACCAAGGTCCCCAAAATGTACTCAACCATCGCTATTCCCATCCTCGCCCCGGAACAAATCCTTCTTCCGGCGCCGAACGGTATCAGTTCAAAGTTGTTCCCCTGCAGGTCGATCTTCGCGTGCCTCTCCGAGAGGAACCTCTCAGGAACGAACTCAAGAGGGTCCTCCCACACGTCGGGGTCTCTTCCGATCGCCCATATGTTCACGCTGAGCCTGGTGTTCTTGGGTATGTAGTACCCGTTCACTAGGCACGGCTTGGCCGAGACGCGGGGCAGGTTCAGGGGCGTCGACGGATGCTTCCGGAAGGATTCCTTGCAGATGGCTCGCAGGTACGGGAGTCTTGGCAGGTCCGACTCTCGAAGGCGCCGTTGCCTGCCGATGACTCGATCCATCTCCTCGTGCGCCCGTTCGAGGATGCACGGGTTCTTCAGCATCTCGGCCAACGCCCATTCTATCACGCTAGACGAAGTGTCCGTGCCTGCCGTGAACAAATTCTGCTCAATGGACCAAATAGAAATTCAATTAACTTGCAAGTAGCTAGCTAGATGATTGAGAGGAATCCAAGAAATATTATGAAAATGATTTCTTCACATGAAGTAAGTAGAAAGTTTGGTCATAGAAACTTACCAATAGAAGAGCCTTAACGTTAGTCAAATTGAGTGTCTCGCTTCCTGTATTGATCTCTTGACAATTAGTCATCAAAATGTCAAGGAAATCCGGCTTGCCTTCACGTTCATGAGCCGTGGCCATATGTTCCTCGATCATCCTCGTTAACAAAGCATCGAATTTCTTGTGCAATCGCTTCATTCCTCCTTCGATCCCTTGCAAATCCATCCACGCGATCGACGGTATGAAGTCGCCGATGTTGAAGTAGCCTCCGGAGGTCATGAGTTCCACCACCATGTCCTTGAACTCGTTCGACTTGGACCCTTTTGTCGCGAACACGCGGTGGCTCAATATCACTTGGCCGATCATGTTGGCCATGGCATAGGTCAACATCTCGGGCACCACCACCGGCTCACCTTGCCCACTCGATTTGTACATCGCTCGGAGCATGTGGCCAAGCTCGGCCGCCCGGACGTCGGTCCACTCATCGAGGGCCTTGCCACCGAGCATGTGGAGGCTGCTCAGCTTTCTAAGCAACTTCCACCTTGGCCCATAATCGGCGAAAACCATGTCTTGAGCATTATATGCCATGTGGGTCGCGCCGGCGTTTGGAGGGCGGTTCGAGAAATTCATGTCTAGGTTTTTCAGGAATGCCCGAGCCGCATCCGGGGTCGACGCCACCACCATGTCGCAAGTGCCCATCTTTAGGTACATAACCGGCCCATACGTTTTGGCCATCCTTGCTAGGGTTACATGGGGCATGGTTCCTAGGAGAGGAAGAGCCCCGACGATCGGCCACCCTCTCGGCCCTGGGGGGAGCTTCCGAGAGAGCTTTCGGAGGAGCCGGCAGACGAATAACTGGGCGACGATGAAGATGAACACCGCCAAGACGATCTCGCGGACGAGGAATTCGTTGATAGCCCCCATATTAATCGATTGGGTATGGCGTTGCAACTGCGGACACTATTGCATGTGTCTCCTTTGCACGTACTCAATTTACAGGGAACGAAGGGCTACGCATCCACCACAGAACAGCTGAGATTTAATCGAGAATGGAGGGGAAAAGAAGGTTCAAAGTTGCTCTATGATTATTAGACATTACAACGATAAAAGGAGAAACCAATGGGGTAGTACATCTACCGTTCTTCCGTAACGTGCTTTAGCAATATTTATGAGTTGATTTTACAATGAGTTAAAAAATAAAAATCAATGCAATCAATGCATAGATTTTAGGCAGAGTCAAAGAGAAACTAGGAAGGGCTAAGGGCTCTTCTTTAAAACCCTAAATTCCTGCCTCATCAACAACACATACACCACTTTGGGGATGAACTTATTAGAATCAATATTTGTTGGTGGATTAGGAGTTGGAGAATTAGCCAATCATAGCTACCTCTCCCCCCAAAATTTGCCGCCGACTTTCAAGATCTCTACTACGTCGCGGGAAGAGAAATTGAGACTTCAATTCTAACACAACGACTTGGAAAGATGTTTATCTTTGTACCTTTGTTTGAGATTCATGGCTATATAACTCCAACCATACAGGCTCGGACCGGGACTTCCCCAATAGGGATTGATCAATTGATCGTAGCGAAAACGTCGGACATGTATAAGGATCGGCCTGAATACGAGAGGATTATAACTGAGAAAATGATGATCGGAATTAGTAGAACTCGACCTTATTATATACAGTTTTCTATGCGTCGAATCCCAAAATTAATGCGAGATTTGGTAATCTCGCAAATTGGTCATGTTATGTACTATTCTTTTTGGGGCCAAGATTATTTCCACAACCATTTAGATCTGGCTAGCAATCTACTTTTTAGGTCGTTACATACTCAATAAGGTACGCACGAGAAATGCACAAATTAAGGTTGCAAAATTCTATTGTCTCCATTAAAAATACGTGTTATTTTCGTTACCGATAAAATTTCTATAGTGTCGGTAAGTGTTCAAGTAAATCGTTGGTAAGTCATGAACACTTTTATGAACTTGCCAATTTTTTTTTTAATAGTTTGCAAGGTAACAATTTTTGTGCTAACGTACCAACTTTCATTTACATAACTCACTAATGTTTCGAATATATTTACTGTCATGTGAAATTGTCAACCTAAATAAGAGCCACTTACCAAGTTTCGTCATGAAATATTACCAACTATATCTTGGGAAAACTACCAAAAAACTTCTAAATCTATTGCATTTGAGCCAATTTATAAACCTTTGAATTGTGCCAATTTTTTTTTAGTCCTAAATCTTTTGACAATTTGCCAATGGAGTCCATCGGACCAATTTTCACCGAAAATCGCTGATATGGACATAGGTCGGCGTAGATGTGGATAATTTTGACAACTTTTAAATTTTTTTTTCTTTTATTTTATTTTCTTTCCTTATTTTTTTCCCAACTGTGGGCCGACGGGGGTGTTAGCCGACCCTCGTTAGCTACAGGCGAGCGCAGATCCACAAGAGGGCCGTGACACTTGCCTGTTGGCCAACAAGGGCTATGACGCCCTTGCATGATCTGGCAAGGGCCGCAACGCCCACGCCGGCCCAAGTTGTAAACAAAAGACAAACAAAGAAAAGAAAAATAAAAAATATTAAAAGATTATCCATGTCAGCACTGGCCCGTGCGACATAGAATAGCCGACGTTTGTGTTAGCGATTTTCGATCAAAATTGATCGAATGGACTACATTGGCAATCGTCAAAATGTTTATGACTCAATTAAAAAGTTGAGGACTGAATTGGCACGAGCGCAATAGGTTTATGAATTTTTTGGTGAATTTCCCCTAAATCTTGGTTACAAATTATCATTTGTAAAACTACAACTATGTCTTGGTTACCTTGATTCATTTTCACACCTTAGCGATGTCTATAATTTGTAACCTATTGATTAGAGATAAAATTGAAGGGAAATAGTGCGCATTCTTTTAAGGGAAAATGCCACAAAAGGCACGAACTTTTACCATTTTGACAATCTTGGACACCAACTTTGTAGCATTCCCAAAAAGGGCACAAACTTATACTTACGAGACAATTTCGACACAAAAGTTTGAAACATCCTCAAGACAGGCATATACTTATGCTCCAAATTTTGGCCTTCGCTACCTCGGTCGTCCATTAAATTTTGATCATGTCAATGGACTTGGCACACGATGACTACATGTCGATGTACGAAGTATTTACATTACATCGATCGGAAGAAGGTTGCGTCGTGAGCCGAACCGTCGAATAGTTGCCAAAGCAGAACTAAACTGCGTCGCCGAGATGACCCGGCATGTGCTTTATTGCTTCCGCTAGACGCCGTTGCCGGCACCACGGACTCTCTGCCATTGTTTTAAACTTTGTCTAGTACGGCTGTTGAGCCCATAATTTCCGGATAAAACGATGTAAAAGGGTGAAGGAAAACCGGAACAAGAATGTTGCTCCGGATAACTTAGCTAAATCAAATCAATCACGTATCATAAGCGGTTAAGGGCCCGTTTGAAATCCATTTTTGCCAGAATTTTTTATTCTGGCAAAAATAAGAATCAATTCTAGCAGAGAATGAGAAATTATGTTTACCAAACGCATTCTCATTTTACTTCTACTTTTAGCAAGTTTACCAAACGACGACCGGCAGTCGGCGTTCGCGTGACTGGCGGTGGCAGGCGGGTGGCGTCCGGTGACTGGCGGCAGGTGGCAGCCGGCGACGATGGGCAGGCGGTGATCAGCGGCGGCCTACGAGCGTAAAAAGGAAAATGAGAAGTGAAAATAGAAAAAAATCACTTCTAGCAATAATTAATTCTGGCCCTAAAGAATCACTTCTTTGCCAAACACAATTCTCATTCAAAAATAGAAAACTGTTTCAGAAGTCATTCTTTACCAAACGCGTTTCTACTCTAGAATTACTTCTGGAGTAGAATTAAAAATTATGACAGGTTATCAAATGCACCCTAAATTTACGGTGGATCCCGCAGGACGATTAAGAGTCCCTTCAAAATCGGTACGATCAACTACGTTATCGAAATGTTTTGCTGTAAGAAACAGATTCACTACCCTCCCATGAGCAATGACAAGACCTTACAACGCATCGATTCCACAGCTGGATAGTATAATCGATCAATCATATTGCATGCACGACTTGTGTACCGGCCAACTTTTTCCGATTCAACCAATAGCTAATTGCACCGTCGGTTAAAGTCGAGATTGTCAACAGAAATAGATTGGAAATCCTTGCAATTAACCCCTTGAGGATCAAAAGTATTGCTGATATTAATCAAAACGGCAACACGAGGAGCTTGGTTCGATGGTCGAAGAATAGATTCATTGGTTTATATGCACGAGGTCTAGTTGGATGGGTTAGGAAAATGCAATCCCAAGTTAGCGAAGTATTTCATGGATACGGAGGCTAAGGCCATGTTTGGTAATGTTCTAGGTTTTTTAATTCTTGATTCTTTTGTTCTTGAAAATAGATGCAGAACGGAAACCTGTTTGGTAACTTTTTGTTCTCGGGAACTATTTATGTTCTCGGAAGCAGATTTGGCACAAAAACAAAGATAAAAAAAAAAGTTGCTTCTTGTTTCGGGGAACAAAAAAAAAGAATAAACTTCTTTCTCTCACTCTTTCCACCGCCACCTACCGTCGGCCACCACCGCCATCACCACTTCCATTGACATTTTTATAATTAAATGAAAAAAAATGGAAATATAAATTTTTAAGGTTGTACTAAACGCATTTTTGTTCTTTTTCTATTTCGATAATAGAAATTTTGTACAGTTACCAAACGCCTTCTTCTGCTCGCAAACTCTTCTTGAAAATAGAATCAGAAAAAAAAAAAATCATTTCTGCTAAAAAATTGTTCCCAAAAACATAAACGTTACCATACCTAAATGATTTTCCAACGTTTGGATAATTCCAATGGGAGGCGAGAGCCACTGATTCCTATAACTGGAAAGTCTCAGTGCACCTCTATGATCCGAAACGACACCGTGATGATGGAACTTATCTGGTTTTTTTTTTAATGATTTTAGGTTATTTTGGTTGCACTAACGTCTAACGGGTGCTCTCTCTCTCTCCCTCTAGAAGACAAAGAGCGTCTCATCTCTTAGACTAACTCCCAGAATCCATAACAGAAAAGTCGTTAATTCCGTTGCCAGACAACCTTGTAAAAGCTGGCACATCAAATTGGGACAAGATGTTTTTAGTATGCGTTAATCCTGAGGAAACGCCAACTTTGTCACCTTCCTATTCTTGTTGTTCAAGGATAGACAAATTCTCTTCTGTACCAAGTGCTTATAAAGAAGAAGAACCAGAGTTTCTTTGCTCTCTCTGTCTCTCTCTCTTGGTTTTGCCGCCATGGAAGCTCGAATGGAGGTAAGGCCGAAGCTCAATCAGATATTCATTAATATGAATCCTTTCGTGTAATCACTGATCTAATAACATCTCGTCGTTGAATCCCGGTGATCAACTATAAATGTTTTTTCGACTTGTTTCGACCGATGATGCCTCTAGACAGTTCTTTTTGTTTAATTTTTCCGCACTTCTGTACTGCTTTTGATTTCCAAAACTTTTAGGACTAATCTGCAAATTAACCCTTTTTTGGCCAAGGGGTGTCACAATCCTGATTAGTAATTTAGTAGTAGCATGAGGGTTGGCTGTACAGCAAACAAAATAATTGCCGTTGGCGCTGTTGGCTGATCGACATGGATATAGTCGGTTTTTAGGGAACCGACTATCATGCCTCTTGAATTGGAGCGGCTTCCCGATGCTTGGAATAGCGTCTTAAGAGCTGATTATGCATATCTCAAATCTAGAATGTCTGATCATTTTGCAATCTCCTGATGATTTAGTAGTTCTGTTTTGTTTTGCTCTTGAAGCGGTTTACTGATTCTGTCATGCTGGGCTCGACATATAGACTTTAGATTCGATTGTTGTCAGGGAAAACGAACCTCATAACAACTCGTAGACATGGCTCTGCATACAATTAATCTCAGTGATGTAATGAGAAAGCATAGCATTTGGCTTGATTGGGTCTTAGTTTTGGTTAAAAAAGATAGACTTCTGTCGCAAAGCATGCAATAGTTACTCCCGAGAGTGGGACGAGGGGACGTTAACCAATTAATGGACAAGAATGACCAAAACTCGATATGGTGAAGACGACCATCGATGGAGAGGGCCGTGAAAATTTTCATGGTCGCTCGAATATACGGCTATAATCTCCTGAGGATAGACATACTGACTCGAAAAACGGTCCTATTTACAGAAAAATGGCTATTTGTCTGTCCCTCAGTTCGGGGGGTGGGATCATAAGGCCCCGGGAGCAACAGATTATTCCATGGTGTTCTCTCAAGCCCGCGCAAACAGGAAGCAACACAAGAGCGACATCAACCGCGCGAGCCTTGGGAACGAGAAAGAGTTGATGGCCGCCTATCATCAGGAGGACCCGGTCATGGTAAGACACCATCCATATCCAAACTATGCAAAACTATGTCCCCATCGATGCTCTTAGCTTACTAACTAGTACTGTATCATCGATACTCTTTGGGAAAGTGATCTTCATTCAGTGAAACGGGTAACTCCATCTCGTTTCATGTCTGTATCCCCTCGGTCAAATGCACACCGACCTTAATAGACCGGGCGGCACTTTCACTAGCAATAATTACTTGCAATCCGTTTGCCAGATGATGCACGGAGAAATATTTTTCCAAAGAGAAACAGATGCGATTACATGCTTCTAATGTTCTATGTTTACTGCGTGCAGAGGAAGAAGAAGATCCTGACCTACATTAACTGCTGTATAAAGCCGTGATTCCCGGTTCAAACCTTTGAACAAAGCCAGTCTTTAAGAACTGACCGCTCTCTCTTGTAGCGAGTTACCCCCGTAAGATAATAGAATGAAATCGTGTTCATCTGTAGAGACGTATCAGAAGTTTCTGTAATCTCTGACAGAGCTTTATGTACCTTATTTCATTCGGAACGAAATCTTTGTACTAGTACACTAATCCAATGACAGTCATCGATTTTAAAACATACATTGTTTGTTGCATTACATCATAAGGCATACCTAAATGATACCATACTCGAACATGTGACTATACTCGTTCAGGCATTCGATACACTTACTAGAGCAATGAGTGCTCCAGGAAACCTAGTGTTTCGACACTAACTTGACATGTCAAGCCACATGATAACTAAGCAGTTTCAGTCACCAGCGCCTGATAGCGATTCACACATGTAAAAGCCATATGTGCCCCCAGCTGAAACCTGCACATTGTTCATGCTCACGCGTTGTTTGAATATCGCGTTCGTCTTTTAAGAGTTCAAAGTACATCCAGGTTATGCACACGATCATTGTCTCTTTACTGGAGCTCGAAGGGATGAGAGATATCTAGCATCTTCCTTGTCCATTCCCCCAAAAAGATAACCGAAAGGTGGCATCTCTACATACTTGCCGGAACCACGAGCGACCTTGAGCCTACCATCCATCCAAGCAATCCTTCCTCCTGCAATTGTCACTTCAACCTTTCCCTGGAAAGGGAAAACACAATTTTGTTGCGCTTAAGCTCGTAACGGTCATCTAAGAATGGGCAGAAGGAGAAAAGGTTGCAGGATAAGGACAGAAAGATACGTAATGTGTTAGTAGTGAATGGAGAGAGATCCTAGTAGAAATAAAACTTACTTTTCCTCTCCTTCCCTCATAGATATTTGTATCTGATCTAGAGTGGTGGTTCCTGGCACTGATCTCAAAACTCGAATTCGGGTTAAGAATGATTATGTCAGCATCGGACCCCGCAAGGATCGCTCCCTTTCTCGGGTAAATGTTGAAGATCCTAGCACTGATCGTGTTCAAAGAACATATGTTATCTCAAATAGCCATCGATATGTCTGAGAACTCATTCTTCAGAAAAAGAAACATAACAAAAACATACCACTCGGTGCTCATGATCCGGACATAATCAGAGACAGAAATTTGTCCAGATTCCTACAAACATGAATGATCAGTGTTTCGGTTGGAAAGGTTCGCGATTGAGTAGATAAATGCAAGTAGTGGTAGCTGCTTACCACCATTGTGTCCCAAACAAGATGCATCCTCTCCTCGATACCTCCAAAAACCATGAATCGAGACATGAGACAGAACAATAAACAGCTTAGCTGGACCAGCTTTAACTAACTTAGAGAAGACATCATATGATTACCATTAACGCCGTTTGGTATTTTCCGAAAATCATCAATTCCTAGAGATTTTTGCGTAGAATTGAAGGCGCAATGATCAGTTCCTACGAGCTGCATATCGGCAAAAGAAATTCCATGATCAGGAAAAAAATCCGCCTCTTAAGTTGAATATTTTCAGACAGTAGGCTTAAATTAGAGAGGAACCTGCAGAATTCCTGTCGAAAGAGCTGCTTGAAGAGCTTGGCCATGCTCTGCTGACCTAATCGGTGGGCTCATGACATACCTGAAATTCCAAGGGCACTGACTCAATGACATGGCTGATGTTAAAGCGTTTTGGGACCAAAATAAAAAATGAAAATAGTGAGCATATGGGAATGAGAGAACAGAAACTTTCTTTGCGGCGGTGATGAAATCGGGATCCCAAAGCTTAGAATCATCCAGGACCAATCCAGAAACCACTGGCTCTCCAATGACTCTCTGCCCTGCAGTTTTGCAGATATCCTGTGACTGCTTGAATGTAGATTGCTCGATTCAAGGACATAAAAGTGAGAGATCAGTGAAAAAAATCAGATAATTTTATTTGTAAAAGAGACGAAAAATGAGAAATTTGAAGAGCATCTAAACAGAAAAGAGGGGCCTGGGTAAAACAGGAAGCAAAATTCTTTGGCACGATGATTGTCTGAAAACTTAGTGAACGTCAGATCACTGAGAAAGAAAGAGGAATTGATATCGTTGCGCACATATTAATGCTGTAAAGATGTTGTCGTCCTGAAATTATGAATTACCTGACTGACGAGCTTTTGCTATTTCATCCATGGCATCGATGCTCATCACATGCACAACATAGAGAGGCGTGTTCACAAAACCAGCCAAACGAACTGCACGAGCAGTTGCCTCTCCTTCAAGCTGCAAATGCAAAAGATAACGATACACACACGCGACATATCTTGTTCCTTTTCCCACAAGTGCTGAAATTCTCTTTACAGAAGTCTTCAGTGTGATTTAGGACTTAAAGTTGAGACACCAATGCATTTGAGAGATCCAGAGGTTCCGCATATTTAAGGATGAGCTTACACGGGCATGAATCTTTATTCCTTATTAAAGAAGACAATTTTCACGATAAATACCAACTCGGGGAATGGTACAGTACTGTGTTTATACCTTATTTAGTAGTTCGAATCGAACTGTTGCACTTAAACTAAAAGGCAGGGCTTTTAGGTGTAACTATCGTCAGGAGCCTGCAGATTATATTACTTGAGGCCTGAAGGCAAGACAAGCATTCAAGGAGATAACGATAGAAGAAAACACTGGTTTCCAGGACGAATTGTATATAATTACGAGTCTACTCGCTATAATAACTTAACCTGACTTCCAAAAGTTGTTACACTGTGATTCAGTTTCTTTGTTTGCAGAAGTAGCCATGCTAAAAAAGAAACGGGGCATTGCTGTTGTTTGCGGATCTATTGGAGTCAGAAAACGACCAGTTGCATTCGCCTAGTAAAGAACTTAATTCTACTGAACATCGCAAACTCGAAAGTTTGAAATTTTCTCGGGTTTATAATCTAAGCCATTTCGGAGTTCACTCAGCAGAAAAAGAAAAGATGCTAAATTTTACCACCGAGGGCCTCGAGAGAGCGTGTCCTTCCGGTCCAGTAATACCGAGTTCGATCATTCTGTTCTGGCCTTCGAAAACAGCATCACCATTTTCAGCATGGACCATCGCCAATGCACCCAGGGACTTGCATTTTTTCAGCCCTTGCAATAGAACCTCGTCGTTGACCATCTGGTACCCTTTGTAGGCCATGAAGAACTTGAAAGAATTGATACCTGCAATTTTTTCTTCGGAAGCATATAAGAAAAGGCACATCGACACTCCAGAACCACGTGCACGCAAGCACCAGCAGCCTCGCCGCTCACCTTTCTCGTTTACCGCAACTTCCATCTCTCGAGAGACGACTTCGTCCCACTTGTGAATCACCATGTGGAAACCGTAATCCATACAAGACTTCTCTGCTTTCTTCTTGTATGCTTCGATGCCTGCTATTAAGCTCCCATCAAAGGGTTTTACAAAGTCGATGTGCATTGTCGTCCCGCCAGCTAAAGCCGCAGCTTGACCACTGAAGAAGTCATCGACCGCCTTGTTTCCCGTCGACTCCACATCAAGGTGAGTGTGCGGATCGATTCCTCCTGAGATATGGTTAAGATGACAGATGACCATCATGATTGTCGCAAAAAATTACTGGTGAAATGGCATGCCCGAAATTTGGACAACCTAAAAATCGATGAAACGGAAACAAAAAGGACACGATGTGCAATCGATCGACTGAGATGTCAAAAACATACTCAAGAAAGCTTCTGTAAGCAGAACCAGGCCATCATGAGCACAATGCAGTAAGATACAAGGTTAATCAGAGCATAATTCTTCTTCTGTTTACGCTGTTCTACAGAATTCGAATATATAACGTATTGAAGAACTTCTGCAGACAAATTATGCAGAAAAAAAATTGCAGAGTCGCTATAAACTCTACCTGGCATCACATACTTCCCCGTAGCATCGAGGATGGTCACATCATCACCTGCCTGCTCATAGTATACGACAGATATATCAGCTTCGATTTGCCGAAATCAGTGATCCAGTGAAATCAGTGATCCAGTGACTTGATCGAAAAAATTCTCTACTGAGTAAAACTCGATTGCACGAACTACAAAATCCAAGACTACATTGGAAATAAATTGCAATATATTTTGAAAAATTTAACAGTATTCTGGGAAAAAAAATTAAAGAAACTAGCGTTAGAACCTGTGCTAAGCACCAATTCTATAGTTTGGTATCCCATATTTACATTCATCAATGTATTTAGCTGACATTGTACTATTGTTCCAACTGTTTGCATGAAGGGATCAGTATCATCTCACCTCTATAAGTTTATAAAATAGGAAAATAAAGAAGAACAAAGCTGACTCAAAATTTCTCTATGTAAGTATATGCTTAGTCTCACAATGTGCATGCCTTAAAAATCGAAACATGCATAATCACATACCTAATTTCTTGGCCAGACATGTATGAACATTTCACTGGGAAAATTATCAAAAAAGTTTTAAACCTATTATACAGATGTTAATTTAGTCTTAAACCTATCAATTTGGCTAATTTAATTCTAAACATTTTGACGATTTGCCAATATAGTCATTTCGAGCAATTTTGGCCAGCAATTGCAAAAGTGGATGATGGTTGCCCTATATGACATAACTGGCACTGACGTGGATAATTTTTATAGTATTTTTGCTTTTCTTTTGCTTTTCTTTCTTTCTTTCTTTTCCTTTCTTTTCCTTCTAAGAACAGTGGCTGGACACAGGTAAGGGCGTGCCGGCTCTCATAGGACTTGGTAGATAAAAAAGGAAAAAAAAAAGAAAGAGAAAGAAAAAAATCAAATCAAATAATTTATAAAAAATTATAAAAACTATTCAAGTTAGCGTTGGCGATGCCATACCGACTTTGTCAAGTAGGACAGTTGGCATCCACGTCAACAATTTCTGGCCAAAAATTGGTCGGAAGGCCTACATTGGCAAATTGTGAAAAGGTTCGAGACTTAATTGGCCAATTCAAAAGGCTAAAAGACTAAATTGACATCCCTAACTATCCACACATTTCACTTCCCCATCTTTTGCTCCAATACACACCATCTCTATTCAATTTCAAATTTCGAAAGTCTCCATATCTTTTAAAATCTATTCGACGCCAATAAATGGTTCCCTAAGTTCTTCTCTAATCTCTGTATTGCGTCGAGGCGTTTTCTTATCTTTGTCTTGTCGTATTTTATAAATTGAGGGGAAAGACTAAAAATTCGCTGAGAAGTTATGAAATGCTAACGAATGAAGACGGAAACTCGAAAATCACCTGCTTGATATGAGGCTCCACGGCGACGATGATCCCATCCTCCACATAAACATCAGCAACCTGCACCCCATGAGCGTTCACCACCGTGCCTCCCTTTATCAAGATCTTTGCCCGCAGTGACCCCTCCGAGGAAACCCCGCGCCGGGGCTCCCCACACCCGGTTCCAGCGCCGCAGTGCTGCACGGCATGGTGACCACACTTGTGTATACTAAATCTTGATGGCTAGGCATTATTCTAGCTAAAAAGGTTCATATGTAGGCACTAAGAAGATAAAAGCGATCGCGGTTGCGGTTGCAGTCGAGGTCGCGCGATACATCGGTTTCTTTCTTTCTCGGCCCAAGACACTTGAACAGTTATTCATGAGCGCCCCGACCAATTCTCAAACCATTGTTGATATACAAGTACTCCATGCAGTACCTACATCCCAAGTGCTGCACGTAACGACGTAGAAGATGATCGAGAGGTGGACCACAGCAGCATGTAACGCACCTGGCTTGCCTCCGACGAAGTGGTCGGAGGGGGCGTTGTGAATAACATCGCGAGAAGCAGCATGGCGAGGCGCGGCTCCATGCCAATCACGCTCTTTCAGCCTTGCAAGTGGGAGGTGCTTCAGGGGGGAGTGGAGAGATATGCCTGATGCTCCTACTTTGGATCACCACCGTCCACACGATTGGGGACCAGACCAGATACATCAGACCTCATCTTCTGGGACATCGCATCGCGGGTCACAGACGTTTCCTTGTTGCCAATTATTTTTGTTTTTCGTTCATAGAGGGATGATCATGTTACTCATCTCCTCCTGATCAGGTAGGAACTGATTGAGCAGACACTTTCGTCGATAACGAGCTTATTCGAACACCCAATAGAAATCTCGTCATACCACCTGATAAAAAGATTTCGACAGACTAATCGTAATATGTCAAGCATTTTTTTTTTTCTGATGCCAGGATTAATCAGGTGATTTGATCCCTGCTTTTCTCTTTCCTTTGGCATTTTTACTATGTGGCCAAGAGTAAGATCTGACCCAAGGGGAAATAACTAAATGAACCTAGCATATATGTACTCAATTGAATCGGGGACCTCACATCTGATCTGATGAGACTCACGTAATTCCCACATGGGACGCGCCATTTCCTTACGGTGAAAGATTCAATTTAGTATGTACATTGGGCTCGGCTTGGCTTGGCTTGGCTCGTGGTAGAATATCCCCCGTTTCACCAATGAATAAAAAAGGCTGCAGAAGGCTGCCCTGCCACACAGGCATTGTGGATGGCAAGAAGAATTTGTAAAGAGCAATTTCTCATGGTGCTCTGTAGGCCCTCGACAGATAACACCGGACACCATGGCTCTGATCAATGAGAACATCCATGGAGACAGGGACCTCATAAAAAGTTCACCACATATAAATTATTGTACCATTACATTGCTTACGTCTTAAACATATTACGAAGAAAAGCTGCTAATTCGTCATGGATCCATTTGCGACGCGGCCTTTATTGCTTCATTGGAATGCATCATCCTCCAACTACGAAAATTTACAGAAGCCTACGAAATGGTACCCGTCTATTGATACAAGTCGTGTCTCGCGCACGTTTTTTTGTTCCATCCTTCTGGTAATTTTTTGGTTGAGCACTTGCTTGAGGCATTGAGCCTGATGACAACTAAGCAGCTTCAGTCACCAACACCTTATATGGAGTCTCTCCATAGATAGCCCGATAACTAGTAGTGAGTTATGCCGTAGATATTTGTCTCTTTACTGGAGCCCGAAGGGATGACAGATATGCAGCATCTGCCTTGTCCATTCCCCCGAAAAGATAACTGAAAGGTGCCATTTTCACATACTTGCCTGAGCCAGGAGCAACCTTGAGTTCACCGTTAATCCAAACAATCCTTCCTCCTGCAATGGTAACTTCAACCTTTCCCTAGAAAAACACAACAGCTCATGCTTACGCTCATACATGGTCTGACAAGGTTTAGATGCCATGAAGGCAAACTCAACTGCAATCACAGGATTCAGGATGCCAACATACAGCAGATATGGGCAGAAGGAGAAAAAAAGGGCACACAAAAAGACTTTAAGATAGCAGTGGATAAAGAGAGATCCCAGCAAAGAGAAAACTTACTTTCCCTCTCTTTCCCTCAAAGACGTTTGTATCTAATCTAGAGTGGTGGCTCCTTGCACTAATTTCGAAGCTTGAATTTGGATTGAGAATGATTATATCAGCATCTGACCCCACCAGAATCGCTCCCTTTCTGGGGTATATATTGAAGATCCTAGCGCTGGTCACGTTACAAGGAGAATATACATCTCAGATAGCCATTCACATGTCTGAACTTGTCCGTGATTTTAAACAAGAGAATAAAAACGTACCATTCAGTGCTTGTTATCCGCACGTAATCAGAGACAGAAATTTTTCCAGATTCCTACAACCATCATAAACAGTGTATTTGTTGAAAAGGTTCGAGTATGAGTAAAGGAGGCAGGTGGCAATTGCTGCTTACCACCATTGTATCCCAGACAAGATGCATCCTCTCCTCAATACCTTCAAAAATACCAAATTGAGACGTGAGACAGAAGAACAGATTAGTGGACAAGCTTGAACAAACTTAAGGGAGAATTCTTCTGATAATTACCATTGACGCCATTTGGGATTTTCCGAAAATCATCTATTCCTAGAGCTTTTTGTGTAGAATTGAAGGCACAATGATCAGTCCCTACAAGCTGAATATTGTCAAAACAAATAAAAGATCAGAAAACATTTTGTGCCTTATCCCAACATAAATATCTCAAAAACCTCTTCCGATTAAGAGTGTAACCTGCAGGATTCCTGTGGAAAGAGCTGCTTGTAGAGCTTTGTCATGCCCTGCTGCTCTAATGGGTGGGCTCATGACATATCTAAAATTAAAGAGCATCATTCAATGATATGACTAGAAAACTGGCAAAAACATGCTGAAAAGAACAACTAAGCATATAAAGTGAAAGAAAGGAAACTTGCTTTGCAGCAGTGATGAAATCGGGATCCCAAAGCTTAGAACCATCCAGGACCAATCCAGAAACCACTGGCTCTCCAATAACCCTCTGCCCTGCAGTTTACAAATATCCTATGACTCCCATAGTAGACTACACAATTCATCAAGGTTAAAAAGTGAGAGATTAGTTTGAGAAAAAAAAAATCAGGCGATTTCGTTTTCAAGTAGGGTGAGAAAACATTTGAAGAGTGTATAAAGTGTAAAAAGAAAAAGAAGACTGAAAATATATTAAAGGATAACCTTTTTCTGAGTAATATTTGAGTAGAACGTTTACTCATCTCTTTCACACATCTTAATCTGTGCACTAGCACCTTATCTTCTTTATTAAATGGAGATGTTCACATCTCAAAAAGTAGGGATAAATGTTCCACCTCAAATCATGGAAAGAGAACCATAAAAAATGTGGGCAATCAAAGATTAGTTCAATAATCACGTGACCCTATTTTACGATCAACACCACCTATCTTGCAAATTCAGTGCTCTCAGAAGTCTGCCGAGGACACTAATGTATATAAGAAGAAACAAATTTTCATCCCTTGTGAGTAACACGGAAACAGGAAGGAATGAAGCAAAGACAAACATTTATGCGGTAAGGAGGAATGTGAAACTTCTTCCTCCATAAATTCTTTAAGATCTTCAAGGGATGTCTCAGAGAGAGAGCATAGCTTAATTGCTAACATTGAATCTCCCACATAATACAAAAATTAAGAACTTGGAGATATTGTCATAATGATTGTTTGGTAAACCATCATATTATATCACCCAACCTAATGCACTTATGTATCACAGTTTTAATGAAGAAAAAAGCTATTGATGAAACATCAGATTACTGCATCTTAGAAAAAGAGGAATTGACATTGCTGCTGACAGATCTATGCAAGCACAGTATTGTGGTGCTAAAAATTATTAATCACCTGACTGACGAGCTTTTGCTATTTCTTCCATGGCATCAATGCTCATTACATGAACTACATAGAGAGGTGTGTTTACAAAACCAGCCAAACGAATAGCGCGAGCAGTTGCCTCTCCTTCAAGCTGCATGTAGATAGGATGAAAAAATACATTGAGTGACATATCTTGTTCCAAAGTGCATACACTTTTTTCATTTTAGATATGCAAGCATGATATAGGACTAGATTTAAGAAGATTCCATCACATCTGGAAGATAAAAAATTCCCCATACTCCATACTGATTTTCACAAACGTACATCATCCTTCTTCTTTATCAGAGAAGACCTTGAAGTATAACCAGCGTCCAAAGAAAAAGATATGAGAACAATTTGCAGCACCATCCCATAAGACATGACTAGTTAAGTCAAACACTCGCATGCAAACTCAAAAGCGGGATTTCATAAGTACAAAGATAAACAGGGTTCCTGCAAATAAAAATTAATTGAGAATCTGAGGGAAAGATATCAAGGATTAAAAAAACAAAAACACAGGTAAAAAATACCAGTTTCCAGGATGAACTGGGAATTAAATACAATTAGTCTACTTGCCAGGATAACTTTAATCTGACTTTGAAGATGTTATATCACGATTTAACTTTTTGCTCATAGAAGCAGCCACACCCGAAAAGAAATTGGAAAAGAATGTATTGATGCGGTTTTAAATTCTCTCAGTTCACTCAGCAGAAAACAGATGCCAGCATTTACCACTGCAGGCCTTGAGAGGGCATGCCCTTCTGGTCCAGTAATACCAAGTTCAATCATTCTATTCTGACCTTCAAAAACAGCATCACCATTTTCTGCATGGACCATTGCCAATGCACCAAGAGACTTGCATTTCCTGAATCCTCGTAATAGAAGCTCGTCATTTATCATAAGAGCCCCCTTGTAGGCCATGAAGAACTTGAAAGAGTTGATACCTGCAAATACTCAGAAGAGTTAAAAGAACATATCAACATTCAAGAACCATGTGCACGCAGCACCAGCAGCCACTGCTCACCTTTCTCATTAACCATAACTTCCATCTCTCTAGAAACATCGTCGTCCCACTTTGTGATTGCCATGTGAAAACCATAATCCATACAAGATTTCATTGCTTTCTTCTCGTATGCTTCAATGCCTGCAATTAAGCTCCCTTTGACTGGTATTACAAAGTCAATATGCATTGTTGTTCCACCAGCTAATGCTGCAGCCTGACCACTGAAGAAGTCATCTAATGTCTGAGACCCCATAAAGTCCATAGCAAGATGAGTGTGCGGATCAATTCCTCCTGACAAGATTATATGGGAGTTAACCATTCTGATTGAATTATCCCAATCTCATATTTATGCCAAAATATGCGCTTGGACTGGTACTACTAACTGCCGATGAAACAGCAACGGAAAAGCTACGATGCAAAATTCATCGACTAAGATATGGAGACAGACTTCTGACGATAAAAATATAAAATCCAAGTTGGTGAGTGTGTGTGAGAGCGTACATCCATAAAATCTAAGGAAATGCCAGAAATTGAACAACGCTTGAAGCCGAAGATAAGGGGCATATGATAAACTTAATTATTAAAGATATTGTTTGCAATCAACATGAAGGATCAACATTCAAGGAAACTGTTGGGCCAGCAGAGCAGAAGTGTTTAGCCGTCCTGGTGGGAAGACTTCATTACTGTAATTTTTTGGGAGCTCTAATACTGCTGTCATATACCTTCTTCAAATTTTTGAAGAATATAGCCATGTGGTAGACCAACCTATATAGTGACTGTCCTAGCGGATTAGACATTGACTGAACAGCTCATTAGATTATTCTAGGTACTTTGGCATGAGAAACAGTGCCTACTCCTA
Source organism: Metrosideros polymorpha var. glaberrima (assembly GCA_001662345.2). Lineage (NCBI taxonomy): Eukaryota > Viridiplantae > Streptophyta > Magnoliopsida > Myrtales > Myrtaceae > Metrosideros > Metrosideros polymorpha. The sequence continues at coordinate 4,359,005 of BCNH02000010.1, read as the reverse complement.
GAAACTAAGAAAGTTTTTGCAAGCAGAACAAGGTCATCATGGGTGCAGAGCAATGAAAAACTATATGAATGGTCCATATTCTTAAGGCCATGCTTTTTTTCTGGAGTTCAAATATAATGGATGCGTTAAAGTTGTGTGAATCATTTGTTCTAAAAACTTAAAACCGTTAGAGATTGACATGATATACATTCAATGTCCTAACACTCTCCCTCACAAAGATGGTAGTGAGAAAAGAGGAAAACCATAAGTGGGTGAGCTTGATGTGAGTGAAAGGAAGAAGAATGATTGAGAGAGACTTGTGATGTCTAAACAAGAAAACCATAAATTTTGAAAGGAAAGTTTGAGGGATTAAAACATCATGCTCGAGACCCCAAACTCCAATACCGTGTTAAGTTGAGAGCCCAACTATTTGTTCTAAAAGTTCAAGCTTTTACAAAACAAAATGACACACACATTATGCTTAAAAGAGTGAAAATATTTCTACAAACAAATTAGTATAAGAGCCAAGTAGACACAAAATGAGCTATACCTGGCATGACATATTTACCAGTAGCATCGAGCACAGTGACATCATCACCTACCTGCTCATGGAAATTTCAGAAATTAGATGCATTGCACTCCAAATTGTATAAATTCTTCCATGGATATCAAGAAAGAAAGAGAAATTCAACTTCCAAATCATTGGAGGAGAAAAGTTAGCTATCTTTGAATACTCGAAAATGTGACAGTACTTAAACAAATGTCTGCTGGCTAACGTATCCAGACTATCATGACTCAGCTCACGCAGAAATACAAAGGTATTTCATCATGATCTGCAAAAACGTCGCCCCCAGTAACATAACCAAACACCCTCCCCACTAACTCTTCAATTTTCAACAGCACACACCAATCCACCAACTATAGAAATAACAAACTGAACATCACTCTTCTTACTTCAGTATCAATATCAATCAGCAGAGATGGAAAAATCACCTTGATATTAGGCTTCACAGCGACAATTTTCCCATCCTCCACATAAACATCAGCAACCTCTTGGTGATGAGCGTTGACCACAGTCCCTCCCTTGATCAAAATCTTCGACGAACCCTCCGAGACCCCGCACGCGGACTCTCCGTATCCGACCCCAGCATCGCAAAACTGCACGCAGAGCACGCTATTCACGCAAAGAACGACACAAAACACACTCGTGGACCACGCGAGAGCAAGCGAACCGAACATCTCATCTAAAAATCAAAACTTGGCCAGACGATGAAATCGTCCGACACGACCCACAGGAGCCACAACGGGAGCGACAGTCTCCAATTCCCTTTCAAGCTCGAACGAACCGAAAACAGCGTCGGGAACGATCGGCTCAAGCCGATGAACAGAGAAAACAGTACCTGGCCAAACTCCGACACAGAAGGTGAGACAAAGATCGATAGAAGAAGAAGAAGAAGCGTCAGCGAGAGGTTGACGGTGAGGCGTGACTCCATGGATTTGCTCTCTCGCTTTGGACAACGACTAACCTGCTACTCACAGTAACAGAGATAAGCATGGAGCTTCTGAGCGACGAGCATGGCGGAAAATAGATATAAAAATAAGAATTCGGAGAGGGAGACTAAGAGCGTCTCTACGGTGCACGCTTGCGTATCCATCTGCCTGCTCCTCCTACATCTCGTGCCGTCCAGATCGTGGTCTTCGTTGACCGGAGTCGCTCATCGACGGTGCAGAAAACATGGGGCTCTCTCTGCAAGCGAAAATGTTTGATTGTTATGATTCGTCCGTAGATCTTTTTTATGGTTGTATTATAAAAGAAAAATATTTTTATCATTTACGAAAACATTTATATTTAAATTATTATCGATATACAAAATATATAATCAATTATTTCAAACAAAAAATATTTTTCAAATCATTTTTTGTGGAACAAACGCTCCTCTCACGCGATAGATTGGCCAACTGCTTTAGTCCAATTAATCACGAAATATCAATTACTTAATATTTTGTCCAAAAAATAAAATCTTTATATCTAATCCTATATGGCAATTAATTCTATTATAATTTGTGGGATGCACGTGATGAATACCGTTATATATGTCTCTTTACTTTAAAAGATTCGGAAAAATCATGAAATTTAGGTGAGGGAGAAAAATATGTGCATTTAAGGCTCTATTTGTTACGTAAAAATGAATGATGTAAAAATATTATCCTAAAAATAATCGCTATTATCATTTGAAATAATTAATCAATAAAAAATATTTTTATTATCACAACAATTTATGTGTAAATCTTTTCGTGGATAATGAAAATATTCTTCGCTTTTTAATTTTTGGAAGTGATATAAGTGATTATTTTAAGGAAAATATTTTTCTAATAATTTATTTTCCTTGAAATAAACACATGCTGAGTTTTCTACCCATGCAAGTTTATGTAAAGGCGTGGTTGAACGATGCCATTTCTTCAATTTTCTGAATCAAGGACCCCGTCCACTTCAGCGAGAAATAAGCAGCCCCATATCGAAAGAGCTATGCCTTAAGTTTGTGGTGCCCAAATCGAAAATCGATGTTTTAAATCAACGATTTCCAGTAATGCCATCAGTTTGCATGGACGAAAATTTTAAGAGCGGGTATGTTATATCTCTCAAGTGGAAGTTGGTACATTTTTTTATTTGCGAAACTTCGAAAATCGAGATATTTTTAGTTCGCAAATCGTGCAAATTTTTCCTTCTTTTTAATGGATTTGCGTTTAGCCAAAACTAAATTGCTTTAGGAGGAGTCGAATTTTCCTGGAGCTGGGGATAAGGATAAACGTGGAGCATAGAAATGGGAATCAACCGAATATTCAATTTTGACTTTTTTGTCTGAAATCGACGTTGCCGGTCCCGTCCGGCGTTGTCCCGTCTCCTCTGTCCATTTCAACGACTTGGACAATCTAGCGCACAAGTCTTGCCGCCGTCTCTCTCTCTCCCTTTCTCTTTTTTTTTTAATCTCTTTTTATAACATTACTTGGGAAAAATGGCGATGATAGATACATCCACCCGAGTTTGATATTAATACTCGTATTTTAAGTCGTAACGTTTCAAGCATGTTGACATTCGAGGTCTCGCGTACCTCGGATCAATTTTCGGAAATCATCTAATAAGGTTTTGTAAGTAAGGGTGTCGCGACTTTTTCCAAACCAAGAATCGACTCGAAAAGTTGGTAGACACCCTTTGTAATTGCCGGAATTCGCAGAAGTCACCAATTTTGCGCAGTGATGAGAAATCATCAAAACATCAGTACGCCTCTCATGAAAGGACCCATTAACACGGATTCGAGTTGAATGACTCGAGGGTATTGAAACGTTACCGATTCGGAGAGAAGGGGAGGGATTTTTCGATTTGAATGGTTGAGGACCGGAGCAATGCTCATTGATCGGAGCGTCAATTCTCGACATAGCATGACATGACAACAAGACACGGTTTTCTCAAGAGAAAAAAGAATCCGACGCGAAATGCAAACGACCTACTCAGAACTTAGAATCCACTTGATACTGAGGTGCTTCCATGAACAATATCTCAAACTGCATGAATCGAATCAAATGCCACCCAAAAAGAATCGATTCGTCCTTGCACGACGTATGATTGCGACGCCTTTCCTTACATGATTTACGAGGTTAGCGGGGCATGACCCCCGCCATCTAAACGATAAAAAATCGAATTTTTCACTTGAAAACTGTTACATAGGTGCGCAATCATCAAATAAGTTGAAGGAAAACTAAAGGAAGTCAAACTGCACCTTGACTCATCACCCATGCACCAGAGAGTACTTTGTTCCAATTTGGTTTTAACAAGACAATGCCACAGATACTGTACAGACCTGCATTGCACAATCTCGACAAGAAGAAGCATGCGCACAATGACGACGACACAACGCAATCACAAATCAATCATCTCCATCCAAACACGATAAATGAAGTTCATTCCCTTATCACTGGTTATTCATAATATGTTAAAACTCGCGTCCCTGCACGTAAAACCACTCTCCTATGCAAAGCATTTTATGAATACCTCCTCTATCGAAAGAAGTCCCAACTATACAAGGTAATCCTTAAGACTTCTTTAAAGGTCGCCTACTGGAGGCCGACTATTTGTGGTGAAAGGTAATAAGTTACCTCTTGAGACCGCTGAAGGTACATTTGCTTTCAAGGAGATCGCCTGTCTCTTTTTGTTCTTTTCTTCCAGAATTGTCGACTATCTTCCGATTCTGCTTCTGAGGGATAAAATCCCCTCCTTTTAACTTAGGGAGTAGCCCATTCAAAGTAAGGGCAAAGAGCCCCTCTCGCGGAGGTCCAATTACCGCACCCGAAGAAGAAACTCCCATGCTTCGGTCCTGGCTTCCGGACCATCCGCTTGTTACTTTTCACCCCACAGTAGCAGTAATTGTGGTGGTCTTTTGCGGGGTCAGTTTGGACCGGTTGGAAATGTATCAACGGCATTAGAGGTTGCTTCACTTTCGGTGACTGCAGGATTGAGCTTGAGCGGCTGTCCAGGAACTGCCGCATTGCCAGAGGACATTCAGCGGACGCCCACATCAGCGTGTTGGTTATGGTGAACTTGAATCCCCGGTGCATAAGATGGGTAAGAAGGCGGGCAGTGTTTTTGGCGTCGTCTAGCCCGCAGTGTGCACGGCCCTCCCAGACCAGGCCCGCTAGCTGGACAGCTTCCTTTAAGTTGCATCTAACAGCGCCAAATACTTCTTGGAACGGAACTTTTAGGTTTATCCATCTAGCAGAATTCGAAATAACAAAGTCAACATAAAACATGAAATCAGGTTCTTATACTGATCTAGCAACACTCATGCTAGCTTTTCACTGCTAAATAGTGCACTCTTGTGTAATTTTAGCCAGCTAGTCAGTGACGTAACAAACAGAACAAACTTCCAGAGACGGTTCAAACTCCATAAGTAGTAATTCAGATGATACTGCAGAGATTAGACTTAATTTTATTCATGTACAGTAAAAAAAAAATGAGGAAACAAAAAATCCATCAAGAGATACTACAGAAGCTTCTACCATATATGCTATTCTGCAGTACACCTTCGTTAAACCGCTGCTTTATTAATGAATACTGCCAAGCAAACAAAATTAAAATTAATTATTGAGTGCGGACGCCACAGTGCACTCTCTAGTCTTTACAAGGAAAAGCATCAAGAGACATTTTCAAATTTTAAAAGTATATTTATCAAAAGCAATGCTCACATACCTATTGAAATATGGGGGTTTCCTAATCTTCTTAAACCGGCACTCTGATTCCAACATAACTCTACAGTCCCAATTTGACCATGTCACCACTGCGAAGTTAGTGTGTTTAATCCCCCTCTCTTCAAGCCACTTGTCATGCATAAGTAGGGCTTCACTTAAGAGAACGCCTCTGTCTACCTGCAGCAATAAAGGACAGTCATACAGCCTTGCTTTGTAACCATGACTAGCAAAAACAGTCGCACTGACATGTACACCAACATCGGAGCATGCAAACATGGAGGCAGGCAACAAAAACACACATTTGCAATTGAATTTGCAGAAATTTATCGGCCCTGCTTCCAATAATGTGAGGAGCTCAAGGCTTCACTTTCTCTATGCCTCCCTCCCTTTCCCTAAAACACTTCAGAAATTTTCACACAAAAAAGATGCAATTCATTCGCTGTAAGAAGATAAAGGATTCTCCACTAAGTACGGCATTGGAAATGTCGGGTTAGTGTGATAGAGTTTATATGAGACTCTTTTTCACTTGGCCAGAAAGTTAATCCATAGACAGTTCTTCAATTTGAGAAGACAATAATTGAGGTACAAAAAACTATCTTGTGCAGATACACCATTGCTTTCCTTTTTCTTGTTTTTCGTTCAGTTTTTGCTCATTTGGTGCCAAATTAGCATCACATGTCATTTTTGGTCACATAAGTAGTGCCAAGTCATTAATTAATTTGACTGGTTAAATAGAGTGGTTGATCAGAGCATTTGTTTGCACAAATTGGAAAGTAAGAGGACTTGATTGGACAAATTAAAATTTGAAGGACCAAATTGCACAACCCAGAAAATTAGACTTGATTAAAAAAAAAAAGTTAAGTGGACTAAATCGCACAGATGTAGAAGCTTAAGAGACTAAATCTGTACTTAACCCGAAATTTAACATGCACGTACAATATAAGTTTGTGATGAAGATTAACACGCGCCTATAACATAAACAAGTTAAACAGGGATAAGTTACATTAAGAATTTGTCGAACTGACAAAAGGAAAGGTTAAATTGAAAAAATTGACAATTTTCAAAATTAGGGACTAGGCACATGGACCATAATTAGATTTGTCAATATGTTTAAAGTAAAAATAAAAGGTAATTTTTAAGCTCTATATATCCGGACTTCATTCAATTGAAAAACCATATAGGCAATCTCTTAGTACGTAATACTACTTGTTAATATAGAAAATTTGTCATAATCTAGAAAACACATGTGGGTAATAGTTTTCATTACCTTATTGGTGGTGGGTATATGAAAATATCTGAATTAATGCCATTGTGCTGGTGTGAGAGCACCCATATATATCTATAAAATATCTCCAAGGAAAAATTACTAGTAAGGTACATGAGGAGATGGCTTAATTTTGCAAAAATATCCATCAGGATGACAGATAACGTGATATCATTTCAGAATATAATCCATAAGATACATAACTTGCTCAATTAATTTAAATGTTTCGACAAAAGAAAAATTAATTTAAACGTCATAAAATCACCCCTCACGATAACACATATGATGAGGATATTTCATATTTATCATTTCCATCATAAGATACATAAAATAATGATTTCTTCTAATTTGGTATTACATACATAAATTTGAGCCAACAACTAATAATTTTTAACCAGTGCGTCAAATGGGCCGTCCACTAGTTAACTTTGAAAGTGAACCTCAACGCTACCAAAGGAACAAAAGGTTAAGGGTCTCTCTACCTATGTCAATTCTCCTATTAAAATTGCCCAAAATCAAAAACCCAATTAGCACCATCCTGCACAACTTGATTCAGGACATAATCAGGGTACAGAATTGAGACATTTCTTTTAGAGGGAATGATTCTGATTACTAATCAAACCAGCCAATGAACAATACCTACCTTAGAAAACCATATAGTTAAATTCTTTTTACGAGATAATCCTATAGATACAACAAAGGTAATACACTACTCGGACAAGGAAGCTTTTGACAATCTAACTCGATAAGACCAATATCCTACAAAGCTCGGTCAGGATGGATGACCAATAAGCCTGCTGCCAGTGAAGTTGAAGTTGAAAGGTGCACCTAAAGCATTGGGATCCCAAAATGCCCAAGAGGTGAAATGCGCAAAGAAGCACATGCCCAACAGCAAGGCACGGGAACTGAAGATAAGTAGTAATTATCTTTAAAAAAATCCAATCATAGATGATATGCCAGTAACTGCGGCGGTTTTTCTGTTAGTTTCATGGCAAGCTAATCTCGATCAAATCTTTTCAAAACAAAAATACTAATGAGCTTGACGCACTACTGTCGCAAAAGTTTGGAAACTACCTCAACTTTCTGCTTCAATAGTGTGGAAGATGTTTTGGTCCCGAAAATTTCTTTTTTGGTGCTACACTATGGCTGAATTTTTTCAATCAAATTGACAGAAGGCCTTCTTGAAAGAGAAATTATTTTCTGAAACCTGTTGAAATGATCGTGCGATTGCCTTGGCACTTTGCACCTGATTGCCTCAGTGCAAAGCACAAGCCTAGCTTAACATGCTTAACCACGACTCCCCAGAAGAGAGAAGTCAGCCTAGCACTTTTGACCGCACTGCCTGCTGCCTACCCTATGAAATAGAAGCCTCGCTCAGTTATGTCTGCTTATGACCTTGTAATTGGCAAAGCATTTTTACTATCAACAACTTTACATAGGCCAAAGATTCCCCAGAATTAACTCGAAGTAGCAATTATTTGGACTAGGACATTCAAAGCAGCAAATGGACAATCTAAAGCTGTTATTTTCCTCTCATTACAGATTAGCAGATCATTTTACAAAGTAATAACATCAGCAGTCATTTCTCGAAAGGGTGAATTTGAGGAATTGTCATTTGGAAGGAGGGTCAACAAATGTAAAGACTCGTCCTTTCAAGTGTAAAGTCTATCTGACTTCTTTTCCTTTTCTTTTCCTTGTCAAGATAACTAGAACAATAGTAATTACAATAACAATACTACAGTATTATATGAACTATCTGTACGAACAGATGGAAAGATCTTCCAAAACAGCAACATAAGGATCTCCTTAAGGAATGCCAACTTGAACCCAAACAAGATTAACTTTCAAATAAAAAGGAAGAAGAAGAATTATTACCACACCAAAATAGTGCAGCCAACCTAAATGACCTCCATGTTGATGCCAAGAATCAAAGAATTTCTACTTGTGAATGAGATCAAATCAAATATCCAAAGTCGGGGTGCTACTTCATAAGAACAGAAACCATCAAATAAATGTCTAGCACCTAGTGTATCTGAAAAACGTTCCTCATATTGAATTGTTCAGGTAAGATATGAAATATCTGGCCCAGGCAGCATAATCCTAAACAGTCTCCCTGGGGGATCAAAGCGATGAACCCTAAAACTTGTAAAAAAGATGAACAAGACTGTGCTCTTCCAACCATTCCTCACAAATCAGATGTTGCACATATGAAAAGTAATGCAGCAATTGACCATGTGATCAACTAGCTAAACATTAACAATTTGCGCATAGGAATACAGATAGAGCCAGCTACATCCACTGTGTACCTGGGTCTGCTGGATGCCCGTAAGCTCTTTGCAGAAATCACTCAGAAGTTGATTGTAAGTAGGACGCACGTATATCTGAAAACAGTCTTCCAGTTCGCCTGTCATGCTGTTCACTAAAACAGAAGGGAACTCAATGATCTCTTGGGGGTGAGGATTCTTATCTCTGTCACAGGTAGCCTCAAAATCTATAACCACAAAATACTGAAACTCTTGTGATCGAGCATCTGGTGGATAACTTTGTGATGACATCCGAAAGGGTACACGCTGAAACCGGTTGTCAATAGGAAAACCATACTCATAATTGAGAGAATAATGATGAGCTTCGAGTGCATATAAGTGGTTCTGTTGCGCCTTCTGAAATTCAGGATGAAAAGTTGGCCAAGTCTCAAAATCTTGGTGGTGCATTGGACTTCTATAACCTTCAACTGGAAGGGTGAAGGACGTCTGGCTGAATTTGTCCTTAGGGTCCATATTATTACCACTTCCAGAATGGGTAGTTATTCCATCTTTTCTCTGAAATAATCCATGGATACGATTCCCTTGGTAATGCAAATTACCAGGGAATACATTATTTTGGAGGCATCCTGTGGATGCCTCGCAATATTTTTGCATGTTTCCTGCTAAAAGAAGGGCACAGATTAGCCATTACTCTGGAAGATCGACAACTTATTCATTCCAGACAAAAATTGAAGCCATGATCAGATACTAAAAATTATTTGCACCATAATAAGCAGCCAAAACATAGCAGGAGAAAGGTTTCTTTGTCACGACTATAGTTGCAAATGAATGTCTGACATTGTTAATTACAAGTAAAGGCTTCACATCTATGGAATCACATCGAGTTAAAACTTCAAACTAGACATAGGAAAAATCTATTTACAAGCTAAGATATGAACCATCCAAAGGAGGAAGCAAAATGTTAAGTGCATTCTATTGTGGATGAGTTTTGGAAAACTTTGCATAACAGCTTTGGACTTTGAGTAAAAGTAGCTGGGTAACTGTTCTGGGTTTGGGATTTGAAAAGATAGGATTTCAACTCTCAGAGTCAAAATGACTTTACCAAACACCAAAACTTTTGATCAAAGGATTTAGGGGTCCAAAGCTGCTTTCAAAGGTTTCCTAAACTCACCCGACATCTCCAAAGTAGTATGCAGTCTATACCTAGCAATGAATGCAGTTCTCTTCCTGAAAAAAATATCTCATTCTTTTCCCTTAAGAAGTACTGTAAAGGAAAATGACATGTGAACACCAAATCTAGACAAGTGTGTACACCATTGCAAGCCCCTAAATAATCTCCGATAATTCCACAACTCGAGCAGATCCCACCTAAGCACATCAAAAGAAGATGAATCACCTACTTTGCCGAATAATAAAGAAAGACATTGCTACCAATAGATTGGGATTATTATGGGTCATGATCTTCCTGCAAGTAGCTTTCTAAGTTAACCAGAACTTCTCTCTCACGCAGAAAGATACGTTGCTCACCAACTCCAGAAGCACAATCTCCTGCCCGACACACAGTCCAACTCCAACATACACAACAGTTCTCAATTAACATGCGTTCAGGAACATCAAGATACAGCTTTAAACCCTGATTGCACCATTTTCGTCACAAACAAATTCTAGAAGCGCAGGAACCGTCCCATTCACAAAACTGCCCCGTTCTAATTGCTAATCTAGATCTTGATTACAGGACACTATTTCTCTATGTCACTCTGAATCGCGACACCTTTTCGTAGTAAGTGACAAGGAGCAAGTCTAGCTAGAGAGACAGCAACAAAAGAGCCAGAAAATTCAGCAAGCTAACCACACCAAGCACACACCTATCGCCACCCGACCCACATAAGAAATTCAAGAATAGCAAAACCACAAACACTCTGAGATCAATCAAATTCCAAATGCACCGGCACCGGCACGACCCTGATCACGGGTTCTGGCACAGACCCAACAACAAAAATCATACCCACGAATCGAAAAGAACACACCCGCGAACAGACGAACGAGAACGAGGGAAGAAATCGGGCGGGAGACGGGGGCGAATTCGCACCTTTATTCTCGAGGGCCATCAGGACCTCCAATGACCAGGCGCATCAGATCTCCCTCCATAGAACCCCACCTGAAACCGACCAAACCAAACCAAACCAAACCCACGAAGGGAAATGGTCATCCAACAGGTTACTTTTTCACTCGAGGCGTTACGGGAGAAGAAGAAGAAGAAGAAGAAAACAGAGAACGTACCAGGGAGAGTGAGATCAAATCGAAGAGTCAGACCACAAGCGAGAAACGGAAAGGGCAGGAGGAAAAGTTGGGAGGATTGCTTACATGGTGTGATGGAGATGGAGAGAATTCGGGTGGAGGAGGGACTGATCATGTGAATAGTCGAAGAAGCAAGAGGCAAAGAAGAAAGGAAAATAATAATAATAATAATAAAAGGGAGAAATTAGTTTATACCAGAAGAAATTGGTAAAATTAAAATAATGAATATAAATATGAATACTTGGAGAGGAGGAAGAGTAGACCCCACGTCACTGGTTTTTTTAATCTGATACTGTGGACATGGAGATCTTGCTGTGGCCCACGCGCGCATCCTCCGCGTGTGCCCACGCTCGCCCTCCTCTTTTCCTCCCTCTCATTTTTTTGCACTTTCTCTTTTGCCCTTTTATCTATTCGATCATCCTATAATGCCACCCGGTCTCCATTGCTAATGAGCAATCTAATTTTCGGATAACCATTTTGATTAAGATCATTAAGTTAATTTAATATGATTGATTATCACCCACTTCTCATGTCGATCCCCTTTTTTCTCTTGCTCAATCTCTTTCAATAACATGCGTTTTTTTGTACTTTTGTTCGTTCGCTCGTATATCACTATCTTAAATCTTTCTAGGATTTCGAGCTTTTTCAAATGTCCTTCTACTGTGCTTGCATACAATGTGCGTGGTGACGTTATCAAAATTAAGACATTGAATGGGGGAAAAGTTTGTGATACCGACTCTTACCTTGACAGCCTTACTTGGCAAGCATGCCAAAGGGGTATAAAAAGTACAAGATAATGACTTTAAAACGTAAGTCCGCATTTTCTGCCTCTTTGGCGCTCTCACCAGACGAATTCTCTCTTGTGGTTATCGCATTTCTCTGTTCATTCACGTTAATTTATTGACTTAAGTATGTGAGAGTTTGTAAACCAATATCTTACATCTTTTGGGGATTTCGAGCTTTTTCAAATGTTTTTTTACCATGCCTACATACAATGTACATGGTGACGTTACCAAAATTACGACATTGAATAGAGAAAAAGTTCATGATACCAGCTCTTATTTCGCTAATCCTACTTGGCAAGCATGTCGGAGGGGTGTAAAAAGTACAAGATAAGGGCTTTAAAACGTACATCCACATTTTCTGCCTCTTTGGCGCTCTCACAATGCAGATTCTCTCTCGTGGTTATCTCATTTCTCTCTTCATTCGTGTTAATTTATTAACTTAAGTATTTGAGAGTTTGTAAACCAATATCTTACATCTTTCGAGGATTTTGAGCCTTTTCAAATGTCTTTCTACCATGTCTACATACAATGTACATGGTGACGTTACCAATATTATGACATTGAATGGGGGAAAAGTTCATGATACCGGGCTCTTATCTCGCTAATCCTACTTGGCGAGCATGCCAAAGGGGTATAAAAAGTACAAGATAACAGCTTTAAAACGTAAGTCCGCATTTTCTGCCTCTTTGGTGCTCTCACAATGTGGATTCTCTCTCGTGGTTATTGCATTTTTCTCTTCATTCATGTTAATTTATTGACTTAAGTATATGAGAGTTCGTAAATCAATATCTTACATCTTTTGAGGATTTCGAGCTTTTTCAAATGTCTTTCTACCCTGCTTGCATACAATGTATGGGTGACGTTACCAAAATTATGACATTGAATGGAGGAAAAGTTCATGATACCGGATCTTATCTCGCCAACCCTACTTGGCGAGCATGCCGAAGAGGTATAAAAAGTACAAGAAAACGGCTTTAAAACGCACGTCCGCATTTTCTGCCTCTTTAGCGCTCTCAAAAGGCGAATTCTCTCTCGTGGTTATCGCATTTCTCCGTTTATTTATGTCAATTTATTGACTTAAGTATCTGAGAGCTCTGGTTTGGAGTCGAGCCCAAAGACTTTCCTTTCTTCCAATCAAATCCGCAAGAGATTGGAGTCAGCCCAAGGCAGGTAGAGAAAAATCAACAACACCCATTTCATAAGTACAAACCTTCCCTATTTGTAGCAATTCATGGATTGTGACTGCCCAAAAAAAAAAATGTGTTTTTTAATACATGCTTCACCGTAATTGAAGGCCTACTTTGGTCAATCAACTGAAAAGAAGGTGTATTTAAACCAAAAAATGCCCATCCGTATATTTAATATATCAAAGAGTAGCTTGCCTATTTTAAAATACCCAAACAGAAACAACTCCTCTTTTGCCACTCACTTCATTAATCACTTTTACCTTAAAACTAGAATAACCTTGAATTAGCATAAATAAATAAATAAAACAATGTCTAGATAAGCAAACACTGCCCGGCCATAAAAACACTAAAAGAAAAACTAACATCGAGCATCACTCTAGTCTAGACACAAACTATCATTTGTGAACGGAGAATGACATTTTTTTTTTTCGATTCAACAGTCAAAGCAATATTAGAATTATCAATAATATCATATTTAAAACATCGGAGTTACACGGGCTCGTCGCTCTTTACTCCGGCCCGTCGGAGTCCCCCCAGCAGCGACTTGTTGGGCTAAACCCAATCTTGCCAAATCCAGGCCCGGCCCGGCCCACTTGCGAGGCCAGCCTCACCTCTTTCTGATTTTTCAGGAAATAAAAGTAATGCTTGCACGAAATTAAAGTCTTTGATCATCATAACAAAATGAAAAGAAAAAAGAAAAACCAGAACTGCTTACCCTAAAATTAATTTTTTCTAGGAGTCTAGTCACCTGAAGAACTGTTTATATGAGGAGTCTATTTCAATTACATCGCCAATTCAAGGCTGTTGATGTAAATGTCTGTAAATAGATTTTTCTCCGACTTCTTTAAATCGATAGAACCTCAACCTTGCTATCCACAAATCGACAAATCAGATCGGGCCGAGCATGCATAATTGTTCTTCGACCCACTAAGCCAACTTCCTAGGCCTATCAATGCAGGGCCTCAGATTTATTCAGAGCCTTTTCAAATTGGTCCCCAATATACTGAACGGGTGAAGTTGATCAAGAACTTGCGAGATTTACGTGGTTTCGAAATTAATTAATCAGGAGACATGTTTAAGTCACGCTTAATTAGAACATGGGTTTTTCGATTTTTTTTTTTTATCGTGGCTTGACCATGAGAGTTGTTCAAGTAACAGTTGATCGCGAGGTCTTCAGGTTTTAGTAGTCGATCGATCCAGCCGACCCAGTGGGACTAGCGAGAGATGGACTTACGAGCAATGCCAAGTTAACCGAGCTTGGTTTAAGCAAGTGGAGCATTGAAGATCCAATACCAAGCCGCGACATCATTCGGTATCCCAATATAATATATCTCTGGATAAAATTGCTCATGGTATCTCCATATATAGACACAGATAGAGAGCAACTTGGACCAATTCCCCATGAAAAGGACATTTATACATGTACAAGAAGATACATTGCCACAATGAAAAGGACATATTCAGATGAACATTTGAGAAAGAAGACAGAGGAAAGAGAGGCCCCTTCCTCGATAGCACGCGTGGAGCTTCCAATTGGTCGGAGAGGGCAACTTTTTTGGGGAGCATATCGTGGGAGTGATTGGGACTTTAGGGCTTGCCGTCTTCAAGTCCAGAGTGCAAAGTGGAAGATGGGATCAATCAGAGAGAAGAAGAGTCCAAGGTAGGAACTCAAATAATAGGGAAGATTCTATTCCAAACACGACCGACTGCTTCACAGAGCTCAGACTACTGGTGCAGTGGACATTTTCATGCACACACCCACATCACATGATCTTTCTCAGTCTCCATGTGACCCTCTGCACAGAGAGAGAGAGAGAGAGAGAGAGAGAGATGGACAGTTTGTGGACTTTAGCAACCAGAAGAAAGAAGGTGGACATCTTGAATTGAAACCCATTTTAGGGACCAGACTTACTGATGCATTGGTTTGAGTTTGCATTGTCACCAAGTGAAGTAGGATCTTGAGTTCGATTTTCCCGCACCATAGTCCTTATTAATTGGTAAGGTCTCGATCGGTTCACCGGCTCGATTGAGTTTCGTGCGATGATAAAGTGATTTCGGGAAGCCAAAGAAAGAAAAAAAAAAACCGCAGTCTACGTGAATCGATCAAAGGAGAAAGAAGAACTTTATCGGTGCAAAGGCTGGAACAAAGGGTGAGGAAAGAAGGGTTACTTCCTTCACTTGAATGTGTCACAGCAATAAAATCAACAGAGTAATGAAGTTATCACATAAAGTTATTACTTTTTTATATTTCATTATGGCCAAGCCACCATCCCTTACCGGATCTGGTGAGGGCTGCCCTCTAGGCCTAATAAGGGTGTGTCAGGCCCACAATGAAGAAAAAGAAAAAAATAAAAATAAAAATATTAGAATTTTTTCCACAATGAAGAAAAATAAAAAAGAATAATAAAAACTTTAGAATTTTAAAAAAAAATTATCCAAATCAGCGCCAGTCAGTGTCCACGTCAGTGCTAGCCATGCCACGTAGAATAACCAGTGTTTATGTCAACAATTTTCAGTCAATAACTAAATTGGCAAATCGTGAAAAGTTTTAGGATCAAATTGACACAATTAAAATATTTAAGACTGAATTTCTTATTGTACAACTTTTTGGACTATTTTCCGGAAGATAAACACTTGCGAAATTTTTCCAGATGCAAAAAATGTTGGCATAAACTTCTTATAATTTCTTTCAAAAAATAATTGGAAAGTTAATAATTTTATGTTTAATTTTTTTTTTAAGTCTGCGATCTCTGATTGTACCTATTTAAAGGGTCCCACACAATATGTGTGGTGGTGTAGTCAGACATGGGGTTTGTCTTTTCCCTCCTTTTCTTTACGCTTTTGTGAAAGTGAGTTTCGGAGATGCTTGAGAATTTCGAAGAAGTGTCAGAGAAGAAGGAAGCACACTGAACAATTTCTTTTTTAAATTGAATTTAAAAAATAATGTAAAACTAGAGCACAAAGATCCCCCAAAATCATGTGGGGATTCGATTGGAACTTTCAATTTGAAAGATAAATATATACTTTAGAGAGGGAACATCACGATCTTCTTTTTTTCTTTTCAATTCCACATGAAAGACAACATGGGTCAAGCTGTGTACACCATTGCAAAATTCGTCGATTGGTGTGTTGCGTAATTAAAAAAAAAATCAAAAGGGGGTGGTCAGAAAAAGAACATTTTATTTGCTCTTTTGGCTCTCTCTGTCTCTTTTTTTTTTTTTCCACTTTGGGGAAAAGTATTTTGTTTGTTTGCAATTGCACCCATGTGCGCACTAGTCCTTAAACCCTGCAAGCTTTGCTTTAGGAAACATTAGTGAAAAGCTAAAAGGTGATGGTAAAACGCCCATAAGGTACGACCTTAGATGACTTAAAGCAGCGAGATTTATGTTCTGACTTATTTCTCAACTCAATCAAACTCTGATGAAGTAAACTCAAGTTTCCAAAATTAGATCTGTCGCAAAACATGTTTAGAAAATATCAACAATAGGGAAGTCCGCTCTGCGCACATTAAACACGTGCATCAGATTACATCTCCGATTTCCTTGTAATCGAAAGGGGCGGGGCGGTTCCGTTTTCGCAATCCAACGATGCTTGCACCCTTAATCAGAAATCAAAGTATCATATCATCTGCTGCGTAGTACTCGTGTCTCAAGTTTCGATTAGTAACCACTTCAACCTTCTCAAACCCGTCCCGCTGCCATCCCTAATCGTCCGTAGCAAAAACATGTGCTAACCATAGGGGAATCTCTAGGCTACCCGTGCACAAGGTCCCTTTTTTTGCCTTTTTCTCTCTTGTGGGGAAGCAGCTTTGAGTATTGAAATCAATCCCTCAGCCCCGGGACAGATGACAGGAAAAAGGAAATTATTTAAATGATTTCTCCCACTCACACAAGGCCAAGTACTTTCCGACAGAGAAACAATTATATTATTAATCTCCATCATGATGTGACTGAATTAAGTTGCCCCGGAGACTATCTTAGTCACGGGCACGCATCGGAATGCACGAAGACGTTAAACAGGATAAAACATCAGGAATGTTCCTACCATCATCCAATTATAATAAATATATTATTACAAGAAAAAAATTTAAAACTTTTGTGCTGGATCTAGTCCACTTGGACTAGAACCAAGTGATCTCACTTACTAGATTAAATCTACACCCACGTCTTTGAAGATTGGGATTCATCCCATCCATCACGATGAAAGGAAAAATGACACGAAAGGTCTTTGGACATGTCATTTTTTGACTTTTTATTTGTTCAATGCGATCCCTAATTATTGGTAAATGTACAATATGGTCCTTTTCGTTTGCTCAAACGATAGATCAGACGTCATTTGGAGACGTTGATTATTATAGGTTGAGTTAGAGTACTAAAAATGACGAGTCAGCATGTCCATCTTTTTATTCATTTACATTAGAAAAGGAAAAAGGAAATAGGTCGTTAACATGTCCATTGTTATTTGATGACGTAGATTATATAACTTGATTTGGGATGAATGTTTTACTTGTATAATCCGCGCGTAACTTTTTATTTGTTTTGTCCACTGTTTAAATAATGGATTGAAAGTCACATCGACAGACTCCGTTGGCCCAAATTCACAAAAGGATAATGTTAAACATTTTCATATAGCCTAGGAACTATATCGAACATTTATCAATAGTTCATGAACTATATTGAACAAATTAAAAGTTAAAAAACGACATTACGCATTGAACCAAAGTTTAGGAACAATTTACGACAATTTCCCCAAAGAAAGGAAAAAGCTAATCTAGAAGAGATGGAACCTTCTCTAGTAAACCCAAGTACGAGGCACCTCTCGATCCAAAGTCGTTCTACAATTAATTTTGCAAAGTATTCGAGCTTAATTTAGAGGATTACACAAACTAATTTTAGTTGATAAATATAACAATATTTTCCTTATACATTTTACTCGTGTGGAAGCCTAAATATGAAGCTGCGTTTCTCATTTTTTCCATGAAACAAATGAAGCTTTAATGGAAAAAGGTGCCATAGATAATTTTATTATTATTATCATGCGTGCATGTAGTTTACATCTAGCTAATCATTAATTATTTCATAATCAATATAGTTTTCGTTGCACATGAGTCCTCTTTGTTTAAATGGTTCGTGGATCGGATGCTATTGTTTTACTGAACAATCAAGCGACAAGTAAACTCGGGAAAAAAAGAAAGAAGGGTCGAAAGAGTAGAAATATATATTTTTATATTCGGTCCATCATAGCCGTTGATCATGTGCGCCTCACATGTTGCCTATGCGAAACTCGCGTGTATAGCTAACCATGCAAAAAAAAGAGAATGCCACAACAACTAAAAGAACAAAGGACGATACAAACCCTCGCGTTGCTCACCATAAACATCCATCAACCAATAAATTTTTACAATCATTCAACTATCAACAAGACATTCGAGATCGGTCAATTAGATGGTTTAGCCCATGGTATTTCGAGAGTATCTAACTATTTTCCTCTCATCGAACACGTTATAAGTCAACTCGAAATACCGAACTAATCAAAGCGAATTTCAGAGTAGAATAACACATAAAAACACTCTAATACATGCAATCTACGCACGTGCATGTACTCCAAAGTATCAATTCAGTTTTCTCCCTAAAGAATTACATGGTTGAACTTGAACTACAGTGGATCTCATACGTTCCAAAGAGGCCTATCTGGTCAAAAAACCCTAGGGAAAGAGCGAGGAATTTTCGAGACTTAATGACGAGAAACTTCACCAATTATCTCAGTAGTCCATCACCATGCCAACTCATTTGATTGATCCTAAGAGAAAGAGAGAGAGAGAGAGAGAGAGAGAAAAAGGGGTGCATGGTAACCATTCTGGAGTAGAATTTCTACTCTAGAATGGCTTCTGGAGTAGAAATGCGTTTGTTAACGTATTTTCACTTTTCTACTTTTGGAATACTTTTTCACTTCTGGAGTAGAAACGCGTTT
>BCNH02000010.1:4321225-4339675 GCA_001662345.2 Metrosideros polymorpha var. glaberrima | reverse complement strand
TAGAAGTAAAATTTTTTTCTTATTTTACCAAACGCATTTTTACTCCAGAAATCAACTTCAGGAGTAGAAGTAGAAAAATCAACTTCTAGTCAGAAGTTGATTTCTGAAGTAGAATAGTTACCATTCACCCCCTTAATGATGAGAAACTTCACCAATTATCTCAGTAGTCCATCACCATGCCAACTCATTTGATTGATCCTAAGAGAGAGAGAGAGAGAGAGAGAGAGAGAGAGAGTTCAGTTCTAGGAGAAGACGTGGGAATCTTGGTGCTGGATTTCATGCACTGATCAACAGCAGGACATGACATGATATGTGTGTCAGGTTCTTTGGAGTTTCAGTCCAAAGGTTCTTCCCCCATTTCGTGATCGGGACATGATGTCTCTTCAAAGGAGGGACAGAACGAAGAACGAGGATCGTCAGAAGAAGCATCGCAATCGGCAGCCAGCGTGAGAAAGATCTTCACATCATCGTCATGCCGGAAGCAAAGATCTTTGAACTGAACGACCCCATTAGATGTCTCCTGCATCATCTTCCTCACCCATCGCGTTCCTCCTCGAGCAGTTGGAGGATTATTAGACAAAGTGGTGTACTCGACTTTCAGGAGACATTGGTCTCTGCATTCATTAATTTTTTTTTTATATCTGTTTTTGAGGAGTATATTAGTTTCTTCAATCCACCGTTCACGAGAAAACGACCCGTTACCTCATTAAGAATCAACGATCAAGATTTTCTCAATATATTAACATCGCCCAAAACCCTAATCATTATCAGAGGGTTTGGAGGGGGATTTTTTTTGGTAGCAAGTTCTCGTATCGTTTGTGATTTTTCTCGATGAAAATGGATATGCTTAGATCCTATTTATGACCAAAGCAACAAAATTCATGATGCGTTTATTTTACAAAAAACTTAAGGTTTGGAAACATTTTTCAAAAAAATGATCGTTTATATCGCTTACACAAAAGAACGAATGAAAATTTTTTTTATTACCCACGAAAATAGATAAGCATGTATTGTTGTTGATGGTGAAAACATTTTTCGATGACTAATTTTTTTACGCGATATAACTAATAATTTTTTAAATATGTTTTTAATTTTGAGTTTTTCGCAAAAACAAGCATACCCTGAAATTTCATTATGAAGACGCACATTTTGCCCTCTTTCTCTTTATTTTTTATTTTTGGGAGTTTGTTGGTCCCAATGTGATAATTATATAGTAACTATGCATTTCTAAGTATATTCGGAGGAACTCGAGATGCATCCACACCTACCATTTCCTATTGCCGAGAGAACAATCGAATCAACTAATTAATTATTCGTCGGATCTTATGGTAATAATTAATTTCTAGGGGAACTCAAAAGGACATTGCCCTGACAAGGTCATATGCTTCTTAAAGTTAGAGAAAACCCTAAAAGAAAAACACCCGCAAAGATACCTTTTCATAATGACACTAATGCCTCTGTTTTTTTTTATTTTTACCCCCAATATAAAAAATAATTATTGAGTGGACATTTTGGATGTGTGAAGATGTCATGCACGATTCTCTAGCAACTTTGTTTTACTATGATATTATATATTGAAGTTGAATTTGAAATTGTCTTCTCTAAATTCTCAAAATGGTATAGAACAACCGGTATGTACCTTCTATCTTAACAATATGAATATTATAAATAATCAAGGGGTTATGGGATTGTGGAAACACAAATTTTGAAAGGAGTTTATACGAACCAGCGCTTCGGGGACCTTTTGTAAGCAATTAATCAAGGAAACTTATGAGCTTCCAATATATTTAGTTTACTCAATAAGTGTCTTATAGGCAAATTCAAATGTAGATTTTCGTGTGTAACCTTTGTTTGGGCAAAAAGAGTTCAAAAAAATTACATTATTTCGATTCCATTTTTCTAGGTGAAGTTAATCGCATTTCACGAGATAGTGATGAACCTACAATACACATCATCAATACACCTTATAACTCATTTATATACAATAAAATTGAACATGTCAATATATTGCGTCATCTCATTTATCTTTAAGGTTTTTGTTTTGCGATACGTTTCGGTTCACCCTGACTAATCACCACATTGGAAGTGCTATAAATGTGAAAGAAAAAAAGGAAACTCGTGATCTGTTGACTCGCAGTGATTGGCTAGGATGGATAAGAACGTTATGCTCAAGATATATTTATAGTTTTTCTATATTCATCGCATGGCCATTATAAAAAGTTTTATTTCCCACAGATAAAATCTAACTCATTTTCCCAGATGGAGAGAGAGAGAAAGACCTTATAACCTGAAAAGAAGCAAAGGCATGCCCAGAGGGATGGTGTGAGAGAGATCATGGCATTCACATTGGAGATGGAGACCAGTAGCAACGGCAGCAGAGGCTGCGCAGGTGAAGAGCATGATCACCACCACCATCACCGTCATCAGACGGCATTGTGCGTGGAGTCGCAGAAGGCAGTGGCGGCGCCGTTCCTGACCAAAACGTACCAGCTGGTGGACGACCCTCGCACCGACCACATCGTGTCGTGGGGCGAGGAGGACGCCACCTTCGTCGTCTGGCGGCCCCCCGAGTTCTCCCGTGACCTCCTCCCCAACTACTTCAAGCACAGCAACTTCTCCAGCTTCGTCCGCCAGCTCAACACCTATGTAAACCCCCCCTTCTCTCTCCCTCAATCGATCGATTCACTATCGCATACACCGTCGATTTAAAGAAAATTTTCCGCGCGAGCATGCATTGTTATGATCGCGACGAATATCATCCTTTTTCAGATAGCTTTTGGTCGAAATACAACCGTTGGAGAAATGACACCAACTCTTATAAATCTTGATTTTTCTGCAATTATTCATTCAAATGTGTTTAATTTCCCCATGATCTAAAGATCAGTGAATTAAAATATGTACATATCGGTAGTACTTCATTGGCATTGATGTGTGAGATACGTTTTGGGAGTACATCTAAATTCCTAGCTTAAATTCTCGAATTATTGGCAGGGATTCAAGAAGATAGTGGCGGATAGATGGGAGTTTGCTAACGAGTGCTTCAGAAAAGGAGCGAAGCACCTGTTATGCGAAATCCACCGCAGGAAAACCCCACATCACCACAACCAAGACCATCTGCCGCCACTGCCGCTGCCCCAATTCTTCCAACCGGTCGATGAGAATCTCTGCTGGCCGCCGGCCGATCCGCTGTTCCCGCAGCCGAAACCGCATCCCAATGGCGACGTCCTAGCTGCGCTGACCGAAGACAACCAAAGGCTAAGGAGCAAGAACTTGATGCTGCTGTCGGAGCTCAAACACATGAAGAGTCTCTACAACGACATCATCTACTTCATCCAAAATCACGTCAAACCGCTGCCTCACGACCACAACCACAACCACCTCGACAACATCGGAGTTCCTAAGCTCATCGAGTTGGATTCGGATCACGAGGGCGATGCGTGCCTGCGGGCGGCGCCGTTCAAGAAGGCCGGGCGCTCGGGCGAGGAGGGCGGTAGAGGCGGCAGTTTCAAGCTCTTTGGGGTGTCTTTGACTGGCAAGAAGAGGCTACACCCGGAAAAGATCGATCGACAAGAGCTACAACTGTGACATCCTCTCGATCAAAATAATTCATGAACTAGGGATAAATAACGGTAGTCAACTAGTCATCTCAAAGTTTAAGTTTTCATTGTGGACTAGGGCATGCACTAACTTATTGGAGTGAGATTAATCCAAGTTGAAAAGGACGCCTCATGATCGATCCAATCTGTAACGTTTGGACCTTTTGAGTTATCATATGCTCGGTTAGGCTCTCTTGCTTTGTGAAGTTATTAGTTGATTTTAAAAAAAAATTTGATAGCGTAGTAGAATATCTATGCTTAATTCTACTTGCCAAAAAAAAAAATGGTGTTTATATGATTTGATCTATGACAAAATTGAGGATTTTGATAAGGCAAACCGAAGCAAGATTGAGTCGGACAAAATGTTTAATTCAACATCAGCAACAAATTTGAGGAGTTTGTAACTCTTATACATTCGGTCTAGAGTTACCAAAGTATAGTACCCGTCGTAACTCTTCACATTTGTTAACCTGGTGAATATTTTCTTTTCTCCAAAAAATTATGGGGAATGAGGGTGACGAATCACAAAAATTAAATAACCACCATGCATTTTTATTTCTCCTTTTTTTCGTGAATATTTCACTTTGGTAATTGTTATCTTAGGCTCCGTTTGTTTCGCGAGAAAATCAATGATTTGGAATAAATTTTCCTAAAAATATCGTTTGTTTCACTTGAAATAATTAGTCGATGAAAAATGTTTTTATTATCGAAAACAATTTATGTCCATTTGCATACTATGAAAATATTTTTCGTTCGTTTGTCCATTTTTGTAAGCGATACAAGCAATCATTCATAGGAAAATATTTTTCAAATCAATAATTTTTAAGAAAAAATCACCTAAGAAAAGGAATTAGTTTCGGAAGACTTTCCCGGCGAATTTTGACGTACGACGCATATTGTTTTTTAAGGGGCCTTGTTATGGTATAGACAATGAAAAAGGGACCATTGTGAAGCCTAGTACAGTTCAGATGAGCCCAAGATTGTCTTGGGCCGAATCATGTTCTGACCAATTCATGTTTTGGGAACATGTTTACTGACAAATAAGAAGAAATAATGGTTCGATTAAATTTCCTTTTTTTTTTTGTTCAAAGATTAAATATCCTTTACGTGACCCGATTTTGTTCTTGTAAAAAGAAAAATGCATGTCTTCATGATAAAGCCCCTTTTTAATTTTTTCACGAACTTTTTAAAATAATATCGTCTCCCTAAAAATGAAGGAAACTCGAAAGCCCATTTCACTATTCGTGCTCTGAAATTTGGGTTCGTGAACTGTGTTAGGCAGGGTCGTGCCAAGATCTAGGCCGGCAATTTTTCACACGAATGAGTACGAAGGTAATGTAAATAATTTCTACGGCATAATCAATAAGAATATTGCTTCATTTAAATGGCACGGCATGACACGATTATAAAATCCGATTATGAAATGTGAACACGAATCTAGACAGTCAACGCTATCAAGATGCGTTAACGATCAATCGGCCTTTTTTTTTTTTTTTGTCCATTTTTGCTTAGCCAGAAAAGCAATTTGGGTGATTGAGAGCAGTGAAGAAAGAGTAGAACCCTAGGAGCAGAGAGAAATGAGATGATGGACAATGAGAAATGGCATGATTATATTTCAAATTTCAGCCCAAAAAAGAGAGAGGAAAAAGGCCTAGAAACATATCCCTAATTGAACATTCGCTCTGGGCCCAGTCCAATTGAGTCATGAGAAATCAAATTTTCTTTGGTGCTCTCTATTCTACATAATGGAAAAGAGAACACAAAATTGAATACCCATTAATTACTATAAAAAAAAAAAGGCAAAAATATCATCTAGACTCGTTCTACCTAACCAACCACACCTTTGCACATTGATAAATACAAACACGTTTTCGCACATAATTATTATTCTATTTATTCCATGCGCATTTCTAAATATTCAATCCTCATGCTTTAGTCAATGTTCTAAGTCGCTCTTTTACAATATATTTAGGAAATATCATAGTAAATACTGTAGTATTATTCGTTAAAAAAATGTGAAGCTTACTAGACATTTGTATTCTTTTTTGGGTAGGTCTGGGGTCCAATCACAATTACTTGTCCATGTGGACCGCAAGAGAATAGACCAACGAGTCCCCCTTCTTAATTGAATTATAAATAATTCACGCAAATCGATTTGTGGGGGACTTTATCAAAGTTTGAACCCCAAATGTTCAAACTTGGTGTCCACACTTTGGGAGACATTACTCATTTAAATCAAGTGACCTAATCATGGACCATGTCTCTTTCAAGTACCAAAGATATTGCAATTAACGAGAGCTCGATTCATAAAAATCTTATCTGTAATTATATTCAGAAAATTCATCGCAAATATGGGCGACTCATGACGTAGTGCGTACGACAAATTCTTACATGAATTGATACTATTAAACATTGTTTGTGAAAGTAGATTTTATATAGTCGAAAAATGATGCGAAAGGACATGAACTTAAATGATGTCTTATAGTATCTTGAATATGTCTATAATATTATTTTGCATTAATATATGTCTCATATTTCTGATTTAACATGTAAACTATAATAACCCTGAAACGAACTTAAATTTTAGCATTTTTCTTGATTATATTTTTCTATATGAAATTCAAAATACCCATCGCATTAATGGTCATTGTTTTAAAAGCACTCGATATGCAAAAGTCTATTTTACTTAATAACAATAATTACCCGGAACGAATATTGCTTATGGAAAAATTTCTCTACCCACCACATAAAATTGATTAGGGTCTCAATGGCTGATTTTAGAATCGACCAAACATACTAAATATAACTCATAAGAATTTCAAAGGCATATTAATAGCGCAATTAAGCACCTGTTGCGGTAATTCCTGCATTCAAATCACAAAATATTCCACTCGAAATGTTCTAGACAGTCCTGTTTACGTTTGCAATCCTTTGGTAGGAGCATTACTCGATACACGTGGACGAGGCGATTTACCTTCGCTTGAGGGGATTAATTTAAGAATAAAAATAAACAAATAAAATATTTGTCGAAGAACCTGTGACTAAAAACTCCTCTTTGCTTTTTCCTTGGAAAGTGGCGTCCCACCACCTTATTCGAGTCGAGCGAGTCATGTTGCTCAGCTATCCTTTTGCAAAGTTCGGGAACGCGTGCCAAAAGACTACCGTGGAGTGTATAACAACTTAAGATTTAATTAGATAGCTAATAAAAAATCACGTTCACATCTCCAAATAATAATAATAATAATAATAATAAGAAGAAGAAGAAGAAGAATCAAGTCTTGCAATTTATTTAATCATTGGGACTCCATCGAGCTATTAGGTGAAGCATTACGCGGCAATATTGGTTAGTACGATATATCATGACAAGTGTAAACGAGGCACGATAGCATTATAATTTATAAAAAAAAATGTTTTGGCAATATAATGTTGACTAAGTGATTTATCATTCAAAACCCTTCACGTCGGCTGATTAATCATTGGGACTCCGTTAAGCCATATGTCGCAATTTTAGGTTAGTTTGTATTATCACGACAAGTGTGAAACGCGATATGATGAAATAATAATTTTTAAAAAAAGAAGAAGTTGTTTTGGTAATATGATGTTGACTAAGTAAAACATTAGTTGTCAATCCGCGTCTACATATGATAATCAAAATATTATGTATTGGACCTGGTCTCATTCGAACCTACACGAGGTACGTTTCGACAGAAAACAAAAATTATATGTAATATAATTTGGATCCTCGGTGTGCTAATATTGACTATTTGGAGGTTAATTAAATAAAAGGAAAGGAAATAAAGAAATGAAGGACTCGATCTGCCGACCTCGCCCGATTTCATCCGTTCGATGCAACCGAAAGAGAGCATTCTCCAACAAGTCAGGAATTAGTCGGCAGCTTTCATTTTTTTCATTTTTTTCTTTTTATTTTTATTTTTACATTTCACTTTCGTTTCGAGACGGCTTTGGTTTTTCTTGTAATTTTTCCGACGAGTAAATAATTCATTTCATTGAAGAGAGAAATTGAGAATGTTGTCATTAGCGATAACTTGTTCATTTTGTAGTGGTCTTAGTTATGTCCGAGATTGATGGTATGATTCCATGCCTCGTTCCGATCTTATATGTAAACGGTCCGTGTAAAACATGATTGCACTTTCCATGTGGTTAATGAGCGTGATTCGAAAATTGACCTGGCTCTTAACCGGCCGGACGACGAAGGTGGGAAATAATTGCTTTCAAAATGGCAAACGGAACAAAATGAATCGCACTGTATCTATTCCCTTGATGACTGTATTAACTTTTTGATAAATCAAAAGGAGATGACATACTTTCATGAATTTCCTGATAAGAATACACGCCGGGCCGGATGTAATCACAACTACTCCACTACTTCCACATTTTGAATTGTACGTCAGTCCTCCTATAATTTTCCCACGTAACAACAAATAAAAAAGAATAAATTACAATTAATACACGAAACATGAAGTTCTCCCATGCATCCAAGTAGATTTAGGCATACATCATATCTAAAAAAAAAATAGAAGCTATTTTACGTGAAAGTACATAATTTGAAAGATCTATTGCGTGGAAGCTAGTTAATTATTAAATGGAACTTTTGAATTTAGTGTCCATAACCAAATAATTTGTATTTGATAGAATATATGTTATTGTAATTAAACCCCTTATCACCAGCCAAAAAGATCAAAGTGATTAGAGAATTGGATGTCACTTATCCATTAATTCAAAACTACGACCACCTATGATTATTGTAACATTTATTCATTAATTCAATCTACTTGTCCACTAATCCGCGTCAACACAATTTTCAGGAAACGACATGTCGCCACATGCCTCTTATTATTTTATTTTTTTTGTAAGACCTAATTTTCATGTACTGTATGAAAAGTTTTTGCGAAAATCGCACTACTCAGTTTGATTATTCACATTTACATTCACATATGTGTTTGTTTGGACACCAATATCGATTGATTTTTTTTAATTGCATACAAGGCAAGATTGGATGCTATGTGCCTGCAAGTTGGAAACATTGCTATGAGTTATTCTTTTATGTATTTTCTGGAATTTGGTGAAGGTTTTCATCACTATGTAGACTTCCAAGGCCTGCAGCTGCAAGTGGCAAGTTGTGTTGTGTTTGCTTAATTAAAAAAAAAAAAAATAGAAGAAGAAAAATCATTAGTTAAAATGGTCCCATAGTTCAATAGGGAAAAGAGAAGGCCATTCGTCTCAAAGTACTCGATTTGTACTGCTCAAAAAGAAAAAAAAAAGGAACATATATATTCAAAGAACATAAAATAATTAAAGATAGAAAATAAGAAAGAGAAAAATAGGTTAGATTTAAAAAAAAGAAGTAGAAATTCATAATTCTCATACTTTAGATTTATTTCTTTGATAAATGTCACATCGAATGTTTTCCATTTCACTTTCTACATATCTGTCAAGGTAGCTTAGAAGTCCGGCATGGTATTTCGATAGCTATAAAATTTCCCAAGTTAAAAATATCGATATGTCATTGTTGCTAATGACATTTTCGTTATTATTTCGGATGATTGGTGTGGTGTGAAATAGTTAATATATTTTAATTGACTCATAACTCATTAAATTGAGTTTTCGAATGAATATAGGTGTAGTTGGATATGTTGATGGGCTTATACTTAGCTTCCTCTCGACCATCTCTCCATATAAAAGTATTGGACTTTTGCTGCGCGCTCTCAATAAATGGTATCAAAGCCAATGATTGATTGGTGCTCCATCCCCAATCCGTTTCGGTGTTTGGTAAATACTTCAAGAAAGGAATCTCGTGACCAACGCTAGAGAGATTATAGATGGCGGACGTCAGGGTTTGGTCTTGAGGAAGAGACTATAATTGAAGGTGGGTGTTGATGGAGATTAAAGTCGAGTATATTGATGCACATGGATATCTGAAATAACATGATCGGATTTAACACTGAAATCATACGTTTACACGTGGTGTTCAAACTTAAGCTCCCCCTTCTTGACGATATATCAGATTTTTTCGAGTGAAGGTATCGAATTTCTATTGCGAGCTCTCGAAAAATTAAATATTAATATCAAGTTAAGATGTCAGAGTTTTCATCTTGGATGGTTAGAAGCCTAACTTATTTCCCGCCTCACACGGTGTATAGAAACAGGAGGTGATTTTCAACCGACCAACCCTTGTGGACAGTTGTCCGAATCCTGACGACCTCTTCTCTCTCCCTCCCTCCCTCGTAGCCGTGGGGTTAACGTTAACGGTTTCCTCTTCTGGTTTTGCTGATTTCACGCCACATCGTTAAGCGCAGAAACCTTTTTTGGGTAGGCCAAAAAAGATTTCATTTCACATTTAGAGAGAGAGCGAGCGAGGTGGGTGGGAAATATGCAGATAAAAGTGGGTGGGACATCCTGCCCAATCCACACCAGAGTTATCTCCTTTTCCCAGAACAGCCAAAACGTTACCTTCTTCCCCCTTCTCTCTCTCTCGTTCTCTGCAACCTATTCCTCTTGTCTGTCCACAAGCTGTTTGTCGTTTTGCCAAAGAGAAAGAGAAAACAGAGAGTTTGGGGAAGCTTGTGGGTGGAGGAGGAGGAGGAGGAGGAGGAGGAGAGGGATTTTCTGGTCTGGGGGTAGTGAGGGGACTCCCAGACTTTCAAAAAACACTCATCTTCCTCATATTATTCCCTCTTTCACCATCCTTAATTTTTCCCATCATTGGATTGATTAGATTGTTGGGTTCTACTTCTCCTTATTGAGCTTGAAGCTCAGCTACCCAGATCTGCTCCAGCTTCTGAAAATTTGGGAGATTTTTTTGGCCATTCGGGCCTCTGTATCTACACTTGCTTTCATTTGATTGCATCGAAACATTCATTTGCTTCACCAGCAGCTCATATAATAGCTGAAAGAAGCCAATATTTTTTTTTTTGGTTTCCCATTTAACCCATCGAGCATCAACTGCACCTTTGGATGCGAGCAGCTTGGGTGTATGTCTCATTGACTGCATTTCTTGAAACCCTTTACATAGAGGAAGAACAAGAAGCACTTGCTGCGAGCATCTCGTGATCCTGGATTGGCTTAAGCCAACTACCCACAAAAGAGCTTTGTCCCTTGAGGTGTCAACGGATAGTGAAAAAGCTCTCTTTTTTTATTTTCGTTAGACTTTCAACGACGAGGCCCACTGGTGGGTTCGGTGGGCTTCATCAGACAAACAAGAACCCACGATTTTGAAGATCCTTCTTGGCCATTCATTCATGAAATTATGGTGCGTTGAAGAAAGAGAAGATAATTCTGTTTCCTCTTGCTAAGTACCGTTCCTTTCACACTATTGGGGTCCTCTGCTCACCTTGCCTTTATCACGTATTATACCGAAATTGGATTTGACCCATTCGGGAATTTCATTCCACCTTTTCTGATGCTACTTTACTTCTTGTTCACTTGCCTCTCCTTCCTCCTCTTTTTGAAGTCTCTCCCTCTCAAATCTCTCCCCGCATGGGCAAGTGAGATGACATTGTTGTCGCTCTGGAGCTATCAGGAGTTCTCTGCTTTCCGCACTTCCAGTTTGATGAATAGCTTCTGTAGAACCTGTATCCCTCGAACACGCTCTCAGATGACTATCAAGAAGATTAATCTTTCTTCCAGAGTTGATAATGTGGAGACCGGAGAGATGTCAGTATTAGATTTGCCGGAATTGGTCTTGGAATGCATCCTGGAGAGGCTTCCGCCAGCTGAACTTTTTAGCATGGCTGGTGTGTGTAGTTCTTTAAGGAATAGGTGTGTAAGTGATCACCTTTGGGAAAGGCACATGAAGCAAAAATGGGGCAGAGTCATTGGTCCAGCTGCATATCGGGAGTGGAAGTGGTATATCGCTAGTAGGAGGGGACTTTGCAATCTCAAACAAGGCAAACAAAAGGGGCTTGCGAGGCTTCTATTTGCTGTTTGGCCTTTTTCATGGACTAAATCAAAACTTGATAACAGTGAAAAGCAGAGGATTCCTCTTCCAACCGATTCAATCATGTCTTGGTATCTTGCTCTTGAGACTGGCAAGTTCTGTTTCCCTGCCCAGGTTTACAACCGTGAGGTACATATCCAAAGCAAATACTTTCCAGCTATATAATTTCATTAGCATCTCTTAAATTTATTTCGTTTCTTTTTGTTCATGGATTTTGCTTGTATTTCAAGGGTATTTAGCTTCTGATTTAATTATATGTTCTTTTTTACCATGACAAAGTATGTTTTGCGCATTCTGCAGAATGGTCATGTGGGATTTATGTTGTCTTGCTATGATGCTGAGCTTACTTACGACTCTCGAACCGACACCTTCCAAGCCAGGCAAGTGAATAATATTGCCTCCCCTGGTGCATGCTTATGAATTTGACTCATGTACTAACAAGAGATGTATTTAGCTTATACTCCTGATCTTATTCTGTTTCAAGTAGCAATCTGTCCGAGGACGATCAACATGTGCATCTTGATCTTTTCTTGTCTAATTTCTAATTGTCTGACTATACAGGTACCCACCTCATGGAAGGAGAGCAGGTGCAATAGAAAGTAATGTCACGTGGGATAGACTAAGGGCACAACCTGTTGATACTCCTCCACATGATCTTCATATTTCTGACTGTCTGAATGACCTACAGCCTGGTGACCACATCGAAATTCAGTGGAGGAGAAACAAAGAATTTCCTTACGGTATGTCTGATTAGCTAATTCCCTCATTTCTACTTCATTTCTGTAATCCATTCTCTTCTTCCATTTCTTGCTCATGCTCATCCAAGCAATTTCCATTTCAAATTGCAAGTAAATGGAAGCAATCGCTGAGTACACGCAGAAATGTTTTATAACGTCCCTTACTATCTTTGATGTCATATTTTATTGAGATAAAGGCCAGAATAACTGTTGCCGCTGATATGATTCCTATCAAAGGATAACCTGATCAGTTTTCCATGACCATTGACTTACAAAGAGAGCTGGCCATGCCTAATTTTGTAACTGAGGTTCCACTGCTCCAGTAATGGCTTGCTGGTTGAAGTATATAGTTAGCCTGTCAGATGTGGAGAAAGGCTTGTTAGTTACCTCTATCAGCATGAAATTGTTTTTAGAATGGTGGCTGCTGGGTATGATTTACATGATAAAAGTTCTTGAACTTGCTAATGTAGATTGACTGTTGTTCTGATGTATCATGGCCATTTCAGGTTGGTGGTATGGTGTTGTTGGTCACTTGGAGTCATGTGATGGCAACGTGAACTACTGCCGATGTCACAAGAGTGGTGAGTTATTGATTTCATTTACAACTCAGTCAGACGAAACTATTCAAATTATGGAGTTCGATGCCTGTAAATGTGAGCAAAATATGATGAAATAGGGGAATCAAATTCTGATTGGTGATAAATGCATCTTTTCTTTTGAACGGTCACAACCATTGGAGTAGCATGTAGAGAGGAATAACTTCTCAACTAATCAGCCAACTAGCATCATGTACAAATTTGACGTGTTCGTTCTTGAAACACAAAGTTAACACCTTTTGAAACGTGGATGATAAGAAAGTGCATTTTCCTTTCATTTAATAGACATCTGCTTTGTCTTTGGTCCTTGGCAAGATCATTTTTTCACTGTATGGACTGCCTCTTGTTTCATTCTCATTGGTCCCCAGGACAAATCATTGCCAAGATGTCATGCTTTTCACCAACAACGTGATAAGATGTGTCTGAGAGGAATAATTAAGGCCGACCATATTGAAGTTGCTCAATATTCCCTTTTGGCTCTTTATCTTGCCAAGTTTGGAGTCTTATGGCATTGTGGGCTCCAATATTTATTCTAAGTTTGGCGAATCATATAAAATGTTTTTTTTCTAAAGTTCTTCTGAGCCACCCACCATTTCCTGTTGCTTTACCTATTCTATATCCTAGATCTGCCCCATGATAATGGAAAAGCAAAATGGTCCCTCTTTCCTTAGCCACATCCATAATTGACATGCATACATGGTGGACAAGAAACAGAGGAAGCACTTTAAGCGGCTTATTATGCACTTCTAGAAGAGGAACCTTTTTCAGTTTATATCGTTATTGAGCTAGAGAAACTTACCAAGGCCTTTGTCTACAACTTTAAGTTACAGTGAGTTTTCCAGTAATGTTCAAGTTACTATTCTTCATTTGAACTTCTATATGATTGTGATTACTCGTAGCTAATCTTTTCATCGAACGTTTTTATTTGTCATATTGAGATTCAAGTGCTTTGGTGAATACAATAGGAGTCACGCATTGAGACTTTTTTAAGCAAATTGTTTTTCTTTGACTTTTCCGCCACAACTTGAAATATTATTTAATTATAAAGTTACGAAAAAAATATATAATTCTACAGGTTATTATGCATATGATTCTATGTTATCAGGTATTCTGCACTAATTAAAAGTCAAATTAGAGCCACAAGGAAAAGGGAAAAGTTAAAAAAGTAGAAGTCACTCTAAACAAATTAATTATGCAAGAAGCTATATCTTGGGAAAATTAATTTGCTTTGATGGCTGATTCTGATTTTGCGCTCTTTTCTCATTTGGCATGTTTCCCTCAAGTCTCATATTCGATAGCCTCTTCACCTTCATTTAGCTGTAAAAAAGAAATCTCCTGTACCTTTATCCGTTGTATACATTGATCCCACCTTGTTACGGCGTCTAAAAATTTATTTTCTTCTCGAATTTGAGTGCCTCTAGGGAATTTAAAAGGTTTTTCCCATTATCGGAGTGGACCTAAAATTCTTGCCTGATAATCTCCTTTAGCACATATATTGTTGAGTTAATTATCAACACGGACGATCTATCTTTTTAAGATGCTCGATGATTAAGACTTCTTAAACCTTCCCAATAATCAGATGGAAATTGTTTCTGGTTGGATGTAGCTATCTAAAGCATGAATAGAAGCTGTTGCTTACTTGCATTCAAGCCTCCGTTTGACTGCAGCTCGGGGATGTAGTTGTAGATACGTTGATCTGTGAAAAGCCAATGAATACCGACTAAGTTCATGGGTTTTACTGCTCTGTTTTTTTCTAGCACTAGTTGAAGGTAGAAGCCTCATGCATGATGAGCTATGGTAGACTCATGCTCACATAAATTGTCGGAGTAGGCCCAATAATGAAATGGTTATTTTTGTTGACAGACACGGCGATGCTGGAGTTCAGACAGTATGCCCCAGGTTCGCGGTGGAGACATACAGCCATAAATAGGAGAAACCATAGAGAGGAGGGAAATGAAGCATACGGTTTTTATGGAGGAATCAGAAAGCTTAAAAGCGAGAGAGAGATTTCATTGTGGAAGAGTCTGTGGCCAATGGAAGCACTGGAGTAGGTTCGGATGAAGTCTCCTAGTGCAGCTAATTAATCTGAAGACTCCCATAGTCAGAACATCTATTATGAGTATAATTCTTTGCTGCTCGGTCGAAGTGACTTGCACAGACTCCGACAAGCTTTTGACTGTGTTACACGAGGTGGTCTCCGGAATTCCATCAATATATTCATCCTGTGGTATATTTTTTTGTGGGAGGATTAGTCCGTGGTCCAGATGATAATTCATGTGAATTGCCTCCCATTGATTGAAATTTGATGTACCATACTTAAGATAGTGTAAACTACATAGTCGATAAATTGAAATCCGCTGTATTTCGATGAATTGGTACCTCTGGTTGTATATATTTGGTCAATGCAGCACATTATCAGTTGCTATGGTGCAAAACTACTGGTTGCATTGCGGTACGCTAATATATAGTCGCGCCCATACCGTGAAAATTGAAGGAAGTGGTTCGGTAATTACGTGATGGGGTACGATGCAATTGGTATGTATATACAATGTCCATACTACGTGAATGCCATGCTATTTTGACAGAGATAAACAGTTCCACTAGTCAAGATTCAAGAACTTCTTTAAAGTTCTGAAGACAACATCAATTTGTAAATTTTGGCGTCTTGGGACAACTTGAAAAGAATCCCACCTTTCAATTTTTTTTTTTACATCAACAAAGATGGGTACAGTAATGAAATCGATGTAAATATTTAGTGACTAGAACTGTGGGTAAGTAGACAAAATCAGCCAAATTCCAAAGTATACAAAAACTGCAAGATCTTACCATGAATTCCTCCCAATTTGCGCCAACTCGAACTCAAACGACTACATATACCTTGACCTTCTTTTCAGACCATAACCCAAACAAAGAAACAGCCTTGGCCTGTACTGTACAAGTGTCATCTTAGCCACTGTTGACACTCTTCTCTGCTCATCATTCTGAGCAGTTGCTCCACCACTTCCAGTTGACTTAAAGCTCAGTCTTCTCAGGATATTGACATTGGGCCTCCAGATAGCTTTTACCTTTTCGTCACCTTTTCTTCTTCCGGTGGAAAATGACAATGTACTCCTCAGCAGAAACTTCCTGATCCTTTGCCTCTTACTCTCCCTCACAATGCACTCACCATTTTCTCCCTTGCCCTCCTCATGTCTTCCATGTGGTTCTTGTTGTTTTGGGCTCTGTATGATATTTTTGTCATGTTGTTGAAGGCTGGCTTGTTTTCTTTGGTTAGGCACCCATTTGGAAAAGGGCGGATTGGCGTGGTCCAGAAGCTCGACCGGCAGTTTTACAGGTGCTCGAGATGTTTCTTGCTCATTTTCCTGGTGGTTCCTCCCCCTCAAGTCAGTGGACCTCTGTGGACTCTCAGCTTTGAAGCCCTGCAAATTGTATAGGAAATTCATGATGAGAGTCGAATTACCATGAAACCTGCAATTACAACTCTATTCATTTAGAGTTATCAAGGGAATCCTAAGACTGCAATTTCATCGGATGTCATATAATCTCACAATGCCGAGAACCTATCAACTCCACGACTCTAATTATTTAGTGGGAAGATTGAATGTTGACCGAATGATGTAGTGGCCGGTTACTGGTGTTACAGCTCGCAGCATATTGCACACTTCGCTCTATTTGGTTCACAGGCACACTAGAACAAGGACAAGTCCTATGAGGCGCTCGCCTCAGTGTTCTGGCATTTTTTTCTTAGAAGTTACGAGTAATTTTAGTAATTCAGGATCCGAATAAAACGAACTAACCCTGAATGGTGAGAGCGACCGAGTCCGCCTGTGATCATTGGCCTGTGTCGTCCTTCTTGCCCTGCTGTCTCCTTTGACATTCTCCAGTGCCACCGTGAATGGGTCGAAATCGTCGTTCCACAGGCTCCTGCGCTGGAACGAGACCTTAATAAAGCCTGATCTCGGGGACCTCGGCGAAGGTGAACCGATAGGACTCTGATTTCCGCTCTTGCTCTCATAATAGGAACGAGGTGGAGGCTTCAGAGGCATCACTTTCCCATCACAGAATAGCTCATCAGCAAATGCCACTGAAGGGAGTGAGTCACCCCTTGGCCTTGGTATCTTATGGAGTGAGGACTCGAGTTCCTGGCTCGTGATAAACTCACCCGCATCGAGAACACTCGCCCAACTCGTGTTGAACTCGAAGTCCAGATCAGAATCAGAGCTCGTCTGCTCATATGACCCTATTGGGTCCAACTTTCCGGCATCAACATTGAATGGAGGATTTGAATTCTCTCTGCAGGGACTAGCCGGCGCGCTGTAGAACAATGAGACATCAGGACTAGTGGGTGCAGTCACATAGGAAAAACCTGAATCATTCGAACAACAAGACGCCATCGATATCGAGTCTTCTCTGGAATGCCTTATGCTCCTGAATATCAAGAAAATGTTGCAGTGATATATATAAGGATCGATTCTTGCTTCAACTGACAAAACAACGTTCAAAGCTTAGGCCTAATTGAGGGGCTAAAGAAGTCGGGAATTTCAGGTCAATTCGCGGTACTCGAAAGCCGAAGATCTGTCATTATGCACTTAGAAAAGAAAGGTTGTCTTCCGTGAGTGAATATTTGTCTCATTCTGTTGGTTGGTCAGTTTTGGTTATGGTATATGGAACCCTAATACCTTTGATGCTCAACTTTGTAATATTCACGGTGGACACTTATTTTAGCCGAGGAGTAGAAGGAAGGGTCCACGGTCAACGGAATGTTCTTTACCTCGACCATCACTATAATCAGGTCAGGCGTCCACAGAACCACACAGCATCAAGATTCCACTCATGGACTTCCTCGGTTTTTCGATTGAAAATGTTAAAAGAGATAAGTGCACTATAAATCCTAAAACTTATCCAGAAAATGCAATTGAGTATTAAGAATTTCAAAAAGTGTAATCAATGAAAGGATTTGATTGGACCAATCAGAACTCAATTGCACTTTCGTGACAAGTTTTATGACTTTACCGTTTTTTTTTTTTACAAGTTTTGAGACTATATTGCACTTTCATGATAAGTTTTAGGACTTCCAATACACTTGTCCCAAATGTTATAGAAATCTATTGGTTGGTCAGCTGTTTCTAAGAATACTTGGCATGTCTTAACATGCACCTTGTTCAGCGCACAAGGACATCGAATAAAGCCCGGTGATATTTACCCATTCCAAGAACATTAGTCATGCAAAAACCAGTCTTTACATTGCCAAATTACGATTACACAAGTACCTTAAGAACGCATGTCAGTATTTCTGTATTCGAATTAGCTTGTTAACCTTGGATTATCGACTTCACGATTACTGGGAATAACATTCTTTAGGTTTCAATGCTATGTCACTATGGATTTGCGGGAAAATTATCCAAAAAGTTTTAAATCTATTGTATTTTTGTTAATTCGATCCTAAATCTTTTAATTTTGCTAATTGAATTCTAAATATTTTTATGTTTTGCCAATTGAGTCTATTCAGCCAACCTTGATCGGATTTCGCTAATGTGGATGCCAACTGTCCTACGTGGCTTGAC
>BCNH02000010.1:4238424-4321077 GCA_001662345.2 Metrosideros polymorpha var. glaberrima | reverse complement strand
ATCCAGTTAAAATTATCTGGATGGATTCAATTAGCAAAACGTGAGAAGGTTTAGAACTTAGTTGACAAAATTAAAAAGTTTAAGACTAAATTAGCAAAAGTACAATAAATTTAAGATACTTTGGACAATTTTCCCGTGGATTTGCTGAGTTATATATATTTTGAGCCCGTCCTTTTCTGTGCTTGTATGACTTTTACTGTACTCAACCTTGTGTGGCATGACGAAATTGACTGCCGAATCATTTTCTCCAACAAAATCCCACGACTTCTTTTGAGAAATTTTTACCTAAGTGTCATATTTAAATTCATCACATATCAAAATGTCATGGAAATTACCGCCTGATACAGAAGCCTATATACATTTCTTATGCTATGATTAAATTTGTCTACCGCATCATCCATAGAACACATCTTGAAGTAGCTTCAGATTCTTCGCACGGTCAAACTCATTTGAGCTGGGTGCAAAGGGACGAACTGATGCAATTCGAGGACCGGGATCGACACGAAGAATAGCATCTCTTCTTCCCAGCTCCAAATTTCCAGAAAAATTATCAAAAAAGTTCTAAACTTATTCTGTTTGTGCCATTTTAGTCTTCAACCTTTCAATTGTGCCAATTTAATCATAAACATTTGACAATGTAGTCCTTCCAACCAATTTTGATCGGAAAACGTTGATATGGCAATCCAATTAGCGCCGGCAATCCTATGTGCCATACTAGCCTTACGTAGATAATTTTTTTTCCTTTTTCTGTTTTTTTTCCTTTCCTTTCACCGGTGGCCGGTCTCGAGCGATGGCCAGCCATCGGCAATGCTTGTAGAAGGCTGGGCGAGGCTGCCCTTGCCTGTGGCCATCAAGGGTCACCTCTCCTATGGCTGGATAGGGTGGCCCTCGCTAGATCGGGCGACGACGACCCTCGCCCAGCCCTCTCCAGACATTGCCGGTGTCCGGCCATCGCCTGAGACTAGCCACCCACGAAAAGGAAAGAAAAGAATAGAAAATGGAAAAAAGGAAAAAGAAGAAGAAAGGGACAAAAATTTAGAAAAAAAAAATTTAAAATTTAAAATTTTTAAAAAAATTATCCACTTCAATGTCAGTATGCCACATAGGACGATCGGCGATTGCTAGACCGCGACGTCAGTGTTTTTCGATCAAAATCAGCTGGAATGATTATATTAACAAATTGTTAAAAGATTTAAAACTGAATTGGCACGATTGAAAAGTTTAAGATTGAATTAGCAAAAGTGCAAAAAATCTAGGACTTTTTTGGTAATTTCCCCCCAATTTTCCCATCTCTTTATCATCAGGAACAGGCGTTACCTCCAGTGGAGGATGTGAGATATCATTGATGGATAAGCATCGTATTATACTTTGGGTCTCACTCTCACCTCTTGGATAAAAAGGAAGCTGCATTTCCTGCTCAAGAAGTGCAGACACTTGCTTACAGACACATCACAACCACCGAAGGGTTTGTCTTGAGTCCTTTGATCTCTTGGAACATTAAGTTCATCGGCACAAAGATTACCGGAAATTCAATCAGCAATACAAAAGAGAAGTTTTCCTGCATCTGAAAAAAGTAACTGTCTAATCCATTTCAACATTGAACAAACCCTTCAAAATTTCTGTTTTACCTTCCCAGGAAGAACAAAGGAAGTACACCAAACTCATGTAAAGCCAGGAAATCATCACTCTCTGGCAGGAAAGGCTTTTGTGAGAAATATGCATTGCTAGCTCTTGCATCATGATCTCTAGTAGCCTGTCCTGGGATTGTCGTCTCTTCACAGAAGATTGACCAGGTTCTTGTCTCTGTTGTTGAAACATCTTGTAGTTTTCATCTAATTATCAGGGAACGCTTCTCTAAGCAACCTTTCTTCACATTGAACATTCTGCAAGCACTAGATGCATCTGTCACAGAATGACTTCATAAATAGTCCCTTCTAGATTCCCCACAACGGACCGAGTCCCAGGTACTTCAGCAATCTTCATTCCATGTCGTGTAGCTTCATTTATAACCATAGAGTCCATCCTGCAAGGAAGGAGCAAACAATCAATTTTGCATTCACTCTCCCAGAAAATTATGAGATCAGAAAAACTTAGTTCCTATTTGGTAAGCACTTTCATTCAGGTATTCTAGAAAGAATATGATTTTTTACAAGTAAACGGACTCAGGAAACTGTGAACAAGCTCCAATAACATCTAAAAAGAAATTCTCATGGCAAAGATTTTGAAGTTATGGAATCATATCTTATGTCAAAAGGAGCACATCAGAAGCTCAGTGTAGAATAACTTAGAAGCATGCATCCACATATCAAATCTCAGAACTGTGTTATTGAACAGAAGACAGTGAGTTAATCTCGCATTGCAGTTTCATCAAACGAACATGAAGAATGAAATAACACCAATTCTACTCCATGATTTTCCCAAGGGAGCAATTTGTGAATGTTCTTGAGAACTTCTACAAAAAACTAAATCAGGATATTACATTTTAGCTCGAGACACATAGGCCAGTATGAATTTGCAGCGTCCTTTTCCCCTTATTTGCAGTAGTAGCTTCACTGTCTCAAAAAGCGAAGGAATGCTTGCTTGTTGAAAGCGTACACATAGTCAAGGCTTTTGCTTGTAGGTTTTACAACATTGACCATGAAACAGACGTGAACAAACTAATATAAGGATTATCTGCCTTCTATTGTAAGGGAAAGTAATTCTAGCTTTTGCAGTACTACAGACATCACTGATGGAGCGAGCGAGTATGCAAGACTTAGGCGAAGTCTGAAGTTTAACTAAAAACACAGAGGATAATGACAACAACATATAAACATCAGGACACAATTATACTGTTTAGGATCCATCATCTACTAACATGTCTAAAGTGAAAATCCAATCGAAGTAAACTCCTGGCATGCTCAACTCATTAGCCTATAAAACTGATTATTCCTCAGAGAATAGACAAGCAGATTTTTGTTAATTCTTGTCAATATAGGATATATATGTCTGCTCCAAGAATAAGATCAAATCCTCCCGAGTGACTTCCTAAAATATGCTCGATCTGATCAACATTTCCCCATTCTAGCTTCTCAGCCACTAGTCCTGAACACAAGAAATCAAAGAAAGAATTTATCAGCCTTCCAAACAACTAAATTTCTTAACACTAATTTCTCTCACCTGTGCAATTACGGTAACTCTCGGAAGAAGAATGCAGCTCTATGTTTTTCTGCAAAATCTGAGCATGTAGGGATGGGCAAAATGTCCAATATCAGAACTCAATGACAGAACTCCACAAACTCTAGAATCAGAATTCACTCTCGGGTCCTTGCCTTGAGAACTTCATCATTATGGTCAGTCAACACGACTTCACAACAGAATCTACTGCAAAGGATTCCTGTTATACCTGATTTTTATGAGGCGCTAATTAGCTTACATGACTGGTCGTGTTCCATCTAACAAAGGGAAAAACATGAGACTGATTTCAAAGATCACTCACCGACACCGGAGCCTAGTTCAATAACAGAACAACCTTGGAGCAAGTCAATGTTCTTCGAGAGGTACTCATTCAAAAGCATAGCTCCAGGCCATACCAGCTGCCCCGTCAGATCAAAATCAGCTGCCTCATAATCAGTCAGCATTACAAAATTAAACGTGGTGTGGATTGCAAATCTCATCGACAAGGGAACGTCATCCACTGGGTCAACTCTGAAACGCTTTCTAGTCGCACTAATCACCTCGAGCATGTTATGCAAATGGTATATCGTGTGTGCTTGTGCACAATGCATTGAGCTGAATTACCCAATTAAAATTCACCCACATTTCATTTCCCCAAAACCTACACTCTACTTCTTCTTCTTCTTCTTCTTCTTCTTCTTCTATTCATTTACTATCTCTCTTGCATAATTGCAGATGGCAGCATATCGTAGCTAAGTTCCTACAGGTTTTACACAGCCGACGAATTGAACGGAATATCGCTTGTCCAACGAACAAACAAGGCATGATCCACCATCCTTAGACATTCCCGAGTTAACCTTCGCTATCGAGAGAATTAGAACATAAGACCAACTGGCGAGCAAAGGAACTCACTTGAAGCGGACTGAAGACAATACAGCTCAAGAACTTGGGACCCGAACGTGAATTTGGTCAGCTGGTAGCTGCACCGAACACCATGTCGCGATCACCGTCAGCAAGATAAAGAGAAAAAGAGAACAAGTGCGTACCAGCGAAGAGGTATACACAGAGAAAAGAGCGCACTTGTCGTTGATGAAGAAAGACCCGTCCAAGCAGACCACGTCTTCCTCGTCTTCTTCGCGGCGTCTGGCCATGGCCGTATGCTCTGCAAGCTCCGATGGGAAGCGTTCGGAGGGGTCGTAAGGAGTAAGGACGGAGGACGGAGGACGGAGGAAGAAAGAGAAGGAAGCGGGTCATTTTTACTGGGCCTGAAACGGTTGTACTACGGCCCATCAAGATCGTCATTACATGGGCCCAAATCAAAATCAAAATCAAAATCAAAGCGGACTTTGTTGTAGACTTTGTAACTCAAACCCTCTTGAATTCCTCTAAATTAGTGTTTTCTCTCTCTTCTACTTCTGTTACCCAAACTATTTATTAGGGTTTTTACGCAATGAATATATCTCCAGATAAAACCGAAATCCTCCTTCGAGGAGTTTACAAGGAATTACTTCCTCGTGACTTGATCTCGATAAAGTTACAAGCAGTAAAAACGAGTCCGAAACTTTGTTAATAACTGCAACGTGACGCACTAGTCATTTTAGGCTGCGCCGCTTGTGCCCCTCGTCATATCT
Source organism: Metrosideros polymorpha var. glaberrima (assembly GCA_001662345.2). Taxonomy (NCBI): domain Eukaryota; kingdom Viridiplantae; phylum Streptophyta; class Magnoliopsida; order Myrtales; family Myrtaceae; genus Metrosideros; species Metrosideros polymorpha. Next base: position 4,316,290 of record BCNH02000010.1, on the reverse strand, counting down.
TGTTTACTTCAATTGGAATGTTCGGCATACGTTGGATTAGTATTGAATAGAAGAGCTGATATGACGAGATACTTCCATCGCATCCCTTTCTAAGATTTCAATTCCACATCAATTTAAGGATGCAAAGATAACCAACATCAATATGGTACAAAGCAACAGCTTGCAAAGTCACTCGGAGCTCCTTTACTCCAGCAACCTTGTTGCTGTTGCCAATTCTGCTCTCTCTGCTCTCTCTCGATCCCATATTGTTGTTCATGGATAATTTTTTTCAACTAACACCATGTCCTCGAAAATAAGTAGAGAAATGGTATGTAAGTGGCCAAAAGTGTAACAGGAGGAAAACCAGGACGTAAGAATAACGTAAGACCAGTCGAGTTCCAGGTGTCTGAAACGCTTCATATATCCAGGAAACTAGAGAACTGCATGGATAATTTGTAGAAGGCAGATGACCCCAACATGATCCATGGCACTCATGGTCACACACACACACACACACATACCCAGAGAGAGATCTGTGCCAACAACCATCTGTTCAATGTGCAGTGGCCTACCTTCAATTAAACTATGCTTTTCCGCTCCACAGGTTTGGGAAATGATTGTACACAAGAACAGCTAAGCTGAACATAAAGAAGGTAACATTAACAACTTGAGTACAAGGACCGGATATAAATGAGAACAATCCGGGAGGGAGCTATTCGCTCGGACTTTTTGACGAGTTTATGAATTTTTGTGCAGCATCTAACGTCAGTTCTTCATATACCTGCATTATTATGCATGGGATAATGAGATTCAATACAACAAACTTAGGAAAGTGCAGAGGTAAAGGGATTATGACTGAACCGGGACTAGATCTCTGCATACCAGTTTCCTATGAAGTTGTTGAAAAGCTTCACAAAACTGCTCCGCCTCAGCAGCGCCCACCTGAAAAATGATCACCCATAGTTAGTTTTTTGTTGGTGATATTTCCCTTGCAGATTCACTTTAAGTTCCCTCAAGACGACATCCCAACCGTGAGAAGTAAATTACTAGGTAGCAAACAGATCATCATTCGTTGCTCTGAGAAGCATGTATTGCTCTATTGCTACAGGCCAAAGATGCATACAGATTCAACTGGACACATACCAACACAAAACTATCTTTCCCGAAAACAAAGTCTTTGGAACATTAAACTGAAGTCTGCTTTCACTATTTTCACCAAGAAGTGAAGTCTACCTGCATATCAAGTTTGAGGGAACTACTGCTCAGATACTAATTTTTATTTCTTTACGCATACAGCTGCCTCTAGACAGCTATTTGACATGCGATACCTAGTCCTATTCTGGTATATTTAAGCAAAGAAAATGAAGGTACAATGAGCAAAGATATCCTTGCTATCAATATCATGCCTTCCAACGTTACTCAACTCTTAACTGTTCAAGCAACAACCTTTAGTCTTACTTATACTCTTACTTTGTGCATGTACAGTGCAATCAAACACATTCATTTCAGTAAATGAATTGGGCAGCATTAAATCATGCAGAAAGACAAAAAAGGCATGCCCGTGTAGCATACTACTAAATGAGCAGTTGCTCTATTATCAGATTATGCTACTTATGGAGCTTAATGTACCTTCCTCTCAGCAGCCAATAGTAGCTTCCCCCAGAATGCATCTGCCAAACAGACATAGGCCAAAGGTATGAGTAATATTTCCTATCACAAAAATGCCTTCCAAGCACAAAGACGTCTCAGTGTTCTGAGACATATGCATGCCATCTCCACTTATTAACCAACTAGCTTCATATGGCAACTTATAGCGGGACAAAGGCAATAATAAATTTAAAGTAGAAAAAATCTTTATCTGCCTGAATCAAGGTAGCTCAGAATTAAGTCAAAGCTTCAAACAAACAAACCTCTTAAACATAGCCGAGGATCGAATAGAAGGGCGAAATCTTCAAAGAAGGCCTACTTATACTTTCAATGCAACTTGTCACATAATTTACCAAGTTTCTCAAATGGATAATTTGAAGTAAAATTTAAAGTAGTTTATTGTTTCCTTACAAACACGATATTTCTTAAAGGATGGAGTTTTAGATTACTTTTCTTAATAAGCAGTTGCAAACCATAATTTATCAGTCATTTAGGCAATTGGAATGGTTTATCATAGAGCGAAACAATAAAACATTATTCGACCATCATTTTGCCTTTAATTATCAACTAAACCAGTGAGGAGTGGTGCCACCACAATGGGCAATTTAAATCCATCTTGATTGAAAAATTACGAAGAAAGAGTGATAGAAGCTGCGTCAAGCTCCTTCAGCCTTGGTCTCACCGATTGCAACAAATGAAAAAGAAGAAGAAGAAGCAAGGCACTGTTTCCTTAGGGATGCAGGGAAACAGGTTAAGGACTCTGCCATAGACACATCGCAAGAAATAGCTGACAAATCACATCTGGAAATGAAAAGTCATCTGCCAGAGTTCCTTAGGATGATGACAAATCAAATGCAGGATCCTTGGGGTCGTAGGTTACCAGACTGTTCCACTACATTCCTTCGTTCACTGTTCTCAACCTCGGGCAATCCACCTTGCAATTCCTTCACCTGTTGTGCATAACAAAACAGGGTGATCTCAGCAACCAAATGCTGATGTATATGAATGAATGTAAACATGTTCCACTATCTGCAATTTCAAGTACCAAACTATCTCTTGCCGACTGAGAGGTTGACTGTCCTGAAGAATCTTCATCAGCCTGCGAATATAGCAAACAGATAATCATCAGTGCAGAAAAAGGTTTTCCATACTAAGAGCATAAGAATCTTCATCTCGAGTGATCATGGACTGTAAGCATCTAAGAAAGAGAACCCCATAAATGAACAAGAGACAAGGATTGCGTCCAGGCACAAGCAATTCAAAATCGTTCTTTCCGCAGCCCATCGTACGGATTTAAGGATACACTGGATTCATCAAATGGGTCTAGTAGAAAGAAGCTTTACCCTGATCGTTTCAAGTTTCCGCGACTCACTATGACTCATTGCTACTTTCTACCTGGGAAAGCTCTAACCTATTGACTACGCTACAGATTAAGCCACGGTAGTATGACTGTGTTGGCAAACTTAATTTGAGCAGACACAAACCTCTTAAATTCAAATGGGTTCCCATTGGATGTCTCTCCTTCATAATTTGCATAAAGCCTCTCCTATCTGAAACATCCTCAAAAGGGTCACAAGGCTACCATATGCAATACCTCTAATGAATAAATAAACAAAATCAAACAAGCGACTTTTCCGACTTAAAACACTAAAAAAATCATCTGTCTTCCTGGAAAAATAACAGAAGATGCTCCTTAATCCATCTTCCTCACTGTCCTAACAAAAAACTAGAGCACAACCACCAAATTTACACAGGGACATCCGCAAAACCAATTACATGGGAAAGCACCTCAGAGAGAGAGAGCGAGAGAGAGAGAGACTGACACAATAGTCGCGGGATCGGACGAGAGGGAAGAGATCTAGGAGGCGCTTGAATTCTTGCTCGTCCATCCTCTCTCCGATGCAAACGCAAATGCAAAAGCCCTCTCTCTCTCTCTCTCTTCTCTCTTCTCTCTCTCTATTTGGGCATTCGTTTCAGGTTTTGCTTTATTAAAGAAGTAGTAATAAAGCAACATATCAATTTCCTCTCAAATTGGAAAGGAATTAAAGATGCATTTATTTCGTAAAAAATAAACGATTTAAAAAATATTTTATTAAATATAATTGTTTGTATTGTTTAAAAAATGAATGACCCAAAAATATTTTCATTGTCAACAAAAATATTTAGATACAAATTACTGTCAATAATGAAAATATTTTTTATTGACTAATTATTTTAAGTTATACAAGTATTATTTTTTGAAAAATATTTTTTAAATCGTTCATTTTTTTCTAAGTAAAAAAAAACCTAATTTCTTTTTTCTTCTCTCATGTTTCCTATTATTCACACGAGTAGAGAAAGACTTTTCTAGTTTGGCCAAGATGCTCTACGTGGTCTGTGTTTTCTTTGCTAGAGGGACAACATACTATCTAATTTGCGGACAATATTGTGAAAAGTTGCACACATGCCTGCCTACTTGCGTATAAGAAAGTGGGGAAATTTTCAATTTAGGGCCTGAAGTACCTTTGTTTTTTCAAATAAAGGCCTGAAGTTGACTTTGTTTCAATTAAGGACCCGAAGTGTTCTTATTATTTCAAAAAAGGGTCTAAAGTGCCAAATTATCTCAAATAAGGGCTTGAAATGAATATGGTTTCAAATAAGGGCCTGAAGTGACCAAATTGTTTCAAAAAAGGGCCTGACCGAAGGACATTTTTGTAATTTACCTTTTTTTTGAATTTTTTTATTCTTTTCTTTTCTTTCTTCCATTTTCTGTTTTTTTTCTTTTCCTTTTCTTTTTTTTCTTTCTTCCTTCCCATCTTCACTCTCACTCCGCCGGCGTCAATGGCCGGCAAAGCCGCTGGACGCCGCCGGACGCAGGCGGTGGCCCTCACTGGCGTCGGGCAACGGTCGCCCTGGCGAGGGCGCCCCTCGCCCGCCCAGCCCAGGCGAGGGCGATGCTCGCCCCCTCGCCTAACGCCGGTGAGGGCAAGCGTCGCCATCGCCAGCCCAAGGCGGCCCTCACCCGCGCAGGCGAGGGCGGCCCTAGCCCCAGGGCGACAAGGGCGGCCCTCGCCCGTCGCCGGCGAGGGCCTCCCTCGCCTGAGGCCGGCGGGTCGCCGACGCCGGCAAGAATGCTGGGAAGGTGGAAGGAGGAAGAAGAAAGAAGAAAAAGGAAAAAAGAAAAGAAAAGAAAAGAAAAAAAGAGAAAAAAATATAATTATAATTGTTTTTACTAAAATACCCTTTCTCCGGTGACCGGAATTATCACCGGCCGGCTAGATCCTTATTTGAGACGATTTAGCGACTTCAGGCCCTTCTTTGAAACAACAATGGCACTTTAGGCCCTTAATTGAAACAAAACCAATTTCAGGCCCTTATTTGAAAAAACGAAGGCACTTCAGGCCCTAAATTGAAATTTTCCCTAAGAAAGTGGGATATCATTGCAAATTAAGAATTATCTGGCCAATTGTTTGAAAAATTGCAAAAAGAAAGCCCTTTTTCCCAACATGCAATTAAAAAGGAAAAAGGACTTTAGAATGAATAAAGTTCATCATAAAAAACTAAAAAAATATTCCAGATGCCTTTTGTTTTTATAATTTGGGCGAAATTTCCCGTTGATTGCACATGAGATGGTAGATAATTACGTTCCATCGTTGAATGATTAACATAATTTTTTCCTTCAAATCTAATGCTCATCAAACATAGGAAAGAAATAGCTCTTTCTTTTTTCTTCGTTTTCCATCGATTTCCTATCTTCTTTTATCACACTTCCGCTTTAACCCGAGTTAACAAGCCAAAATCCAAGTGTATGTAACTTAGCAAATTAAGATTTGAAGCCCTAACAAGTTATATCACGTCAAATAAACCAAATTCTTTGCCATTCACATCATCAGCTCGATTGGGTTTAAATTGCTAATGTCCAATACATTAGAATAAGAAGCTTAACACATTAGACTATTGGATCCTCTTTCTTAGAACACTCAGAATTATAAATAAATAAATAAAAAACAGGTTATTTTACCGGCAGATGTTCACCCAGGAATCGAACTTCCCTCCAATACAAATCTAACTTCATGCAATAACACTAAACACGTCGAATGATCAAGTTTTTGAGAATAGGCGCTTGAGCGGCGAAGAAAAGGGTATCCACAGAAGTAGAGAGGAAGATCGAGGTAAAGATCTTCTCAAGCAAAGACAGATGAAAGAATCACCCTATAATGAAGGAACCCCGATATTTTTTGTTTAGATGTCGGAATATATATAAGGTCGTTCATGAAATCATACCGCAATCAATCTTAGTTAAGACGGCGGACAGTCGATGTAAAAGATCATACACCAAGAGCGTTGCTATTTGCCATCGAATTTTCCATGTCCATACTAAAGTTTTAAAATGTAAGAAAGACAGACTTAATCAAGAGACCCCAGACTATCCTAAGTGCACAGTATACAAGCCTTAATTTATGTAAATTCCTCAGTCCCTTAAGGCTGCGCGCGCTTGCGAGAAAGCAGCAATTCAGTCCCCACCAAATTCTTCTGTCAAAGCAGGAAAATGGATGATTGCATGTGTCGGTGTTTTGCGGCTAGAGCAATAAATCATCGTTCACAAACACATCGCCTGCACTGCTTCTCTGTCTCTGTCTATGCTGAGGCTTCACGGACGAGACCAGAGAAATGTTCCTCCATTCACGGTGAATTTACTAGGGAGGACGTAACAGGCTGCATCAGATCACCAATCATTACTTGAAGGATCATAATTCCTGCTCCCAAGAATTCACTCTAACTTTATATCCAAAAAACAAAAACAATAGCATGTTCGTGTTCAAACAGGAAAAAAGAAAAGATTATGTTATGCACTGAAGATCTGATTGGTTAGTTCAGAATTATTCGATGTTTGCTAATAAAAACATACAGAGCTAAATGAGAGTAAAAAAAAAATATAGTAGTCGGCTCCTTCAGTGAAAGATATCAAGCCCCTGCAATATCTACTTAAATCTGTAAAACCACGTGCTTAACATATGCAGGGCCAATGTGTATACCATTAAAACATGTCTAGCTAAGCTCTTCTTTTGCTTTGCTTTATTCTTCTTGGTGGGTCAAACATTTTAGTTTATCCAAAAGGTTACTAAGGCAGTGTCACAAACTGTCAAGATTGATCATTACACGTTTTAAATTTACCTCCTCATTTCAGCTATTTTCCTGATTTTACCCATTTATTATATTTCACCTACAGTGGCCAGAACTCTGCTCACCTTTCATCCAAATCAATTTGCTTTCACATTTTCCTCTATGAAGTCTCTAGTAGAGGGATGCATCTCTTAAGCAAGGACTTGGCTTGTTCATTCTTTTCCACCTCATGTAGATGGGCCAGCAAATCCTTCAAACCTGCATCTGTCCAGAACGTCGAAGGAAGATCCCTACAAAGGGTGATCATCTCCAAAAGGCACTCAGAAGCACTGATGTGAACCTAAATTCGAAAAAGTAAGAAATTAAGATTGGAAATAGATATCTCTAATATCAAATAGATTATTGGTTCACAGTGCAAGATGAACAGTTAAAATGCATTTGCAGGGAATGATCTAAGACTATCTAGAACTCTTAAGTGATTACCATGTCAACTAATCCATGCCAAATATAAACTTACTCTTGCTCGCACATACAAGAAATGGCTATCTTGACAAAAATATAAAAATCCTCGGGATGCTATCAACTGATCTCTCTGGTTTGGCTGATCTACTTACTAAGGAATCATCATAAAAAATGTAAACCAAGTAAAAGGTAATTGCCTCTAGTCCTCGAGTCAATATGGAATCAAGACAAAACCCCAGCTGAACGCGACAGGCTGATTACAACAAAGCCCACACCAGGAGAACCATCGAAACTTGAAAGATTAAAGAAAAAGAAAAATTCTGCTTCCTCACATTGCAAAGGCAATGTATGCAATCTAAAATCTGGAATTCTTAACGGATAACTTAATGAAACTCTTATTTGCTGGAGTATGTCACCTATATATGCATGGGACTTAATAATGCTACAATCCTACATCTATGTGAAAGCCACACAAAATCAGATTGTTTTGAAGAAGATGAAGGCGATTTCTACCACAAAGGGGAAAGTGAAGACATACCTGGGCTATCTTAACTGTGGCTATGCATTCCGCCACTTTGGGTGACACCGAACAAAACAGCTTAAAATTGCAAAGGAAAAACAGATGATCAGAATCCATATAAACAATTTGGAGAACAGAATGACAACTGATTCTAAAGCTGGTAAGTGCAGCATGTCCGTCATAATAAAGGAAAGCTATTTTCCTTAACCAAAGTTAGAGATATCATCCCTTAGTTACCCTGTTTCTCAACAATAGTATAAGAAAGTTAATACTGATTACCTCATGAAATAAAGATGCTGTATTTGCATGTCGAGAAGCTAGCTGAGAATCAAGCAAAATGTCATGAATCCTTGAGCAGAGTCCCTTAATTGATAGAAAGGCCGATATTTTGACTGCATGATGAAAGAGTTAATAGAAACACTTTAAATGCTGCAGTCACCTAAGAAAAAATTGGTTATGAAGATACCAGTCCATGACAACTCAGGTGAGAGGGAGACAATCCAGAGGTGCTTCAAGTTATTTTTCTGTTCGAGAATATTATCTATATGTGCCACATGGATACATGATGTGACACAGTCCAGTACTTTTTCTAGTGGAACAGAAGAATCTTCTTTTCCATCATAGTCTGCACATATCAACAATGCCATTTAAAAGGCACAGTTTAACAACAAGAGAAAGTTATGATATGGAATTCAAAGGTTGCAATGCAGGACAACTCAAAATCCTGAAAGCTGGACAGTTACAAGCTAGAAATAAGGATGAACCTGATTTAGCAGAATCATTTGCCGAAGGTGCTTGTCCAGACTTATCAGAAGTGGCTGAACTGCACATGTCAAACAATAATGGAAAAGCCATGCTGAAGAACTCATGATTGCCAAATGCTTTTATAACCTGAAAAACCATGAAAAGTTCAAGATCTTCATTAGAGAGGAAGGGGGATGATCGGGGGCAGATTCTAGTTGGGAACTAAGAAAATGAAATCAACCTGAAACAGCACTTTCCAAACAATATACTGCTGAAAAGTTCATTGATGTGAGAGCTCCTAAAAGCCCTACATTTTTTAAAATGAAGACAACTGCATTGGAAAACACTCTAACAATAATCTGGAATGACCTGATCAAGGCTTAAAAGCGCCGCTTCCCGGTATTTCTTGACCTTTTTTGCGCATGCAGAGGATAGCAAATCCAGAATAGCACCAGCAGCGTTGGGATCTTCCTTGGAGATGGCTTGATGGCAAGACTTTGAAAGAGCACCCAAGGCATACAAAAGAGCCTCCTTCCCCTACAATATTAGAGGAAGAAATTGACACATTAACATTGGAGAAGGCAAGGAAGTTTAACTGGTAAAGTATGTGATATAATTCAGCCTTTATTCCGGCTATTCCTGTATCATGCCTTTGCGTTAGTACTTTAGAACACAAACGACACATATTGCCTCTCCTTTAACAAAGTCCGTGACATTTCCTACCTCCCATAATCGACCTGGAAGTTCTTTCATAAGAGATATGAGCAAAACTTGATGACAAGGAGAAAGCGAGTCACCCAATACTTCACCAAGCTTGCAGATTGCCAGGGCAGCCTGTAAATATATTCACAAAACAATCAGGCATTTCGATTTCATATACATAAGAAGAGATGACCAACTTATGATCTTTAAGACAGACATCTCGGAAGTATGAATTTTTCAGTATTAAACAGAGTGTCAATAAAGATCAATATGCAATATACATCATGGTCTTGCTTGTTTCCAGTGTAAGGTTTCGCACAAAAATGGTTTCTCATATGGTATCATAATGCATCTTAGGATTTTAAATTCTGGCACTCCATTTTTTTCTATCCTGTTACCTCTGTTTAAATGCCTTTGTTCCTGCCTCCAGTTGACGTCCTAATTACATGCTTCATATGTAAGGATCGGCTTGCATGTGAGGCATTTTGGAATCTTTTTCTTATTATTTGTGTAATCAATACTTTGGAAATGGAAACTTTCCTTCTTAAGCGTGCTTAACAAGTGCCCCGGGACATTCATTAGTAAGACCCTTTCCTTATAACTTATGGTTTTGGGAAAAACACTAATTTCAATAAATAGAAAACCAAAAGAAACGCCTACCTTTTTCTTACTTCCCCATGACGAAGATGAAATGTTGTCACAAATAAGAGAAACTATTTCTCTCATGTACAATTGAAGGGTAATTTGTTCACCGCTTGTATTTTCTTCCCATAATTCCTCAAATATGCCAGAAAGATTCTTGTCATCTTCAAATCTGCAGAATGATAAACATATTTTGAAACTCTAAAAGTTGGTTGGAGGAATAGCTCACCACATGTTCACTATTTTAAGTTCTCACTCTTTTCAGGACAAAACACAATCTTAAAACCACTAAATTGAAGGAATTAATTGGTGTCGAATTCAGATTTTCTGCAAAATGCGTTTTCTCCTTTTCCTTTATCTTTACCACAATTCATCATGCAGCTGCACTAGATGCGGGCATGTAACTTATGACTTAATGATGCCAGCATCTTCTAATGGTAGGTCCACATTTTTCATGGAAATTAGATATGATATCCTATCAATAAACCAGAGAGAAGGAAAAAAAACCCCCAAGAACCAATTGTAATTCCAGAGAATTTGTACTCCACTTCTTTTGTAAGCAATATCTTTATAAATGGATAGTGCTTAAACTTTTTATCTATCGCTTGATGTCAGAGATTTTCTCATCCTCAAGGGAATCTTTCCACATTTTTTAGGCATCTAAGATACCTTGAAGATGCATGACACTTGCATATCAAATAGCAGATCAACAATAATACATACTCATAAAAGATGAAGAGTAAAAGAACAAGAGCAAAGTACCTTGAAATAAAGATTACAGGTAGAATTTCTGCATAATAACCACTAACAACATCTGGGGCTGTGGATAGAAAGCTTTTCAGTAAAATCGCACAAGAGATTTGTGAATTTTTGTCACCGGCATGCAAAGCTGTGGTGTCTTCAATTAACTTCTGTGCCTGAGAGGTACTTGCATGCTTCAGTACTAATGCACAGGCACTTGAAAAGGCACGTTTTACTGCAGCACTTTTCTCCTCCTTCATGGCTACAAACAGCAACTTCAATAGTGTGTCTGCAAATGGTTTGATATCTATGCCAACCTTTTGAACTAACAAGCCAATAAAACTGGCAACACCAACCCTGCGAGTTAATCGAGAAGTCCATTAAGTACAGAAAATAGTATAGGTATGCTTGATCATCTAATAGAGCAACATTCCAGCCTTCTAAAGCTAATTAAAGAAATTAGAGAGAGAATAAATTTCATTCTTCAAATTTTTGAGTAAAAAATAGGCATTTCCCTGTGTGCATTTGGTGGCGCAAAAGCATAGCTTGAATTTTCAAGCCCTAATTTCTCATTACTTGAACCACAATCTTAGTAATTTGGGTTAATACCACGAAAAACCCCAAGCTGGTACATCTGTGACAAATTTACCCTAAACTAATTTTTTAACCACCAAAAACCCTAAACTGGTACACCTGTAACAAATTTACCCCAAACTAATTTTTTGACCACAAAAAATCCCAAACTGATACACCTATGACAAATTTACCCTCCGTTAGTTTCCATTAAATTGGGTTAATACCACGAAAAACCCCAAACTGATAGACCTGTGACAAACGGAGGGTAAAAACCCCAAACTGGCACACCCATCAACTGCCACGTGTCATCCAACTTAGCAATTTGATGATAAAATTTAATTGAGGGTAAATTTGTCACAAGTGTACTAGTTTGGGGGGTTTTTGGAGGTCAAATAATTAGTTTTGGGTAAATATGTCACGTGTATCACTTTAGGGTTTTTTGTAGCATTAACCCTTGTAATTTTTCCTCTCTTTCTTAAAGGTTTGGTGTTCATTAGATACATCATTTTTCACCCCAATAAGTAGACAACAATTGGCTAGAGTATTTAAAGGAGACAAAAAATCTTTGGTGAATTCAGAGCATGAAGGTGGAAACCAAGCTCATTGGATTACTAATTCTCCATGGGAACTAGACTATAAGAGAAATGAGAGCTTCATGGAAGACACATTTTATGTCAAGACAGACTGTTCTTCTCCAATATCAGACTTACGTTGGACACCACTTGATGTCCCACAAATCGAACAAATTGTTCAAGTGCAACACATATCACAAAACCCTTAGGAGGGATGTGCTCCCAAGACAATAGCCAACTTCTTCTTTCAAAGGAAAGTACGACTTGAAAAGGAAGATGGCTGTCCAACCACAGAGAAATAATACTTCATTGACCTAACCTAATAATTTACCCACAGCCATTGATGTATTGGGGGTGTAACAAATTAGCTAGCTGGCTTTTTTGTCCCAGTTAATCAGAGAAAACTGAGAGTTAAAAGGGACATATAATATCACCAAGTATTAAAATAAGAGACATCAGGGTTTTTGGTCACAGTTCATCTTGCAGCATCTGTTCACCAAGAAAAAATGCATATGAGATCATGCCAACAAACCTTGTGTTTAAGCCGACGCTAGCTCGTATCATTTGGGCAAGTCGGGGAACCAAGCTTTCCAAGGATACGGTATCCACGACATTTATGCACTGGTCCAGAGTTTCCCACATAGGAGAACTTTTGGCAATTGAGATTCGCAAGTTCTCAAGTTTCTCTGTTTTCAATCCAATGTTTGTCGCATGCAACTACAAGATAAAGCATACGCACAAAAAAAATGAAAAATTGCATTGACAGACAAGCGAGATTCCAAATTGCTAGAGTGGCTAGTGAAATTCTCTTATACCTCGACATAATTGAGACCTTGGTCCTCAAGGCTTGACAAACTTTCTAGCATGCAGGAGACTAAGTCTGCCAAATGAGGACGAAGCGCAACCCCTGCACCCTGTGAATAAGTGAATAGTTACAGGTGATGCCTCTGATTGAAAAACTAGCTTTTTTCAAACAAAGTAGTACCTCATTATTCTGGACATAGAAATATTTACAAAACTAGCTCCTTCTAGAAAATCCAACTACCGATACAAATCTCAAAGAAATAAAAAAATATGAAACAATCATATAGCACATTATTTTCAACAAAACCACAAAACTATGCAAAGCCAAGTCTTAGTCTTTCAGCATTTCATTCACACATTTTAACACACTTGACCTTACTAAACCAAGTGGTTTTTGATTTTTAGCTTATATACAATACACAGTAAATAGAGAGCCAGGTGGGCAAATCCATATTCTCTACTCACCTTTTCAAATTCTTACAACAATTACATATATATTTCCATTAATTAACTTGCTAGGAAACTTATCCAACATGTAAAACAGCAGGATAGAGAGTCCATCTATAAAGGCTTTTCTTTTCTCAAGAAGATGACCAATATGCGATGGTAAAGGGAGGCCAAATGTTCCTCTTAGGGAAAACTATTGTATCTAAAGTTTTCAAAAGAAGATATGTCAAACCTTCGCGAGCTTCATTACAACGGCAATTGATGCTTTACGAACAGTATCAACCATACTTAGAATGCCTTCCTTAAGCAGATACGGTAAAACAACATCCATAGCTTGGCGTGAATCTGATACTTCAGTGAGGTTGACATCGCAGAGGCGTATTGTCAGTGAAGTCACTGCGCGGCATAATCTGTCACCAGAGTTCCGGACAGTTTCTTTAATATCATCCATGGCCCGAAATGCAGCAATCCATACTTTTTTCAAATGCTTCCCAACCTACTTGACCAAACTTTGATTAGGTTATTGGGAAAAATATATATTGGCATCGAGAGCAATATAAACCAAACTTCTCTAGTTTTTCATTGCAAAGGTTCACTAACCAAACTCACTCTTTTTTCTTGAGTAAATTTCATTATAAGGTCACCAAAGACAGACAAATATATAGTTGTCAATTTAAGCATGCCATTTTGAAAACTGAGAAAATGTATCATGGTAACCAATAGTTCTTCAGTGTTTGTCTTCAATTCCTATTAACTTAGTTTCACCATGAAGGTTTTCTTCCCCATGTAAGACCAATTTGCCTCTTCAAGAAGCTACAAGATCTTCCAAAGCTACTCCACTTGTTAAAAGTGCAGCACTACAAGTCTGTACAAAAAGTGATATGGCACATGCTTTAAAAGCAAAAAAAGAAAAAAATAAGCAGATGAAATCTCTCTACTTTGCAATGGGAAACATACTAAAATAATTCGGTAGTTGTCTCTTTGTCCAGTGTACATGTCCATTTGAAAGGTACTATGGAAAACAATACTATCTTTTTAAGGGTAATTCAAACTGATCAATAATTTAGCAAACCAAACAAAATGGAGCTGTAAGTACACAAAAGCTTTGGTGATCTGTTGGATATCACCCCTGTTCTGCCATCTGGTGGTCATTTCCAGCAATACAGAATAACTTTTCCAACTTCGATCAACCACTCTTTAGCGTACTACTTCCCAATAGTTTTCTTGAAATCATGACAGCGATAAAACTTCTAGCCCGGGGTTGCCAGGTGGCTACTCCAACGGTTTAGAAGTTCACGTCCCCAATACTGTGGTAGTGCAATATCCTTTTTAAAACTTGTATCTCTTCTCTTTGCTTTCTCTTGATTTTTTATTCCTTTCTATTTCATATTTACTTCCTTCTTTCCCCCCCTTTTGATTTTCTTTTTTTATATATGATTTAAAATTGTTTCGCATGCATATTTCTACAACTTCTTTGTTTGGCTATCACACTCTAGGATGAATTGTAACCAATGAATTGTTTATTAAGAGATGATTGGAAATTCCTTTTGAGAAATGTATTTTTGAGTCAACGCAGTTGGAAGAAACATGCTCATGAAGAAACAGATCCGCCAAGCAACTTCAGAGACAAGTTATGATGACTTGCATAATCCCACAACATGATATGAACAGGAAATAAAATAAAGCATGAAATACCGACATTAATTCATATATAAACATAACACAATGCATTGACCATAATATCAAAAGTAACATTCATGTCAATTTACATGGTGATTTAACATATAAGAAAAAAAGTGAATGCTAGACAGACAGAACAATGATGTCTTAACGAATTATAATCTGCACAAAAAAAAGAAATTAAATTGCTTGACCCGAAACCAAACAGTAATAAGAATCAACAAAAAGCAGGTAAGAAAAGTTACGCATTTTTCCAAATATGAGCACAAAAATCACTTAAATTCAAATAACTTTTAATTTGTATGAAGCTTTAATTAAGAATTCTAATTTAAGTTTTTTGGAGGAGATTGAAAGAAATTAGGAAGTCTAAATATACGATCAATTTATCAGTCTTTTCTGCAGAAATACGATGAGCAAACACTAGTGAAATGTGAAAAGAATGGCTCAAATGCCCCTTCCCTCCTTTTCCCATTCACCCATCAACTGAATCTTTTGGGGGGACACTGGATTGACTCCACCTAAGTTTACTCACGTTGAGCACCAGCACATAGTAATCTAAATTTCCATCTAAAGTAACAGTAATAGCTCGATTCTAAAGAGACGATAATGATGCTTTGAGTACTTAGCATCAACTATTTCATATACATGCTCTTCAAAGAAGGCGTAGGATCAAGGAAAGGAAAAACTAGATTAACTTCATCTTTCAGAAATGTGGACGACATAAAAATTATGAATCGTTCATGTTATTACTCGGGATTCTCTGATGATAATTCTCAGAGACACAAATATGCTGTATTTCCCACCCACATCCCTTACCTGATTAAATTTTCGTCCTTGGAAAATATCAGCAAGAGCTAGACAGGACGCCTCCCGGGTACGCCAGAGCCTAGAACCACATTGTGTTAACAAATCATCCATGATTAGGTCAAAATGTTCATCAATAGTTTTCTTTGAGTCCTCCACTAGGGCCTTCCAGATATGTGCCATTGCATCCTGTATCACATTCAAGAAGAGCATCAAGAAAAGAGGGAGAAATACCAATGGAAAACCCAACGGAAAACATAAAAAAGTATCTAGTCAAGGGATCACAAGGCAATGAAGAAAATAAAATTGGCTTTACACGCATGAATTCATCAAAGGATGTCATTTGAACAGAGTTACCAAAACACAGGAATTTGGGGATCTCCACCTGAACATTTTTGTCAGGATCATACTGATATCGCACGAGTCTGGGTATTAAGACACTTAGATGTGGCTGAAGAGCATCCCCAGCTTGCTTGGCTATTTTAGAAAAGCCAAAAGCGGCACCTCTTTTTGAATTTAGAGAAGCATGGTGATTAGCAAGATCCATAAACTTGTATATCAGATCTGGTTGCCCCATCTCATTCGCCATATTGCACAGTTCTTTATAAGTGCTAAGTTTTCCACCACTAAGACTTTCCCCAATAGCCCCTTCTTGGAAAACTTCAGAATCTTCGACAAGCTGTCCAAAAAAAATTTCATCCTCGCATTTGTCACCAGAGGAAGGCACAGAAACTTAAATAGTCAAGTCAATATTTTCAAGTATTACGTGCTGCTCCATCCACCAGTTCCTCATTATTTGTATTCTGGAGTCTAGACATAATTTAGACCTTTCTGGGGTTTTAGTAGTCTTCCATTACAACTAAAATAACTAGAACTACAATACAACAAACCTTGATGGCTCTCTTTCTCTTCCCAGATCCAGTTAGAGTATTAACAAGTGCATTCACCAAGTTTTTCTTCATAGATGCATCTCCAAGCTCATAGACAATGCTCATGCCTTGGGAAGCAAGCTCCTGAGTAAGTTCATTTTGTTCACCAAGTAGGTGTGAGAACGCTTCCTGCAATACAAACAAAAAAATCTGCCTTATAGCTACAAAGTAGGATGATATTCTTCTGAGCAGATAAATTGTCTAATTTCCTTTTCTAATCCATAAACATTCTTTATCTCTTCTCTCAGCTGTTTGTTGCTTCTTAATTGACCTAAAATGATTGCACAGACTCATCTCAACACGAAAAGAGTCCAAAGTCTTTTCTTCAATGAGAAAAGACCTTATCTCAGCTCATTTGCACAACTAAATTGACCTGTATCTTCTGACTACAATTAATGCAATATACAAGTAACCTGTAAATACAGCAACTGTGCGCCTCTTTATGTTATTGTAAGTGAACACGATATCCTTTTCAGGAATTCTATAGTACAAGAAAAACTTGGCGCATCTATTTGTCTAGAAAAAGGTGGACATTCCAACTTCCCCCATACTTTAGCGCGCTCATGCAATTTTACTTTAATTCAGCAAGTATGATGAACCAGGAGCTCAAGGCCCTTGATAAGAATCAAAAACATCCATTGTAACACCAACCAAAAAGTCCATTCATCCTCTTCATATGTTTAGTATATTCATTTATTGATGTCTGTTCAGTTTTTACTTAAAAGCTAGGCCACTGGTACGTATAAGAGTGATCTATGGAATTAAAGAAACTCTGTTAAGGGGAATACAGTAGAGATTAGTCCCAAAAAAAACTTCGATCCCCAGTAAACCACAAATTCTCTGCAAAAAACCAGCATCTTTCCAACACAATGATTGCAAGAGTAGAAATGAGCTAGCATCATGGCTTAGTGCCACATGTAAAGAGTTCTTGCAGAGCCTATAGAGTGCCTGGTCAACAAGTTCACAAGATAATTGGCCAATAATAATAGTAACAATAACAAGCTCAGAAGTACAAAAGTTGGACTTATCAATTGACAATAAACCTGAATATCTGGCAGCATTTGTTGGATAGTTGCATGATGGCCACAATACATGGTCAATGACAACAGCCAGACAGTTCCAGCACAGCGTTCTTCCTTTCTATGACTGTATAAAAGACCATCAAAGAGCTTTCTAGTAATTGCATCTCTAACACTAGCACGAGAACCCTCAGTGTCTTCAATCATTCCATTAGAGTTGTATCCTGTCAAAGAGGTGCTCATGTTTTCCATAAGATAGTTGGAAGACATGGACAGTGAAGTATAATTAGTCTTGAGAATTGTGTCGGCAGTCACAGGGACAGTTCCCCACAGGAAAGACAGAGCCTCCCCAGCAGCAAAAAGGACATCCTCAACCTGTACAACTCAAGGATTCAGAGATAAGAAAACTTTCAGGTGCTGTGCAACAATAAGACCAAACAGGCATCATCTACTAAGACAACCACAAGTAGAAAGAGCAACAAGAATCAGTGTGCCCACCTTCGTACGGCAAAGGCTGAAAACCAAATCAATTGCAATGTCGAGACGTGAAGATGATGTTTCTTTCATACAGACATGTCCAAGCGATACAGCAATTTTCTGAATTGCTTTAATATCATCACCGGAAAGTAGCTTCCTCAGTCTTTCTTGTAGAACCATGAATATGTCGGCTGCAACTTGAATGAAGTCTAACATGACTAATCATCCATGTAACTGATTCCCACATTTCAAGGAAGAAAAAAGTTACCTGAAGTGGAGTCATCAGCAATCGAAGGTAATGGGACACGCAACCCAATATGACCTAATGCTTGCATAGCCATAGATGCCAATGTTGCATTCTCAGCGTTCACAACATCAACCAGGCATTTGAGTACACTCTGGAGCAGTACTTCTGGTATCTAAAAGGTGAATGTCAGATACAACACAATTTATGAAAATGCAAAAAACTACAGCTTAGCTTAACAATATCGACCACAATTATACAGAAAAGAAAAGGCAAACTTATACATTTATTTCATTATGTTGTAGCTTGCATTGACCTCAACATACTTAAATGGACATCCTACTCCTGACACAGATAGCAGAGTCCAATTTTACATCAGTAATAAGAAAAAGAGTTTGCAAGCAAAGGAAGATGTAGAGTTGGAAAGTTTTCAACTAGAAATCATGGGACCTGAACAATAAGGGGTGTATGGATTCATAACTAACGATACGGAAAAGGTAGTCATGCATATTTTTTTCGAGCATCTTTCTTTGAAAAAATTATAAATTGATTAATCATGGATTACAATGGAAGTTACAATAAATCACACAGGATAGGAGTGATAGCTGATCTCAAATGTGGCAGAAAGGAAAAGACACAGAGACAGAGTAATCTCATTAAGATCATATCGAAAGTATAAAGCCTTCGTTAAACACTGTGATTATGAAAGTAAAATTCTTTTTTCCCAGAGATCATGAAAGTAAGTTGAATGGATCATATAGTACTTTGTATCAAATGAAGATATATGTCAATCAGCAAACAAATCTAAAAGGCACGGAAATTCTCTTGGTTTCATCTGCTAATGTTGTCTTTTGTCACTGAGAAAAGTAATGCATAAAGTCACTCACTTTTTGGTTCTATTAGAAGTCATTTAAGGCTCGGCCAAAGAGAAAAGGAGAAGAAGTCATTTACCAAATCCATAATCAATTAAATTCAAACATTCAATAAATTGCTCATCATTATTGCTGACGGTTCAACATGGATTTTTCCTTTTGGGACCACAACCAATGTAGGAAATTACCAACCTAGGGCCTAGGACAATAACTGTTACCCAGAGAGTAAAAACCATCAGAATGTTGCCACTTAGTCTGAAGTATAATGAATAGAACAAATGAGGCATGGAGCAAACGTAAAACATGAGTTAGTCCATAAATGTATCAACACCATGCCATAATGCAATCAGAAGGAAGATGCTGATAACATGATTGACCATACAATATCACCAATATATTCCTGTCAATTATGCTTTATTTCGGAAGGAGGGGAGCGGAAGAAAAATGAGGAATGGATGTCAAAGATGGGGTAACAATTAAACTTTTGTGAGGAGAAAAGGAGGGGACAATTTTCTACCCTCTTTTCCCCTCCATGTTCCCAAACAATGCATTAAGGAAACAATGGTGCCACAGGACAACAAGAGAGAAAACAAGTAAAAGTATGGGATAGAAAAACTCTCTTATGAGTTGCCCGAGAAAAACAACAAACTGTGACTTACAGGAGGTGTCCTACAAATACAATCTGCCGTGATATATCCTATAGCACATACCGCTCCGTAATGATAATCAAACCTGAAGAACACATTGAACTCCCCAAATCAGGAGAACTCTTGACTTTAGAGTAAAAATATCTTAGGTCAATCTTCCAAGAAAATTCGCCAAACCTTATTTTGCGTGAATTGCTAATTGAAAAAACTAGTTCACTTATCAAAGCTGAAACAGCTGCGGTTGGAAGACCAGAGGAAGCCATTCCAAGTAAGCGTGCTGCAGTTTCACGAGTATCAATGTCCACGTGACTCAGTAATTGCTTTAGCCATGGCAGTTTGTTAGCATAATGAGGAACGATCACCTGTAAAGACCAATATTTAGTAGGAAAAGTTAATGCTAGTCCCACGGAGAAAATGAAAAAAGAAGCAGCAAGTCCAGTGACTTCTTTTGCATACTTGTGGAGTATGAGATCCGATTGCCACCAGTGCCTTGGAGGCACAAGCATGTAACTCAACCGAGCCTTCAAATGCCATAGCATGATCTAGCAGTAAACACATAGTTTTCACTGATGATGACAATTCAGAGGGTCCTCCATCATTTTCAGAAAGCAGCTTTTCTGACTCAAAACACTTCAACAAAAACTTGATCATTGCAATATAAGTTTCTGAAGGAAAAAGAAGCTTTTGTTCCCTTGTTTCAATTGATTCTAACAATTCTGGTTGCTGCTCGAGGATGTAAGTTAACATGTCTCCAACTTTTGGGTACTTCAGACTAATATCATGACGGGTAGGTTGCCCATTATCGTTACCGGGGAACAGGCCTTCCAGTGCCATTTCTCTTCAAAGAAATTTCAAAAGAAAAAAGCAGAACAAACAATAGACTTACATCAGTAATAGAGACAACTACCACTGTATGCATACATAATGAGGACAAAGACCAATATACAAAGCTAGCCAGAGAGACGCCTTATCTGTCGGAAGAACTTTAGTGACATCATGAAACATATGAAGAAAACAAGCGACCAATATCATGCAGCACTGAAAGAGCATAAGCATGAATAAACTTAAAACATCAACACTCGAGCATCAACATCCATGAATTGCGCTCATAATCTGACAAAGAAGTAACATGACCTACAGGTGCCTATAAAATGCATGTACTTGTTTGTACAAACTTGCAACAAATAGAGACATGTCTAACACTGTACACTAAGCCATAACTCCTCCGTCTTATATATACAAATATTACCAAAGAATGCCCAGCTAATTGACCGAAAAGCATTTTAGAATCTTTTATCATATATACACTTTGAAGAGAATATGGCATCTACCTTATATCCAACTTAGGATCTGCAGCCCCAAGCATACATAGAAATCGACTCGGGCAGTGTTGCAAATCAAACAATATAGTCGCCCACCTCACAGCACAGAAACGTACTTCACTTTGTTCCTGATTAAAAGAAGGTACTCAATTTCCATACAAATTGTATACTCCTGCTATACATATTTACTCAACCAAACAGTACAAAACCTGTTTCAAATTTTCCAACAGTAGTGTCTCCAAATCCTTTAGCACAGTAATGGATGCATCCTGATGAATGCAGCAAAAACAGTATCAGTGATCTCTCATAAAGGGAGATGCATCAAAAGAGATGAAAGGAAAGAAGGCTGTCTATTGGAACAAAAAGCTCTCAAAACCAGAAAGGAGGAATCTCTTCATTCAAACGCCCATCCTTAAGTTCTTTTCTTTTTGAATCTGAATACCCAAGAGCACATGACAAAAGATTGATCCATGCCCTTAGAGGGGATACTTTTCTCACCTATGGATTGAAGTGACTACTTAACCATATGCCGGAGGATAAAAAAAAGCGATAGACTCACTAAATCCAAAACCAAATCAAAATGCCACACTCAAAGAAAGATATTTGCAAGTAGAGATATTACAGGCAATTAAACTACAGCTAATAGTACCACCACCACCATGCATCACCACTACCACTACTACCAACAGACATTATAAACAATTCCTACACCACCACCACCATTTCGGCTACTACATTATAAGCCTTATTCCAATAAGTGGCTCGGCTGTATGAATTGTTTCATGCTACTGTGTTCGATCCGGTATCATCCGTTGTAAGCTCTAAAGTGCTATATATCTCTCTTTTTCACCTCCTTCAATATTTTATTTCACGTCACATAAATAAACCTAAAAAAGTTGTTATTAAAATCACAGTTAGTCTAGACTCCAACATAAAATCTAAAGCTAGGAATCTTTATTTGGTTGCATTAAATGCCCAGTTGAAAAGCATAAAAGTAACACAAATTGGAGACAAGTCGATGGTCATCCCAATTTATTTCTTCATTTATTTATTTTATAATACCTGCCAATTGATTTTTTTAAATTTGTAACACCATGGAAACCAGGCTCTTCCTAAGTTTTGAGGTAATGATATCAGTCTTCTTATCATACATAACAAAAGCCAAACATAAAATGTGTCAACAATCTGTCCTCATATTCAAATAACCTTGATTATAAGTGGTTTATAGACCTATAGGTAAAGAGATGTAGGAACTACAATCGTTTCAGAAAATTCAATCTTGAAGCACTACCAGAAAATGATTTTATAGTTGGTGAAGAAATTTAAGCTACTTACGACTAAAGTGAACCAAATGAAGCTCACCGATTGCCAAAATGACCAGTTAGAACAAGCATTTGTCATGTGCTACCAAAAAGGGGTCTTCATCAATTATAATTATAATTTCATGCGACAGATTGAGAATCAATATTCATATTGTCACCCATATGGAGAGAGTATAGCAACCTTGTATGCAGCAGCAAGGGAGACAGTTGCTTCTTGAATCGTAAAACGGAGAGATGGTGCCTCCAACTTCAATGCATTAAAAAGCCGAGCAGCCATATCAACTTTATCCCTAAGAGCAGAACAAATAGGGGATAATCCGACGCACAAAAGCACCAAGTGTTTTTTTTTGTTGTGGAGGGTGTGTTAGAGATGGGGGGGAGAGGGGAGAGAGAGAGAGAGAGAGAGAATCTCGCCCGGTACCTGAAAAGCTGAGGCGTTCGCTTTGCAAGCAACCCAATTGCTTGAAAAGCAAATGTTTTTGTGTCCTTGGCATTAGTATCTACATGAACAGAACAAATAGGTATTCATGGACTCAATACTTGCTGGATCTTAATCTTAAAAGATGACTGAAAGAACTACGATCAAGGGAACTCCGTTGCGTGCTGAGCTCACCTGATTCAGAACTTGAATAACCATCAAGTGTCTTCAGAATACCACTAAGGATAACAGGGCCCATCAGATTCAACTGATCAAGCTTTGCCTGAGCAAGATATAATTCAATCGACAAAAGTCATCAGTCCACTAATAACAAAATTTTCCAATAGTAGAGTGACAAGATAAACTGCTAGTGAAAGTTGCTTATCATTTTTTTTTTCAAGTTTAATGATGAAATATATTAAGTTAGTATCTAGGACCAAAAATAGAGTTGCCAATAGTCCAATGCTTCTCAGACAAATAATCAGCACTGAGAAAAATGGCTAAAGTGACACCACTGCATATGCCTTCAGATATTTTCTTAATGAAAGGAACAGACTCTATTGACATATGCATTCAGATATTTCACAGGTACAAGTCACAGAAACAAGAAAGGCCCTGTAAACACATTACTGTGCTTATTTAGGTTTCCACACTAAGAAGCTGGAGCAGTTAGTCTCTCCATCAGATCATAAATGGTGAGCACTTGCTAGACATGTAATATCTGGATATTTTATCTCGCATTGTACCTAAGAAGTCGATTCTGGATGCTTGAACTTTTTTAACATTTCATTAGGTAGCACTATTTCCCTTTTTCTCATTTCTTGGAGCCTTTGAGGGTTTGTTAAGTTTGGAAGAGGTAGTCTTTAATTTGAGGCAACGACCAGTTTTACTTTATAGCAGTTAAATAGAATGCCTTAGCAAAACCCCGCAATCTAAGTACTGAGTGGAGTTTACCTAAGAGGTTGAGCATAACATAGGAACTATGGTGAATGGCATCACAATTAGGCAATTTTACAATGACGTACCTAGAATATTTCTTTCCAATTTCAAAGTAGGGTAACTATAAATTAAAACCAATGTATAGCCCTTACATGCTTGAATACCCAAACAGTGAACTCCATTCCCAACTGCTTCAATCTTGTGGTGGTACCCTGTCCTATAACATCAAGATATCAGATGTATCAGCACAAGGAAGAATTATGACTTATACCGAAATATATCATCATGAAAAAGGAAGGGCTAAATGGTACATGTACACCATAAAATATAATTCTAACATGAGCACCCATATCTATCTATGCAAAGATCACAAATTGTTAAACAGAAAGAAAAAAAGGTAGAATCACTCAAGAACAAGACACTGCATCTAATGCATAGAAGAGGACAGCCTAAATCAGCAACTGTCAAGAGACTATGGTTTCACCTTAGCTACTGATTATTTTGCAGTAGGACCTGTGAAATACCGGATACAGACTTTCTTCATATGAAACATCCTTTTACAAAATAAGTTGTGCTCATCAATTATATCACACAAAGCCACGCAGATAACTATAACCTCAGGGTATAACGGGACAGATACTTCACACCTATAATAAGGTGGCAAACTTCAACATATAAAACCACGAATCTACTACAGCTTGTGGCTTTGAACATCATGCATCAGTCAAAGGCACAAAATATTCAATGAGGGCACTACCACAGAAAACTGGCCGGATCCCAAATTAGGACACTTATTTTGGCACAACAGGAAACTAAAAAGAGTTTCTTAATGGACAGCCAAGACATCCCCCAACTGCACCCCACCACGTGTTGGTACTTGATCACGATGCATATTGCCCCATAGACCATCATCAGCCTTATTTCTATTGTAGCATTTGCCCGGAAGCTGAAATAACATTTCCCAATAACACAAATGCTAGTTCACTTCTTTCCATCTTGCTCTTTACATTTTGGGTAACATTTTCACACATCCTTCTGGTACATCATTAAATAGACCCAGATATACAATTAACGATATCAGGCACTTTCCTCTCTCCCTTCTCACCAAAACTGCATGTAAATTTCACTACAACTTGCACTTCATAGACACTCTCTTATATTGCTTCATCTTACTTTGCTACTTCTCAGACAAGTAGTTACTCTTATGAGTCTCTCCAAATATGGCTTAATTGCTATATTATCATACTGGAAAATTCTAGTCCATTTTGTAAGATAAACTGAAGGAGGAGGGTGTTGAAGAAGCCCCTGAGTACCGTATATGCACCCAAATATGCACTGCAAAGTCAATGGAAAACTGTTCGCTGCAGTAATTGACCGACAAAAGACAGACATCAATCTTGCTTTTAAGGCTGAATTGGCAGGAGCAATTCTAGAATCTGGTGCATCACTATCAGCTCCAGTAGAACCTGCACAACATGTAAATACTACAACATTAAGGGGACACGAGGCATAATGGAAAAACGAAAATGACTGATGTTTACTTCTTAATAGCACTGATTAATTTGACATGATCTCCTTTATGAGTGTTGTAGAAATAGTGAGACCACCTTATCCTTATCTAATATGTAAATGTTCTAAAACTCCCCCTCACATGTAAAGTGGGATTAGATTTAAAGACCAAACACAGAGATTGACCAAGAACTCAAATGTAAATAAGGGGCCACAGAGAATTAACAGAGAACTTCTCACTCTCATGTCTTTTAGGCATTGTGAGTATGCTGCCAACTTATAAAAAACTTAAGCAATTGGATGAAAGTGCAATCGTGCTATATACATGATATTACAAGTGTAAATTATGGTTAAAGGTTTGGAGTATTCAGGTTACAGAAAAGCCACTTTCCAATTTGGAGAGTTGTTTGACTTTGCAATCTCTCTGTAATTTTGTATAGGTGCGGTACCCCTGAGTTACTGTTCTCATAAAATTTTCTGATTATGCTTTAACAAAAGAGTGTAATGATAAGGGCCATGCTCGCTCAAATAATGAATTACTTACAAAATGGTTCTGGAAATCGGAATTTCAAAATACCAGCATCATTTTTATCTTTAGTGACTGCACAAATTCATTGTCTGCAAAAGTTTCATACCTTCCTCATGAACTTTTATAATTTTTCTTTAGAAAAGAAAGTGCCAAAAAATAAGTTTAATGACCGTTTCACTTGAGTAATCAAGTACTCTGAAAATGCTTCTAGAGTTTGAAAATACCAGCATCATTTAATGTCCATGACAGCACGATCTGATTGGCCACAAAAGTTATATGGACTGTCTCAAACGGTTGCTCCAAATGAAAATCTTATTTTTCTCCTGGTTATAGCTTCAGAAAAGTTTATATTTCTCACATAGTGTTGCTGTTACAACAGCACCATCTAAATGAAGTTTTTTCCTGAATGACAGTCTTAAATCCAGCCACTTTCCAGAAAAAGAAAAGTCTGAAGAAGTTACTGAACGAAATATTCAGCACAGTAAAAGGCTCATGTTAATAAACTATAAATGATCCTGCCACTAAGAACATGAAAACGAAAATTCGACATGATACCGACAGCTTTGAAATATTAGCCACCTCTGTAAAACTTTCCTTAAAGTGCCAGGAACTACCTTCAGTGAAGACATAATCTAGATCCTTCATACATTGGCAAGCTTGAAAATAAGGATTTTATCAATGACTTTGTGAGGGAAAAATAAGAATTATAGCCACATAAACCTCAAAATGCTACAAGAAAAATAACTCAAATCTGGAGAAACTTTTCCTTCAAAGAAACGATGAGGCAGACTCACTCATATTGATGGAAAAACTGACTTTACAATGGAATATTATAGACTGTTGGCCTAGCAGATATAGTATTCAATGAAAGATGGCACATACGATCATCATTTTATTCTGCCCATATCATATCACACGCACTATAGACATCAGATGCACCACAGAGATAAGGTAAAGCCATCAATATCCATGAAGGCAACGAAAGATCATTATTTAGAGTGATTCTTCTCCCCCATCCTCCTTTTTATACAAACTTCTCCAAACAGACATGTAAGAAAATGAAATCATCTATGCCAAGCAAAAAACCTACAGGAGTAATCTTCAGTAAATGACTCATTTCCATGGTCCGTACCATTGAATAGTAGAAATAGTCTCTTTATAAGCGATGGATCATCAAAATTTGCACCAGAAGCCTTTTTCTTTAAAAGCTCATCCCCTCTCATTGCAACAGCCTCTTGACTGGTACAAAATTACAAATCCAACATCAAGAAACAATGAGATTCTACATGTGCACATCCATCCATAGGACAGGCCACCAAGAAAGCAAATATCATTCTACAATGCCAAGATACCTGTCAGCAGAAGCGGCGAGATAGAGGGGATAAACAACTTCAGGGGGGAGCTCCATAGCTTCAACTACATTCAAAATTCCCAACTGCTTTGAAAAAAATAACACAATTAAAATTGATTGAGAAATCTCAGATATTAGAAGAATAATACTGTAGTTGGTGGTGGCATTGGCAACGCTGAAATCCACCACATAGAGATTTGCTTTATTGCTAAGATAACATAGAAAGATTTTCTAATCATAAAGACTCCACCTTTCTCATCAAAAGTGTATTACTCGTCAATTGATGTTTCCCAGTAACACGATTAGCTTGAGCAATTGAAAGCCCAGGGGAGCTTCCTCCACTGTAAAGAAAAAATAACTCCTTGATAAAAAATTTGGAATAGCATCTCATACACGGTAATGTAATGCTCGGTGAAGTGATATACAAACCCTTGAGATGATGGTTGATACAAGATATTATGAAGGCAAAATTCAATGAAACCCTCCTTATCCTGAGAATTATTTACAGCTCTATACATTGCAGCAACTTCTGCATTGACTCCAGTCGAGTGGCATTCGCCAATCACCTGAAAGCATTTGACCATGTAGAAGTACACGATCAAGAAACTTTATATTGATATTAAGCGGTACATTGAACACATTATCATAAGGAATACAATGAAAGAAAGGTTGAAAATCCATCACTAGGATCAGGTATGTGCAACATTTAAAAGACAGCAGGTCAGATTGAACCTAGGATTGGTTAGAACAACCATTTACAAGGACTCTAAAAGACCCAGCCTTAAAAGCTTGGTGGTAATTGCCAAACTTGGGGTTGGTCCTCTCCAAATTATCGTGACGCAAGTAAAAGATTTTCAATCAACATGATATAGTAAAAACGCGTTATTATCATTTATATCTTTCATCCAAGAAAGTAAATAATGCATCTAGTGGTAAAGATGTCATAGTATGACTCATTCACAAAGATGTTTTCAGCATGTTCTTCTTGCCGATAGACATCAAGACATAGAATGTGAAAAAAGCAATAACATTAATCAACGTAAGAACACTCAAAACTAGAAGTAGCACCAAGTAATGTGCTTGAATGGTCTATAGAACTTTGCATGCTAGGGGGAATAAAGAATCTTCAAACAAACCTTTGCTGCAATTCTTAGAACAATCTCTTGATGCTGATGGGGAAGCTTTGAACAATTGGCTGCAAGTATAGGGGCCATCATTTCTTTCTCCTGAAAAAGAAAATCACTTGCATCAAGATTCGTTCAAGATAACAGCTTTTCACTTCCCAAAGAGACTTCAGATACCATAGAACAATAACAAACCTTCATATCAGTGCGTTCAAAAGCCATCTCAATATACAAAATGCAGAAGTTTTTGACAATTGATACAGCATTGGCTTCTGTGTATATTCTCCATAAATCTGACAAAGGCAGACCAATTTCATGTTGATGTTTCACTCTTTTATTAACATGGCTCAGGATCTCAAGAACCTGTAACAAAAGATAAATCAATCTGGTCATCCCAAATGAAATAGTTTAACAAGGACAACACTGCATAAGTATGAAGTAATGAATAACACATTCAGTTCAGCGTATGAACAGTTGTGTAAATGGAAAACAATTAAAAGACACAAGAAGAGACGTGACAAATAAGGAATGAGGCCAATGGATCCATAAGGTGACAGGAGCATCATTCCATCAATACAATGTCGCATTTCAACAAGTAATTATTAATAAAATACTTACTGTTCATATTGTTGGAAATTCTTCAGAATATGAACTGTAAACCAAGAGAGTAACAACTACTGTACCAGAAATCAAAGATGGTGGAAAAAGGAAGAAAAAAAATTTTCTACAACATTATCTTTCATTGAACCTCATATTCTTTACTATGAGGAGGATTAGAAGTCTTTCAGTTAAAGTCTGATATTACTTCAGAGTAGCATAATGTTTGAGTCGTTCCGGTTGCAGAAACAGAAAACTGCTCAAGTCCCGAATTTCATAAATTCAGCCTTGTCCTACACAGTTTCCGCAAATCGCAAGTGGCAACCATCTTTTTAGAAGGATGCTTACCATTTACAAGGGATTAAGTCTAACTAGTATTGAACCCAGTGGGATTGACTTAGGTTTGAGGAATGAACACATTTGTGGTTTAGGTGCATACATTCGATTCCCGACACCAAATTTGCAACTAACCTCATGTGCTGGCATCACCCCAGCTGCTGCTAGCGTCATATATGGTCCATGAGGTCAGTGGAGTATTTCATAGCACCACCACTTATCTAAGATAGGTTTAATAGTATATTCATATTAAACGGTTGCTTAGCCTAATATATACATGAAGGTAACTAAAAATCTTACCACAAGAAGTAGTTATAAACAGCAGAGATGCTCAGAAGATTTAAATCTGTGGACCTTAATGACAGAAAAGATGCCAGACAAAGAATTACGCAAGAGCAGCTACAGCCCACCCCAACCACTTAGAAGAAAAGAAGAAGAGATACACCCATATTCTAAAGTTTGGTAAATTACTCCCAATGGAAGCATGGGAAGAATTGCAATGTCCACCACAATACTAATCATCGATTAAGCACCCCTGCCCCCAAAAAAAGGGGAAAAAAAAAGCATGGTGATACTAGCAATGTCACCCATGAAGTGTCAAAATTTCACACAAGTAAATTGAGTTCCTTCCAGCTAACAAAACTATCCAAAAAGATATATTTTCCTGTCACCGGCATTCCTCCCACTAGCCATATATGCAAAAGGCCTGACAATGTTGATTAGAGGAACTTTTCTTGATAACAATGGCAACAAAAAACTAATGCAAGTACATGTACATCAACAAAGACAGTTTACGCCAAGAGTAGCCTACTGTATGATCCTCCAAGGTTCAAGAAATTTAGAAGTAATATTTCATATGTAGAAACTACCATACGGTAGCCCCTTAAAAAGCTTCTCCAATACTATAAGTAGCATAGGATCAAGTTCACTAAGTTCCAAAGAAAATTGTTCATGAACAGAAAACAAGAATGGGTAACATGAAAAAGAAACACAGTGCATATAAAAAGCTAAAAGCTATTTCAACATTATTTGTGTAGTTGGATCACAGTAAAGTCAAAAGCAAAAGTTGCACTTAGAGCACTATGATGAAACCACCTAAGTTGATGAGTAATCGGAGAGTTATGGTACATATAAGGGGGACTGCTAGTGGTCAAGTGAAAAGGTGATCAATGGGCAGGGCCAGGCTGGCCCCTTATGTCGAGCTTAATTCATTTTCGAGGCGCAGCCAAAAAAATAATGCATAAAATTCACGCCACCCGCTCATGTACCCAACAAGGCTGAGACGGGCTTTTTAACTGAATAGCCTTACCCACACCCGTCCAAAAATGGCCTTCAGGCCCATGTGGCCCAGGCACGACTCATGGGCCACCAAGCCCATGATGAGATCTAGTCAAGTGGGACATCGAAATGGTTGAGGAGTGCATAACAGGGACTATGGAGGTGGTCGCAATGGCTTTTATGGTGGCAATGGTGGTTCAAGGGCTGTCCTGTAACAATGAAGTGACTTCGAAGAAATAATAATGATGCTAGTGGTAGTATCGGATCTGGAGCGAGAGGTGGAGGTGGCAAAATCATAAGTGCTCAAGAAGGAGGTCATAGTAGTGGTGCCGGCAACAGGAGACCACTGGTGGTCACATTGGAGTTTGTGATGGGGAGGTAGCAATGGGATTGCAGCAGTGGTCAATTTGAAGTGGTCATGTTGAATTTTAGGTAGTGGCAACAACAAGAGGAATGGACAAACATATTACTGCAAACTTCAAGATTTTCAAACTTTATGAATCAATGATGTTGTAAATCAGTCGTTCTTTATACGGCATTAATCCTTTTAGAGTTCTGTGTTAATAGCTACAGGGTCATTCAACCAAATTTAGTGCTTAAATTAAAAATTGCTATTCACAGATTTCCACTTTCAATTGTCAATAATTATATTTTCTTCACAAGTAAGAAAAAGTTTTATGAAAGAGATTCGATCTACTACATCAGGTATATATAGGATCAGACAGAGCAAAAGGAAACTACAAGGAACCTACTCCGAAGAAAGAGCAGAGCAAGAACTCCATAAGTGCTCAAACAGAGCAATTACAGATGAAACTTGCGACTCTGATCCATCGAAAAGCCTTTTATTGCGAAGCGCACCATATGTGAGGCAACTGGGAGAAGCCTTCATCGATTATATTCTTTCGCGCGAAAAGTTCAACTCTAAAACATTTTCTGTGCTAAATCTTAGGGGGTATCGAGCGCTGCCCTAGCCAACTGACCAAACCTTAAAGCCATAGAGCCACTCCTAGGCCTTACAAAAGAATGTCGGCCACTCTCGGTATCTAAGCATGAGCTCTTCGCAGTTCCACTACCCACAAGCGCACACGGAGAAATACGCAAGAATCGCGAATTGGGGGAGAAAAAAAGAACAAAAACAGGATTATAGAATTCCCAGGCACCAAAGCGGAGCTAACATCGATCAGACGGACTAAATGAAGTTCGAACCAGCGCGAAATCACGATCGCATTGAGTTGCGCACCTTGTTCCGGACGGCGGAGGAAGGGGAGGAGAGAGAGGAGATGGCGAGAGGGAGGAGCTTGGAGAGCAGGGCTTGGAGCTTGGAGTCGTCGCAGAGCGCCAAGCGAGTCAGCATTCGGTCCAGCATCTCCTCCACCTCCGCGTCCGACCTCGCCGTCGCCGACGACGACGACGATTCCGCCATTTCCGAATCCGATCGGGACCTGCGGTCGAAAAGGGAAGCCAAAGAAGGTCGGGCAATCGGTGTGTGAGAGGATGTGATTCTGGTTTTGGAGGCTTTGGCTTTGGCTTTTGGCTTTTGGCTTTTGGCTTGGGCAAGAAACCACAGCAGAAGAGTGTTCTCCCCCTACTCTTTCGGCTCCTTCGAGATTGCCTTCGTTTGACAATGTTCCTTTTCAGGGAATTTGCAAAAGTAGTACCACACAATTGCTATAGTTCGATTTTGGCCCCATTCTTTTTACTTTGCGATCAATTTGATCCCTAAACTCCTCGACCGCGATTTCATCACAAATTTCGTATTTCCCTAAAAAAAAACTGTTTTCAGGAAATTGTTTTCTGGCTTTCCGATGTTTGGATGACGGAAAATTGATCGATCTATGGAAACCATTTTCCCATGGACTGAAAACGACAAGTTTAGATCAAAATGAAATGATTTTCCCTTTTGATAGGAAAGGAAATCAATTTCTCTAAATAACCGAAAAAATGAAAACTTGATGTTTTCCTTGAAAATGATTTTTATGAAAAATATTTTCCTTTAATGTGAAGTTTTTAGTGAAAAAACGCACCCTAAATGTAGATCGAAAATACCGACATGGAATGAGAAAATAATAACCGAGAAGGGTGTTAACCCAAAAAAATGGACCATATATAGTATTGCCCCGGTTCGATTTTGATCCCTCTTTTTTATTTTGCGACATACTCAGTCCCTAACTAAGTTGTGGTCACAATTTCGATTTCGATTTTAGATTTCCATCTAACTACAAACACAAATAAAATGTTAAGTGAGTGTTGGAGATCAGGATTGGTATCGGAACATTGATAGAACTAGCGCTTAGTGTTTGTGCGTGAAGCATATTAATGTTACCGGCTCTTATACAAAATTATCAACTCTTACTTGCATCGTAACTTCAATTTATTGAAAAGCTACCCAGATAAATGTGAGTAAATTGGAAATCTCCCTAAACAAATGTGGGCATATTATTGCGTATAGGCGGTACTTTTGAAACAATATTTGGTTTAAGAATAGGTAATTTTGTATAAGAATTGGAAAATTAAATTTTGCATATAATTTATCAAAATTTAATTGCGCATGTTATCAACACATTAAAATCACTAACTCTTATACGAAATAATCAATTCTTATTTCAGTCTACTTACCAATTTTTATTCACTAAATTACCAACTTTTATTTGGGTATACTTGCCAATTTTTATTTGATTCTTTCAAAGGTTACCGATATTTATCTTAAAGCAAGCCAGTGGGTTAAAACTTAAAAATGACCATCTTTTATATGGAAATTACCAACAACTTTTGAAAGTTACTGATTGTTCTTCTAATTGATCCACATTTGTTTGCGGAATATAAATTACCAACTCTTACATGAAATTATCAACTTTTATTCAAGTAAGTTTATCTCGATTTTTTCTAGGTTAAAAATAACTTTGACCCTATTAAAATTTTGTAACTTTAGAACGTTGCAAATAATTTCCAGCCATAAAAGTTTGTTTAGATATATTATTGGAAGTTGGTTCTTTACATTGGTTAGTTTTAGAACTTCTTCATTTGAGAAGTTAGTTCTTCACATAGGTCATTAGTAATTTTACCTAATGCTTAGTAATTTACCAGAAGAGTTGACAGTGAATTTTCATGAGAAAAGTTACTGCAGATTAGGAAAACTTAATGAAAACCGACAATGCAGGTTTCTTATTCCTCCAGTCTGATCTGATGGTGAAGATCATTCCATTAAGATGTACAATGCTAAATGCCCACAAATTCGAATGTATTCTAATGGGCAGGACGTGCTAGAATCGCCGATGTCATTTTTTGTCCTCGCGTTAGGAATTTCGAGAATTTGTCTAACTGCATCGATTTATTTTATACAAACGATGGAATGAGAAGGAAGAGCCATCAAATCATCAGATGGAGGTGGACCAAGGTATCTCCAATTGCCAACTTTCTTGGACTTCATCTGTCTGTGCAGGGTGCTTTATTTCAGCTGCTTCTGCAAAATAGAGATGAAGTCTTCATTATCTACTGAAGATGAGACAGAAAAGGGAAGACTTGATAAGTCCTAAGATATATGTCATCAAAATGGTGAAAGAGACTGGTGATGCTTCAGGTATGTATATATATAGCTACCATCCGGTTCTGTGTTGTTCATAGCCACAAACACCGGGCAAATCATACACGCTCGACTCATCAAAAGATCATCCTAGGACTCGAAACAAATCAGCAATGGTAGCGTACTGTTTCTGTCACATTATGGTTTTCGCATACCTTTCTCCACTCGTCAACTTGTTCTTCTTTTGGCCCTGATTTTACCCTATTCCCTGGTGCAGGATGACAAGAATGTGGACATGTCCCACAGATCGGCCAGCACGAAGAAGGGTGGATACAGGGCTAGCATGTTCGTGTTTGGTGAGCATGTCCATATCGACTTAATTATGAATTTTCACCAAGCTATAGTGTGTTTAGAAAGAGAAATTAAGTTCAGACGACTTCTTTCCCTTAATTTGATAATGCAGGATTGGCATTGCTAGAGAATATCGGGTTTGTGGCCAACATGTCAACCATGGTCCTCTACTTTTCCTATGTTCTCTACTTCAGCATGTCGACATCTGCAAATACTCTCACAAACTTCATGGGAACTCTGTGCTTGCTCACACTCGTTGGCGGCTTCATCTCGGACACTTACATAAATCGACTCTACACTTGTCTGATTTTTGGCTCCATGGAAGTTGTGGTAATTTTCAGATATAAACCTTAAGCGCAGGATAAAGAATGTTCTGTTCTTCTACCTTTGTGTTCATAGGATGCTGATATCATATGCAGGCATTGGCTATGGTCACGATTCAAGCATATTCCAAGAATCTTCACCCTGACCATTGTGGCAAATCATCATGCATCGAAGGAGGCAAAGCACTCTTTTTGTACACCTCTATGATTCTGCTCGCACTTGGTGCTGGTGGAGTGAAGGGCGCCCTTCCCGCACTTGGTGGCGATCAGTTATATAGGAACGGCGTTGATGGAGGCAAGGCTCTTGCTAGTTACTTTAATTGGTACTTGCTCAGTACAATCCTTGGAGGAATCATTGGAGTCACTGGCGTCGTGTGGGTTAGCATGAATAAGACCTGGTATTGGGGATTTTTTATCGGCACGATAACTGCATTGGTTGGATTCGTCATTCTTGCTCTTGGGAAGCCATTCTACCGTTTTCCTCCCCGTGGGAACAGTCCTCTGTTGAAGATCGCCCAGGTTTTCTTGTTGATACACCTAACCTGTGTTCTTGGTCGTTTAGCAATAGTAGTTATGAGCTGTAATATTTGCATTTCAGGTCGTCGTGGTTTCAATTCGGAATAGACACTTAACACCACCAGTAAATCCTGACGAAATGTATGAGATTAGCGAGAAGGAAAGAGATCCATCTGAAGAGAAAATTCCGCATTCCGACCAGTTCAGGTACTAAACTGAAATCCTTCCATAGTCCATATAGAAGGTTACTTGCAAACTCCTAGACGATCTAGGTTTTGGCAGTAACTTTCCATTCCTAAAACCAACAACGAAGACCAAAAGTCTTTGTTTAACCAACAAATCATTCTCTTTTCAAGTTTCCGCCATATAGAAGAAGTCCCAATGCCTCTGTCGAATTTTCCTTCTAATATATGTAAAGATTGATTGTCAAATCTCTTTAATCAACCAGGTTCCTGGACAAAGCAGCTATTCTCTGCGATGGAACAAATGCAGAACCCTGGAAAGTCTGCACAGTAACCCAAGTTGAAGAAGTGAAAGTTCTTACAAGGATGCTTCCCATACTTTTCAGCACAATTGTAATGAACACATGCATGGCACAACTGCAAACGTTCTCAGTACAACAGGGCTTCCTTATGGATCCCTACATTGGCTCATTCAAATTTCCGTCTGCATCAATTCCCGTTATACCACTGCTCTTCATGTCCATCCTCATACCCACCTACCAGTTTGTTTTCGTGCCCTTCGCTAGAAAAATCACCGGCCATCCGACGGGCATCACGCAGCTCCAGCGCGTCGGAGTAGGGCTCGTCCTTTCGATCATCTCGATGTCGATCGCCGGATTGGTCGAAGTGAAGAGAAGGAATCACGCCATTAAAGTTCCGCCCCATCTCATCAGCGTGTTCTGGCTCTCTTTCCAATACGGCATATTCGGAATAGCCGACATGTTCACGGTGGTCGGATTGCTAGAGTTCTTCTACAAGGAGGCGCCCTCGGGAATGCGGTCGCTATCTACTTCTTTCACGTGGCTGTCGCTATCTTTCGGCTACTTCCTGAGCACCATCTTTGTCAACATCATAAACTCGGTCACGAGAAGGATCGCCCCGAGCAAGCAAGGGTGGTTGCACGTGAGCGTGACGAACCCGAACCCGAACAATCTGAACCTGTTCTACTGGTTCCTGGCTGTGCTGAGTTGCCTCAACCTGGCAAACTATGTGTTCTGGGCTTCCTGGTACAAGTACAAGAAAAACAATTCGGAATTCGAAACCGAAGCCAAGCCAACAGATGGGCAAAACTAGAACATTGTTATCTCCTTAATTTTTTTTTACTTTTTCTTTTCATGAAATTATTACCCTGAAGCCTGCAGGGTCACTGCAGGTTAAACACAAAGGATCTTGGGAGAGATGATGAATAAGTGTGCCGATGTAATGTTGTCAATGATAAAGCAAGAATCTTTTTTGTTCTCTGATGTTGTTTTTATCTCAATTACAATGATATACATACAGTCAATCAATCATTGGCAAGAAAACAAGCAACAGCTGAAAAGGCAAGATTGAACATTTAACTTGTTCAATGTGATCCCTGAACTTTTAATTTATTCAATGTGGTCCCTAGACTTTTGATACATGTTCAATTTATTCCTTGAACTATATGGAAATGTTTAATGTTGTCCCTAAACTTGAATTAATGGAAAGACAAAATTAATCATTTTCATATAGTCTGTGAACCAAATTAAACATGTACCAAAAGTCTAAAGATCACATTGAACAAATTAAAAGTTTAGGAACCACATTACACATTAGGCTAAAATTCAGAGACCATATTGAACAAATTTAAAGTTCAGGGACCACATTGCATATTAGGTCAAAATTCATGAACCATTGGTGTTATTATCCCTTTCGAAAACAAACGACTGATAAACAATCGATTATGGCTCGGATGGATTCTTGTGTTTATCAAGTCAGAGTTCTCATGTAGTTTAATTTAGGGAAACTACAGATTGAACTTGAATTAAGACAAGTACAAAGGGACGAGAAACATTTATTTTTTGGTCATGATCCGCAACCTTGGATTCTACGTGAGCTTCCTTGACTCATAGCAGTAGTAGCAATGTCACATTCATGAACCATTTAATCAAAGAAGTCGCTATCCCATCAAATGGCAGCTTTCACGGGCTAGGACAGGATCATTTCTTCGCCGTCTTCATCAAACTTTGAAACTGGAGCATCCTTCTAGTACTTGTACCAGGAAGCCCAAAACACGTACTTTGCCAGGTTGAGGCAACTGAGCAATGCCAGGAACCAGTAGAACAGATTGTTCGAGTTCAGGTCCTCTGCATGCAACCACCCTTGCTTGCTAGGGCCGATACTTCTCGTGACTGAGTTAATGATGTTGACAAAGATAGTACTCAAGTCGTAGCTGACTGATAGTGACAGCCATGTGAAAGAAGTAGATAGCGACCACATTCCCGAGGGCGCCTCCTTGTAAAAAAACTCTAGTAACCCGACGACCGTGAACATAACGGCAATTCCAAATATGCCATATTGGAAAGACAGCCAGAAGAAGCTGATGGGGTGGAGTGGATCTTTTGGCACGGTTCCTTCTCTTCACTTCAAGGCAACCGACATTGAGATGATGCAAAGGATGAGCCCCGCCTCCGCCGTGCTGGAGCCGCATGATGTCCGTTGGATGGCCAGTGATTCTGCTTGTGAAGAGCACAAAAACAAACTCGTAGGTGGGGATGAGGATGGACATGATGAATAAAGGTATGACTGGAATAGATGAGGTGGGGAATTTGAATGAGCCAATGTAAGGATCCATGAAGTAGCCTTCTTGAACTGAGAATGTTTGCATTTGTGCCATGCATGCATTCATTAGTGGAAACAAATTGTTCATTAATAAAGTGAAGTAGTACATCCTTGAATGTAAGGGAGGTACTGTCAGATCACTTAAGTTAAACATGCAAGTTCCCATTTTCATACTGGAAGCAAATGCTTTACTTGATCTGTATGTGGAATCTTCTTCCGATGTATCTCTGTCTTTCACTGATCTTGTACAATCCCTAGGAAATTTCTGGTAGTGGCAAGTTCCGGTTTGAAAAGCGACCACTATAACCTGAAATGCTAAAGACAGATTATTTATGATGCATCAGTGAGCGAAGAGAGCCTGTAACAAAGAAAAGAAAGGAAGACAAAGTACCTGTGCAATGCAGCCCCGCGAGGATCAGGATGAAGATCCCATTAATAAGCTACTATCTGCATCCAGCAATTTGCTACTAAGCATGTATGTACCAGAACTTCCAAGGAATTAAAAAAGCCGACACGTCCAAAGTGTTCAAGTAGGTGTCGGAGATGAAACAGCCGAGGACTGATATAGCAAAAACAAGCAAAAAAGTGGAGCAGGGTGAATTAGTGATGCAATGCAATATCATTTTGCATAAAGCATTTGTGATCCACATATTCACAAGGAAACATTGTTCATTAGCAAACCTTATCCTTCTCTTGTATATAAGAAATTTTTTATAATTATCAAACTACCCTCTCTATTAAAAAAAAATCTTCTCTGCTCGCTGTCAATCTAGCTGAGCTACTGATGATTTCATGTCATAGCGGTCCAACTTAATTCCTGTTGCAACAAACAAGTCCTAAATCGGGCGGGACCGCTCATGATTCATAAGTGGCAACCAAGTCCTATCAATAGTCAGTACCTTGGTTGCATTTTAAACAATTTTTTAGATTTAAAATAACTTTGACCCTATTATAATTTTGTAACTTTAAAACGTTGCTAATAATTTCCAGCCATAAAAGTTTGTTTCGATATATTACTGGAAGTTGGTTCTCTACATTGGTTAGTTTTAGAACTTCTTCACTTGAGAAGTTAGTTCTTCACATAGGTCATTAGTAATTTTATCGAATCCTTAGTAATTTATAAGAAGAGTTGACAGTGAATTTTCATGAGAAAAGTTACTGCAGATTAGGAAAACTAATTGAAAACCGATGATGCAGGTTTATTATTCCTCTAGCCCGATCTGATCTGATGGTGAAGATCGTTCCATTAAGATGTGCAATGCTAAATGCCCACAAATTTGAATCTACTCTAACGGGCAGGAAGTGCTAGAATCGCCAATGTCATTTTTTGTCCTCGCGTTAGGAATTTCGAGAATTTGTCTGACTGCATCGATTTATTTTATACAAACGATGGAATGAGAAGGAAGAGCCATCAAATCAACAAATGGAGGTGGACCAAGGTATCTCCAATTGCCAATTTTCTTGGACTTCGTCTGGTCTGTGCAGGTGCTTTATTTCAGCTGCTTCTGCAAAATAGAGAAGAAGTCATCATTATCTACTGAAGATGAGACAAAAAAGGGAAAACTTGATAAGTCCTAAGATATATGTCATCAAGACTATGGAGAAAGAGACTGGTGATGCTTCAGGTATGTATATTTATAGCTACCATCCGGTTCTGTGTTGTTCATAGCCACAAACACCGGGCAAATCACACAATCTCGACTCATCAAAAGATCATCCTAGGACTCAAAACAAATCAGCAATGGTAGTGTACTTTTTCTATCACATTACGGTTTTCGCATACCTTTCTCCACTTGTCAACTTGTTCTTCTTTTGGTCCTGATTTTGCCCTATTCCCCTGGTGCAGGATGACAGGAATGTGGACATGTCCCTCCACTTGGCGAGCACGAAGAAGGGTGGATACAGGGCTAGCATGTTCGTGTTTGGTGAGCATGTCCATATCAACTTAATTATGAATTTTCAC
The DNA here is from genome assembly GCA_001662345.2 of Metrosideros polymorpha var. glaberrima. NCBI lineage: Eukaryota > Viridiplantae > Streptophyta > Magnoliopsida > Myrtales > Myrtaceae > Metrosideros > Metrosideros polymorpha. The sequence goes on along the minus strand of BCNH02000010.1, from coordinate 4,276,477 downwards.
AAAGCTATAGTGTGTTTAGAAAGAGAAATTAACTTCAGACGACTTCTTTCCCTTAATTTGATAATGCAGGATTGGCATTGCTAGAGAATATCGGGTTTGTGGCCAACATGTCAACCATGGTCCTCTACTTTTCCTATGTTCTCTACTTCAGCATGTCGACATCTGCAAATACTCTCACAAACTTCATGGGCACTTTGTGCTTGCTCACACTCGTTGGCGGCTTCATCTCGGACACTTATATAAATCGACTCTACACTTGTCTGATATTTGGCTCCATGGAAGTTGTGGTAATTCTCAGATGTAAACCTTAAGCGCGGGATAAAGAATGTTCTTTTCTTCTACTTTTGTGTTCATAGGATGCTGACATCATATGCAGGCACTGGCTATGGTCACGATTCAAGCGTATTCCAAGAATCTTCACCCTGAGCCTTGTGGCAAATCATCATGCATCGAAGGAGGCAAAGCACTCTTTTTGTACACCTCTATGATTCTGCTCGCACTTGGTGCTGGTGGAGTTAAGGGCGCCCTTCCGGCACTTGGTGGGGATCAGTTATATAGGAATGGCGTCGATGGAGGGAAGGCTCTTGCTAGTTACTTTAATTGGTACTTGCTCAGTACAATCCTTGGAGGCATCATTGGAGTCACTGGCGTCGTGTGGGTTAGCATGAATAAGACCTGGTATTGGGGATTTTTTATCGGCACGATAACCGCATTGGTTGGATTCATCATTCTTGCTCTTGGGAAGCCATTCTACCGTTTTCCTCCCCGTGGGAACAGTCCTCTGTTGAAGATCGCCCAGGTTTTCTTGTTGACACACCTAACCTGTGTTCTTGCTCGTTTAGCAATAGTAGTTATGAGCTGTAATATTTGCATATCAGGTCGTCGTGGTTTCAATTCGGAATAGACACTTAACACCACCAGTAAATCCTGACGAATTGTATGAGATTAGCGAGAAGGAAAGAGATCCATCTGAAGAGAAAATTCCGCATTCCGACCAGTTCAGGTACTTAACTGAAATCCTTCCATAGTCCATATAGAAGGTTACTTGCAAACTCCTAGACGATCTAGGTTTTGGCAGTAACTTTCCATTCCTAAAACCAACGACGAAGACCAAAAGTCTTTGTTTAACCAACAAATCATTCTCTTTTCAAGTTTCCGCCATATAGAAGAAGTCCCAATGCCTCTGTCGAATTTTCCTTCTAATATATGTAAAGATTGATTGTCAAATCTCTTTAATCAACCAGGTTCCTGGACAAAGCAGCTATTCTCTGCGATGGAACAAATGCAGAACCCTGGAAAGTCTGCACAGTAACCCAAGTTGAAGAAGTGAAAGTTCTTACAAGGATGCTTCCCATACTTTTCAGCACAATTGTAATGAACACATGCATGGCACAACTGCAAACGTTCTCAGTACAACAGGGCTTCCTTATGGATCCCTACATTGGCTCATTCAAATTTCCGTCTGCATCAATTCCCGTTATACCACTGCTCTTCATGTCCATCCTCATACCCACCTACCAGTTTGTTTTCGTGCCCTTCGCTAGAAAAATCACCGGCCATCCGACGGGCATCACGCAGCTCCAGCGCGTCGGAGTAGGGCTCGTCCTTTCGATCATCTCGATGTCGATCGCCGGATTGGTCGAAGTGAAGAGAAGGAATCACGCCATTAAAGTTCCGCCCCATCTCATCAGCGTGTTCTGGCTCTCTTTCCAATACGGCATATTCGGAATAGCCGACATGTTCACGGTGGTCGGATTGCTAGAGTTCTTCTACAAGGAGGCGCCCTCAGGAATGCGGTCGCTATCTACTTCTTTCACGTGGCTGTCGCTATCTTTCGGCTACTTCTTGAGCACCATCTTTGTCAACATCATAAACTCGGTCACGAGAAGGATCGCCCCGAGCAAGCAAGGGTGGTTGCACGTGAGCGTGACGAACCGGAACCCGAACAATCTGAACCTGTTCTACTGGTTCCTGGCTGTGCTGAGTTGCCTCAACCTGGCAAACTATGTGTTCTGGGCTTCCTGGTACAAGTACAAGAAAAATGATTCGGAATTCGAAACCGAAGCCAAGCCAACAGATGGGCAAAACTAGAACATGGAAGCAACCCATTCAAAAATCAATACCCTTTTTCTCTCCTTTTATTTTTACTTTGTTTTTCATGAAGCTGTGACTCTGAAGCCTGCAGGGACACTACAGGTTAAGCACATGGATCTTTGGGAGAGATGATGAATAAGTGTTCCTATGTAATGTTGTCAATGATAAAGCAAGAATCTTTTTTGTTCCCTGATGTTGTTTTTGTCTTCAATTACAATGATATACATACAGTCAATCAATTATTGCCAAGAAAACAGTCAACAGCTGAAAAGGCAAAGACTTAAACACACGAAGCGACAAGGCAGAGGATCCACGTCCTTTGTCTTAAACAAATGAGGCGACATCCATCTCCGCACATTAAAAGTGCCAAAACTTATGCACGGCTCCCATTTTAATGCCAAAATTTTTTCTCGAATCACTTAAGTGTCAACTTTTTTTAAAAACAATCACTTAAGTACCAAAAATTTCTTCGAATCACTCAAATATCAATTTTTTAAAAACATGATCACTTAATTGTCAAAACCTTTTTTGAATTATTTAATTGTGAAAATTTTCTTTTTGAGCATTTATCTGAAAAAATATTTTGTCAGATAAAAAAATTGACAATCAAGAAATCCGAAAAAAAATTTGGCACTAAGGGTTTGCATGTTTATCATTCTTGCCAGAATTTTTTATTCTGGCAAGAATTCATTCTTTCGAGAATCAATTCTGGCAGAGAATCAAAATGTATATTTATCAAACGGACCCTCATTCTCATTCTAATTTTGGCAAGTTTACCAAACGGCACTCGGGGATCGGTGGCCGACGTCTGGCGTCCAAGCGTCCGGCGGTCGACGTTCGGTGTTCGGCGTCCGGCAGCCGACGTCTGGCGTCCGCGCAGCCGACATCCGTCGAGCGTGAAAAAGAAAATGAGAAGTGAAAATAAAAAGGGAAAAAATCATTAAAAAAAAAAAACCTCAAACCTTATGATTGTGTGACGCATTTATCTCACTTGAAGTAAAAAAACGCATTTACCTCCAAACTTTTTTTTATTTTCACTTTTTTTATTAAATAAAAAATTAAAAAACAAAAAAATCGGGGTCTTAGGCGGAGGCCCTTGCCACCGCCGGCCCCGTCGCCAGAGAGGGCCAGCGACCCTGGCCGGCCTCGAGCGAGGGCCCGACGACCCTCACCCAGTGGCGGGCAAGGGCTCGGCGACCCTCGCCCAGATCTGGGCAAGGGTCGCCGAGCCCTTGCCAGCCATCTCCGGCGGCGGCAAGGGCCTGCCGCCCTTGCCCCCGACCTCTCCCTTTTTTTTCTTTTTTTTTTGTTTTTCTTATTTTTTTAAATGTTTTTAAATATTTTATTTAATACAAAAGTAAATAATCACTTCTGATAAAAATTGATTCTGGCATAGAGAATCAATTCTTTACCAAACACAAATCTCATTCGAAAGTAGAAAACTGTTCCAGAAGTCATTCTTTACCAAACGCATTTCTCTTCCATAATCACTTCTGGTAAAGAATTAAAAATTCTGGTAGGTTATCAAAAGCACGTCGTACAAGAATTTCGGCACTTCCGACATCGTTTCCTTACATCATCAGCTTCGTCGATCTTTGATACTTGATGCTCTGGCGCGCCGGCGGTCCGACGCTCGCAGATCCTCGTAATCCTCTCTCTTCTCTACATGTTACTACCCCGCCATGCCTTCAAGTTTCTTCCCAAACCTCTGTTAGCATCATCAACAAAAATCAAATCTTTATCGTCGTGCTCGAGCCTCTCCGCGGCTCCGTCGACCCAGAGCGGCGAAACGCACTCCGACCTCCTCGCCCTCTGCTCGAACTCGCAGTCGCTTCGCCGGACCAAGCAATGCCACGCTCTGGGAATCGTGGGTCGCTCCCTCCCTCGCAGCGTCTCTCTCTGCGCTTCGCTCATCTTGAGCTACGCCGGTCATGGGGACATCGCGGCGGGTCGCGTCCTGTTCCGTCAGACGGTTGGGCATTGCCACACGGCCTTCTTGTGGAACACTCTCGTCCGGGCTCACTCCGTGTGTGGAGCTCATGATGGGTTTGAGACGTACAACGCGATGATCAGGAGTGGTGTTCGACCTGACGGCCACACGTTTCCTTTCGTTTTCAAGGTTTGTGCGGATTTTGTGGAAGCGAAGAAGGGGATGGAGATTCATGGGGTCGTGTTCAAGTTGGGTTTCAATGGCGATGTCTACGTGGGGAACACTCTTTTGCAGTTCTACGGTAACTGTAAGGATTTGAGGGGCGCAGAGAAGGTGTTTGACGAAATGGCTGAGAGGGACGTCATTTCGTGGAATACTGTTATCGGAGTCTTTTCGGTGAATGGTTTGTATGAGGAGGCATTTGAGTTTTTCAACATGATGAATTCGAGGTCTGGGATGAGGCCTAATACAGTGAGCGTTATTAGTGTTTTGCCGGTATGCGCCGGACTCAAGGATGAAGTCATGGCATCTCAGATTCATGCTTACACGGTCAAGGTTGGGTTGGTTACAAATGTGACTGTTGGGAATGCGTTGGTGGATGCATATGCAAAGTGTAGGAATGCAGTGGCTGCGAGGCATTTTTTTGGCGAGATGGTTGAGAAGAATGAAGTTTCGTGGAATGCGATCATAACGGGTTTTGCTTATGGGGAGGGCAATGTAGATGCTTTGAATATGTTCAGGTCAATGGTCTCTGAGGGTCTGAAGCCAGACTCTGTCACCATTTCTAGTATGCTTACTGTGCTTGTTGAATTACAGTTGTTTGATTTGGCTGAAGAGGTGCATGCATACAGCATACGAATGGGTATGGAATCTGATTTGTTCATCTCCAACTCACTGATTGACATGTACGCGAAGTCAGGCCATCCAACTAAGGCTTCTAGCATGTTTAACAAAATGAAGGTCTGCAATATAGTGTCGTGGAATACTATGATTGCTAACTTCACTCAAAACAGGCGAGAGGTTGAAGCTATAAATCTTGTACAAGAAATGCAAACCCATGGTGAAGTTCCAAGCTCGTTAAGTTTCACGAACGTGCTTCCTGCTTGCGCTAGGATGGGTTTGCTTTCTACCGGAAAAGAGATCCACGCATGGACACTTCGCATGGGACAGTCCTTTGACGTGTTCATCTCCAATGCCTTGACAGACATGTATGCAAAGTGTGGCTGCTTGAATCTTGCCAGAAAAGTCTTCAGCATGTCACAGAGAGATGAAGTAACATACAATATACTAATTGTTGGCTATTCCCAAACTAGTTATTGCTTAGAATCTCTTAGTTTATTAAAAGAAATGCACTCTATGGGTATGAACTCTGATATTGTTTCCTTTGTCGGAGCTATCTCAGCTTGTGCAAACATAGCTGCAACCAAGCAGGGTAAAGAAATCCATGGGCTACTGGTCAGGAAACAACTTCATACGCATCTCTTTGTTGCAAACTCACTCTTGGACTTATATACTAAATGTGGAAAGATTGATATTGCTAGAGAAGTATTTGACCGTATGCCACACAGGGATATAGCCTCTTGGAACACTATGATCATGGGTTACGGGATGCTGGGAGAAATAGAGACTGCTATTAATCTTTTTGAAGAAATGAGAAATGATGGTGTGGAATATGATTCTGTCTCATATATTGCAGTCTTATCAGCATGTAGTCATGGAGGGCTGGTTGAGAAGGGAAGGGAGTACTTTGAAGAAATGTGGTGTCAGAATCTTGAGCCAACCCAGATGCACTATGCTTGTATGGTTGATCTTCTTGGCCGAGCTGGCCTTTTTGAAGAAGCTCTGGAACTAATTAAAGGCCTAGCCTTCGAACCAGATGTTAATATTTGGGGTGCTTTGTTGGGGGCATGTCGTATGCATGGGAATATAGAGTTGGGCTGTTGGGCGGCTGATCATCTGTTAAAGTTGAAGCCAGATCATTGTGGATACTATATACTTCTTTCCAACTTATATGCAGAAGCAGGGAGATGGGATGAGGCAGATAGAGTGAGAGAATTGATGAAGTCGAGGGCAGTGAAGAAGAACCCTGGTTTTAGTTGGGTTCAGACACGCGATAAAGTGCATGCTTTTGTGGTCGGAGAGAAAGTAGAGGATTTAGATCCGTTTGTTTGGCTTGCAGAAGCTGGCTAGTATGTTCTAAAATGGACATTGAGAAGAGTGGCACATCAGCTAGGATGTCAAATGTCCCTGCAAAGTCTACCCTGCAACTTAAGAACCTAGGAAAAAGACTGTAAGCAGCCTCTCAAGGTTCTTGCTTCATTATTCCCACATAATTACATGCTAGCGACTCTATAATAGCTCTAAGACTCGAACTAGAGCACAATAGAAAGTGATAGCAAATGATAATGCAATGAGATTACCCTGTTTAGAGACCATCACTTTCAATGTTTCCAGAGAACAGCAGATGAAAGCTTGTTAAAGTACAACAAATTACTTAACAAAGGCAAGGGGAACATCTACCATGCACGAGAATGAAATTTACAATGCACGTGAAAATCAAATGGATGTGAACCATGAGACTTGAGGGACGAAGCATCATTGAGAATTCGACACCGTGGACTGTAGAAACTGGAGGTAAGCAATTCTGGAAGGATCCATGATCCCGTCTAGCTCCTGCCAGGTAAAGCAAACTCATTAAAAAGGGTGTGTCTAAGTTTCAGATGAGATGCTTGGTGGGCATGAGAGCGCATTCAGGATCCATCTCGATGCAGCACATGCTACAGCGGTAGGTCAAGACGTTGTCTGATCTATTACACGCAACACATGGTCGATCGAATATGGAATCCTTGGCTCAGAGGATGAGAGGATGTTGTGGATGTGAGAAATGTTGGATTGCTTGCGGCAATTGCTCAGCACATGATTTGTGAAGTTTGAAGGACGGGCAGTGATGGCAGGAGTAGCTCTCACTCGAGCAGCATCTCTTACATGCTGAGCATATATCATCATAGTCCTCTTTCATGAGAGCCAAAGGGTGCTCGTGCAAGAAATGTTAGATTTTCCCCTGTCCGACAAACTCATATTTTGTGGTGGGCTTGAGAGCACAATCGGGACTTAGGGTGAAATTACAGTCCCTGCACCAATAGAGAAGCTTGCTGTCCGATCGGCCGCAGCCGGAGCAAGCGTATGCCGGTGCACTGAACACCAAAGGCAGAGGATGGAAAGGATGGAACGGATGGTGAGTGATCTTCGGGGGCAATTCAGCACAAGATTTATGTAGATGGAAGTCTTCACATTCTCTGCAGCTATACATAAGGTCCAACCAGGATCGGCCACATGCGGAGCAATTAATTCCGTAGATTTGGCCAGGATCTACCGGTCTGAGTACCAAGGGGTGATGGTGGCTGAAGTGTTGGATCTCCATTCTTTTGAGGTCTTCTCCTGTATGGTCTGACCTCGAAGCAGATTGACATAAAATGAACTTAGTGTATTTAAGCGTGATTTCCTCGCAAGCGGTCAAGCGGAAGAGGCAAACTCATATGGATGGAAAGCTGAAGCTTCGAGGAAGAACGTTGTAAATAATTTTTTTGGGGTATTTATTCATTGTCTCCTTCTGTTTGCAAGTGTGGACATTGTTGTTTCTTTGTGTGGAAAACAACATGCGGGGGGCTTTTAGCCTTTTACTACTAACTTGGGGAACACGAAAGCTCTTCTTCATTGGCCATTCCGCAGTCTGTAATTTTCAAGTATTTTGCCTAGGAAACATCTGCATTCAGTCATCCATTTTGCCGTTGTAAGAGGAATATTTTTTATACAATTCGTCTCGTTCAGGGAATCATGTGAGCTGCGTGTCGGACCCACGTCGATCTAATGGCTAAGAGCCTAAGACCCTTGTAAGAACACATGCATCCGGAATATAGAATATCTCGAATGGTTGGCCCACGTGAATTGGCGATTGGTCCCCGTACGTTTTACGCGAAGAAAAAACAACAATTCAACTTTGACCAGGAAAATCCTCATCGATGATTTCGTTGCCAGTGATCTGTTGTATTTAATGTTGGAACCGTACCCACGAATTCTAGGGCAACAGCCTCATAAAGCAATAGAAATAATTCTGGATTTTCCATTAGCTGGAATGTGGATTTCATTCGAAATCACAAACATCTCGATGTGTTCTTTCAATTTCTCCATTTCCTCATAAAAAGAAAGATCGATAAGAAGACGAAATCTCAACATGAGCCTGGAGTAGAGAACCCGATTTCTCATTTGCGGCAACTCAGATGAGTCCGACCCCAACCATCGTTTGTGTCATCTGGCCCCAGCAACCGTGAAAAATTGGTCAATACATTATCATTTGTACAATAGAATTAGCGTTAAATTTAGCCAAAATGCCGAAATCGGGAAATCCAAACCGATGCTATGATTGGTTACAAACCACTGCCAAACAAGAGTCGTCACCATCTAGGGTCCACATTTTCAACTCTTCAAGTCGCTTCCGAATTATATCCAGAGCAACATCAGCAGACCAGTACAATACCTTGTTTTCTATTCCGGGAGAAGCCCGGTCGAGGCTGCTTATGCCGATGTCAACCCCGAGGCTTCTATCATCAATCCTCTTGACCCTCACCCTCTTGGATTCTAGAAAACTCGCTGTTATGTCTGCAAAATTACTGTTTTCCCGTGAGATTGAAAGCTTATCCCACAAAGAATCTCTTGCTTCAACAACATGTACAAAATTGTTGAGCCATAGTTTCCTGACAGCAGAGGAGCTCCGAACAAAAATAACACCCAAGCTCTTCCCTGCATATAAGTCAAAGGTGGTGGAGTCGGTCAAGGCCCGAAACATGCCTCCATTAGGAAAGAGCATGTTTGCATCCACTACCCAAGCATTGTACCTAAGTTCTAAACATTTCTTGATCGCATATGTACTCATCATAACATTCTTGATCAACTCTGGAGAGGATTTCTCAGGTCTCTTCAGTTTGTTAGCCCCCACACTACCCAGAAATTGGTCTGCATCAATAACAGGATGTCCCCTTCTAGCAAGATTAAACAGAAAATCTGACATAGGGCCCATAAGTATGTAGTTACGAATATTCAGCCTCTCAAAGTGGCAGAGCATGTTCCTGATGATGATATCTTGAAACCCAAAGAGGCTCACAAACACTATAGTCTCATTTATTTGCACAGTGTCAAGAACAACACCAAGGTCATTGAAATTCCTAACGACCCTACCAGGAAGCACCTCTCTAAAACAAAAATCATACCACTTCAGATTACTCAAGGGCTGCATCTCAAGAAGATTGAAATCATGAGGAGCTTCATTCAGAAGATGAGAATCTGGCCCAGCTGTTTTACCATAGTTGACTCCGGTATCTCTGTGAGAGACGCTAAGTGCTCTTTCTTGTAAAAAGTTGGTATAAATGTTGAAATATCCACGATCATGAATGAACTTTATGAACCATGGAGTCCATATTTTCTCTCCCAACCTTCTGTACCATCCTGTTGTCACCTGTATTTCCAGACTCAAGTCATCTAATGAACATGATGAGGAGATAATCGATGTGATAAGAACAGAGTAGGAAAAAGATATGAAAACTACCATTCCCTCAAGAATTGGCTTGATGCCCTTTGCCTTGTGATAGTCATACCACCTCCTAAACTCCTTCCAATGCTTTGGAAAGAGAATCTGACCCCAAGTCCCGACTAACTGATACAGGAAAACTCGATTTTTGCCATCAATGTGCAGTTTGTTCCCATGCTTACCTGGCCATAGCAACCAAACATATTTTAATAGATTACATAACAACTGAACATCCATTGAGAGATATGGATCACGCAACTCAAAGGATCCAAGAGACAGTTTTGATTTTTCTACAGGTTAGTGAGGAAAAAAGACGGTCTAAAGATGAAAGCACACCAAGAAATGGCAGCTCATTAAGCATCAAGTCTCCAATCGTTAAAGGGCCGATTCTCAATGCTTTCATCACCAGAGATCTTTTCCTTTGTTTTTCTTCTTTCCCCAGTCAGCCAGAAAGGCCCCTATCTTTTGTTTTTTATACAATCCTATATACCATGCACATCTTCCCATTGACAACTCATGCAAAAAGAGGGACTAATTGTCTATTATATTACCATCAGACATATGCTAGAAATTACCAGTATGTCTTTGAATTTACCAGCTTTTAAAATAAACAAACAAATATAAGAAAGATAACAACATGGTGTTGTGGCACCTACCAAGACGTTGCACATGGAACCATGTAACTGGCATTTTAAAAACACGTTGACTATCTGAAATAATAACCAGTATATACTCTGCCGGCAATTATTCATTAAAAGAAAACACTCTACCCCAGTTTGAGGTATTCAAACATGTTCTGGTGTCCTGGACAAGTCAAAAAAAAAACCTTAAACCTTCTCCAAACCTTAATCAACTCGACTGCAAGGAGTTCTTATGAAAGAAGTAAAGACGAAACCCCAGTTCTCCAATAAAATCATCTTCTAGCAGTAATATATGCTTAGACTGGATATCCAACATCTCTTGTCTTGCAATTGCCATAGCTAGTCAACTACATACTCTTTCTCATGTTGCAATACATAACGAGACCTTGGTGCCCATTTATGCTGACACCAATTCCACAATTCCAGAAGCGAAACCAGCTTGCCCAGCACAATTCAGACGAAACGCCTGAATCTCAAAGCATTGATGATAAAAGATTTGGTGAAATTGATGACATGCCGGTACAGAGTCCAAAATCGAGCTGCGATCTTAAAATTTTAGACTTAGCATAGGCAAGATCACAAAAAGCCTTCTTGACATCTCTAAGAATACTCGAATCCTTTACTGATCATCGAATTAACATCACCTTTCAACCTAAAACCACAGAGCTAGCGTTGCAAAGTTGAGTTAAGCAGAACGGCAGATTCAACATGAGCTCCATTGGCATCATTCCATCTCCCCTCATATATTGATTCGGCAACTAAAGCAAACTCGAAATTGCCTTGAGAAATATACAAATGAAAGGTACCTGGAACAAACCTTGGTCGCTGAAGCGTCACTCCGTATATCATCGGACTAAAATTCGAAGCATTGTAGTTATAGTTCCATATCACGGACTTAACGAACTTGTAGAAAAGCGGCGAGACCTCCAGATCATCCTCGACAATGAAGGCGAACTCGTCGTCGGAGCTCGGCCACCACGCCTCCAGCCACTGCGCCTGCAGGCCCGCGTTGCCCGTCCGATAGTGCACCAGCTTGTCGCCGAACTCCCACTTGAACCCATCGACAAAATCCAGAATCTTACGCGAAGCATCCAAGCTCGATTCCACGTCGCCCGATCTGTTATCGAAATGGTCGATGTAGACGTGGAGGTGGACGGTGTCAGAGAGGTAGTCGGCGGCGGCGAGGGAGCGGAGGCAGCGGGAGATGGAGCCGAGGCGGTTGAAGGCGAGGACCTTGATGAGGAGGGTGAAATTGGGGGTCGGCGCTCGGGTTTCCGGACGGGAAGTGGGGAGGAAATGGGGGTCCGGGTTAGGGTTCTGGGAGGTGGAGATGGAGACGGGAAGGGAGGTGTTGGAGTGGCAGTAGAGGAGGAGGACGCAGAGGGAGAGGAGGAGGACGACGACGAAGTGGTATCTCTGCGGCGATCTCGCCATCTGTGCTCTAGGGTTTGCGCAGAGTGAGAGAGAGGGAGAGAGGGAGGGAGATCTCGGAGAGAGGATGGTGAGGCGGAGCTTCGGCTTCAATGGCGGGGCGAAGAGTGATGCTTTCGCTGGCTAGTTGCGGCGGTGATCACGTGACTTTGGCCTCTTGTCACGTGCATGGAGCGGGTAAATCTTTTTTTTTTGGGGGGTAAATCTTTTGGAACGCTTCTCAATTTCATTCGAGAGAAATTACGTGTCTAGTCCTCGAATTTTGAGGGAATTCACTTTGGTTATTCATTTATTACGTCTAAAGTCGGCATAAAAAATAGATAAATTTTCAAATAAGAGCCCGAAATACCCTATTTTTTCAAATAAATACATGAAAGACATTGTTTCAATAAATTACCTAAAGTGACCAAATAATGGCCTAACCTAAGGGCATTTTCACCTTTTTCACTTTTTAATTAAATAAAATAAAAAATATTAAGAAAACACAAAAAAGGGTGCATGGAGCTGCTTTCAACCCCATCACCAACCCTCACCCAGATATGAGCGAGGGTTGTGCCCACCACCACCCAAAGCTAGGCGAGGGTCGCCGACCCTTGCCTAGTGATGGTGGCCCTCGGCGACACTTGGCGACTATTGCCGAGGGCCACCATCGCTAGGTGAGAGCCAGCAACTAGATCTAGGTGGAGAGTCGTTAGGCCCTCACCTCGGTTGGCGAGGGTCACCGGCCTTTGCGGAGGCCCCGGTGACCGTTTCCAGCAGTGGTGACAAAGGCTGCTGCCCTTGCCTTTCTCCTTCTTCTTTTTTCGTTTTTTGTGTTTTTTAAATATTGTTTTTTATTTAACAAAAAAAAGTAAAATGACCAAAATGCCCTTAAAATGAGGCCCTCATTTTAGATTATTTGGCTACTTCAAGCCCTTAATTGAAACAATGTCTACTTCAAGCCCTTATTTAAAAAAACGATAGCACTTCAGACCCTTATTTGAAATTTTCCCTAAAAAATATATATGTACATTCCTCGTTGGACGATTGAAATGCATACTTTGAACTTCAAGATAGCTGTATAATCGTATTTAATCTACTCGTTACTTACTTAACGATAGACATGGAAAAAAAAGAAGGGATAAGTGCACTAAAGTCCTAAAACCTATCATGAAAGTGCAATTGAATCTTAAAATTTTTAGATAATGTAGTTGAATTTTAAAATTTTCAAAAAGTACAATCAAATCTTAAAACTTATAATAAAAGTACAATCGAGTCTTAAAACTTTCAAAAAGTACAATCAAGTCCTAAAACTTCATTGAATTCTAAAACTTTCAAAAAGTGCAATTAATGGAAAAACTTGACTAGATCAATTTAACAAATTTTAGGACTTAATTGTATTTTTTGAAAATTTTAGGACTCAATTGCATTTTCGAGACAAATTTTAGGACTTAATTGTATTTTTTAAATGTTTTAAAACTAAATTGCATTTTCATAACAAGTTTTAAGACTTCAAATACACTTATAAAAAAAATTACATTGACTGCGAACGTAATAATTATCCTTACTTTATCTGGTTAGCAAACTGATCCTTCTATTATTTATTCTTCGGCAAATTCAAGTCCTTCCGTAAAATTTCCATCCTAATATTTGTCGAAGATTGCTAACTCATTACCGACTATTGAGAGTTGCCCCTATGTGTAGCGAACAAGCATCTCAATAAAATTTACACTTTCGGTTCTTGTACTATTGGAGTATTCGGATGTAGTCCTTGAACTTTGCATCTACAAAACCACGAGTTCTCGTAAAGATTCTAAATATTATTTCGTAATGTGAATGAAGTCTCATGTCGCTTTTTTTTTTTTCCCTGTCGAAAGTAAATAAATTTATTTATATTACAAGATGACACACGAGAGGTTCAAAACAAAACAAATCACAAACAGTAAAGTAAAACTACATAGCACAAATTGTTGTAATAAGCACGCTCTCATCCCATGAGGTCGGATCTGTCTTAGCGTCAAAGCATACGAATGGCGGCCAATTGCCGAGTGGGTAGTGCATGCGTAAGTTCAGCATCCTCAACACTATCATTGTACAGAGACACAAAAAACAAGTTAAACAAACTCCTAGATCTAGATCGGGAGAGGTTGGACGAATTCATAAACGCCTTCGAGGAACTCTCGTATCTAAACCTACATCGGGAGAAAAGAACTCCTAGATTGAAATTTAGATAAGGGTACGAGAGCTTCCAAAACTCAAAGAAGTCGCATAATCGCTTCTAGGGCAGTAAGAACTCACCGCATTCCTCCTCGAGCCTCGTATCGGTTGGGTGAGCACAAATGAGGTCGTGCATATGTCTGATTCCGCGGAATGTGAGGCCATCTAGACTTCCCTTTGGGCGTGCTTTTAGACTTCTATATTCACCTCTATCCCTCGAGTCCGTGAGCTAGTCTCGTCAATTCTTTATGACTTTTTCTTAATTTGTTATGGCTTATTTAAAAAATAAATAAATAAAAAGAGAGAGACCTCTGGACGGGACAAAGTCTCACGTCGCGTGGGGTCACACGAGTGAGATTGCATATATAACTCAATCACGGTTCCACTAAAATTCTACGATAGTTTCCTTATTTACCACTTATAAAAAATATGATATCGACTTTTAACGTTTTCATTCAAAGTAAAAATTGACAAAGCGCTAGCTTTTATGCAACACACGGTACATATATGGAAAAATAACTATGGATAATATTGATAGCTTCGTGAATAAGGGAAATTAACATAAACGGTTCCCAAAATTTTGTCCAGTGTGTAATGCTGTCCCTCAATTTTTAATTTATTCAATATGATTCTTGAATTATTCGGTGTGTAATATAATCTCCAAACTAATGAAAGTATTCAATGTCGTCATTCCGTCAATTCAAATTAACGAAATCCACTGATGTGACTTCTAATCTGCTAAGTCTGAACGGTGGATAAAATAAAAGTCACACGTAAATTATTCAAGTAAGATATACATATATATCTCAAATCAGAGTATGATAATATTTTTTTTTCTTTTCCTAAAATAGATGGATAAAAAAAATTTGGACATGATGACTCATCATTTCTAAGGATTAACCTCGGCAAATAAAATTTCACGTCATCAAATAACGTTTGATTTTTCATTTGAGCAAACAGAAGGGCTACATTAAATATATATCAATAGTTCATAAATCACATTGAACTAATTAGATTACTCATTTTCGAATAACCATTTTAGTTTTTTTTACGGGAAACGCTACAAAAGGAATTTCCTTTTTTGATGGGTATCGTACAAGAGAGCCGTAATTTTACCTCAATAAAATCATATACAAATAGCACCCCTGTTAGGTAACTCATAATTACTGACCATTTTTCAATGTTACGTTGCTTTTAACATCGTTCATAATATGCTTGGCCCTATATGATAATTAGTCAGACGAAAGAAAGTTTTCATAAATAAATAAATATAAAGTTCCGCATGATATAATTATTTTATATTAGTTCCAGTAACTTAACACGCAATCAATACCGTGGACCGCATGGGCCGATAGAGACACGATTTAAAATGTGCTCGGGCTTAGTGATCGACCAGCCAAATTGTTATGCCGACCGTCGGATTAACCTCGTGTTGAGAATTGGCTGAAAAGTCCTCATATTATCGAGAAATTGCAGAACGGGGACATATTTACCACGTCAATGTCAATGTCAATGTCAAAGCCCGAGAAGCGAAAAGAACAAACGGCACGTCGGTTCAAATAGCGACCTTTCCTCGTTGACCTTGTTGTTAACGGAAGATACAAAAAGTATTCCAAAGCTTGTTCTTTTCCTTTTGTTTTCATTTTTTTAAAGCAGGAAAAACAGCTTTTTACTTTACCGCCTAAATTTAAATGATCATTTGAATTTTACAAGAATTTATGAAAAAGCTCGCCACAAAAAATATAGTAAACTATCATTTGGGGTCTCCGCAGACTGTCTTGCAACCAGGGCTCCATGGATGCGTTCCTTATTTTAATGTGTCAGTGTCCACGTATCCAAATCCCCCTAATTGGTATAATATTTTTTTTGTCTTGTTTCCGACAGTACCATCTATGTGTTTTACGTCAAAGGGATCTCGAGGTTTGGATTTAACCTCAAACGAAGCAATTTAAAAACTTACTTAGATCTTAATCTTGTTATTAACGGAAGATACAAAAAGTATTCCAAAGTTTGTTCTTTTCCTCTCTTTTTTTAAAGCAAAAACGGCTATTTACTTTACTGCATAAATTTAAATGATCATTCGAATTTTAAAAGAATTTGTGAAAAAGTTTCACGTGAATTTATCTGTCGATATTTACGTGTTTTGAAAATTTTGGGAGTTTCGTGTTAAAAAAAATAAAATCGAGTGCTTCTAAGGCAAGATTTGAACTTTATTCGAAGAGACTTTTATATTTGTGTTTTCGCTTTCAAATCTTACGATGGGGTTGGGTTCTTGCTTGGAACTCTGTTTTAACTGGGAGGCGTGCTAGCTTCCCTTCACGTAGTTAACTAATTATGGCCGTGGGCCTTAGATTATAAAAATAAAATAAAATAAAATACACGTGGCTCTGAATATAACTTATTTCGCTTTTTGACATTTTGAATAACGATTTAGGTTTTGATGGGAAAGTACAAAAAGGTCACCCGTGACTTGTCTTGATTTCCAATAAACATACTTTTTAAATTAAGTATAAAGTAAAATGTAAAAGTCAAGCACGAAATTAGTTTATTTGACTTATGGAATTTTAAATAAGAATTGTTCAGAGTGATTTTTACTGCTAAATTTTGACTTTTCTCATATCTCATGGGTACGTACTTCGATATTTTTATGTAATTTTTTAAACGTGTTTAGTTTTAGGTAATAGTTTAAGTTTTGACGGGAAAGTAAAATATAAAATTACTTTCAATTTTGAGAATGTGCAGACAAGGACTTTTATGCATCATTAAACATCTAAATTATAAATATAAATGCATACCAATTATCATATATAGGGTTAATCGTTTCGTTATTTTTCAGGAATTCAAAATTATATTCTTTTGATGGCGAATTCAGACACCTCTTGTCAGATTGTTTTAAACCCAATTTTAGACATTTATAACTTATAGTCACGACTATTGTTTTATGCAAAAAAAAAAAACACTGAAGGGTATGTTCAAACTATCAGAGAAATACCTCTTTATAGCCAAGCAATTCCAAAAAAAATTTCTCATTCATATCGAGACCAATAAAGCAATTCTTGTATCCTTGGCAACTTCGACAAGATTTCCAAAGTCGACAGATTCATTAATTACAGATGCGTCTTACTCTATTATTCCTTGTATAGAAATCGTAGATTAGGGAAATTATATTATTGCATCTATTCAAGTTTAATGTCTTTCCATAAATCATCAGCTTTTTGGTCCTTTAGATACATGTGAGAAATTATTTACTCGAGTAAATTTGTCCAGCAACAGAGGCCTCGTGGGTGCTGGTCAAACTAGCCTATAAATTAGTCAATGACCCGGCTTAATTAAATTATAACAGGCTTACTAAATTTTGAAAATGAGATATATGAAATATCGGTAATCTTGCTTGAACTCACATTTTATATCGTCGGCATAATAACTTATGGAATATATCTTAGGATAGAAAAAATACGATTGATTGAAAAATATATTGTCGCTATCGATGTTTGACTGTTAATAAATAGGTAATTCGGTTTTTATAACTGATTATTTTATTTTATTATTATTTTGGGCTTCCTCTATGGCCGGTGTATTGAATTGATAACTTTTTTTATTGAATAAGAAAAAATGGGGGGAATCGACTAATCAAGTGTGGGACCCGCCAAAAAGTGGGGATTCGGTTTGAATAAAGTTTGGTGGAAGCAAGCATGCGGCTTGGAGATAGCATAAAACCTTTTTTTAATGAAGAGCTGAAACAATTATTTGTTAAGGCACCATTTATTTCAGGAAAATTGAATAATTTTAAAAATATATTTTTGTTATAAAAATCGTTTATGTCGCTTGAAATAATTGATCGATGAAAAATATTTTAATTATCGATAACAATATATGTATAGACATTTTTCGTGGATGTTTTATTTGTTCATAAGCAATCATTTTAAATAAAATATTTTTCAAATTATTAATTTTTCGTGAAACAAGCATCCTAAGTAATTATTAATTTTTGCAAGAGATAAGTAAATAACTTCAATTAGCGTTTGCAAATGCACTGAAAAAACTACAAGTGAAAGAGGAAGGCGATCAATGTAGTTAAATCCACATAGGCCTTGTCGAAAGGGTTCGATATTCATCATTGAATGTTTTGATTCGAGATATGATTACTCGACTCATTTGAAAAATCAAAATTCGAGATTGACGAGCTTATCTCTGCATCAACATGAAAAAACCCAAGAGATTACTTCACACAAGACATTAAATTGCTCAAAGGCATGAATCGGCTTGAAGCTCGCTCACGAGCTTGCTTAAACTCGTGGAGGGGAGGGATCTAGCGTAGTAGTCCGATGACGCATGGAGAAGTAGTTTGATTAGAAATCAAGGGATTCGAAAATTTAAACGCGGTTTTAATCAAGATACGTATACACAAATCATTCGACGAGTCAAAGATATACCATCCTCCCAGTATTAATCCGCGGCACGATTGAAGTGATACGACCGACCAATTAAATTGTTCGAGTGCTGTATTTGTGATCCTACGTGGCACTTAGAACTTTGGAAATAGTGAATTTGTGACGTCACGTGCGTGCGTCGCCGTCGCCGGCAATATTTTTAACCTTGTCGGGGCTCGGAGTTGAAGTATCTCCAAAACCAAGAGTTAAAACACGGAGAGGGCGGCTTTTCTTCTCTTTCCCCCTTTGCTTTTGAAAAGCACAAGCACCAACCTTTACCTGCTCTCTCTCTCTCTCTCCTCTCTCATCATTCCATTCGCAGTCGCATTCAATATGTGCGGGAGGGTGGTTTCAATTCGAAGCAAGAGTTTCCATTCTCGCCATCCCCTCTGAATCTTCTTCGAAGCTTTAAGGAGGGGGGGTTCATTTATTTTTTATTCAGAAAATCTTTATTTTTGCGTTGGTAACGCTCGTGTTCTCCTCGTTCGCATGATCTGTAAGTCTTCTCACTTTCTTGCTTCTTCCCAGTCTCTCTCTCTGTCTCCCTTCATCTGGGTTTTCCGTTTCATTGCTCTGGGTGTTACTTGCTAGTGTCACCTGTTCTTGCTCTGGAGGTCCTCCTTGGGTTGTTTTGGACTCTGGGTTATTGCTCCTTCTTCTTTCTTTTGTACCTTAAATGTTCTGTTTCTTGAAGAAAAGTGTCGTTTCGTTGATTCGGAGACTATCTGTATCTGACACGACCAACTGTAAAGTTCTCTCAGACGGGCTTCCTTTTTCGCTGGTTTTCTCTGGGGGTGGGGGGTGGGGTTTGTCTTGCTTATATTTTATTCACGGGCTTCAATAGCGAAAGATATCTGGAGCAATTTCGTGTTGATTTTGCCTAATTTTAAAGAACTTTGATATATTCTTTTTGTTGGATTCTTTGGACGAAGATGATTTCTGTAGCCTTTTGATATATTCCTTTTTGTTGGATTCTAATTCTATGGAGGAAAATGATTTCTGTGGCCTTTTTTTTTTCTTTTTCGTTTTCTTTGTGTTTAAGCTTCGTGTTTGGTTTGGTTGACAGAGCAAATTCGTTTCCAGTATGACGAGAGTCAGCCGAGATTTTAGCAACACTATGCCAAAGGAGGCCTTTGCTGCGGTGTCAGCCGATGTGATATTTGCTTCTAGTCGGTTCCCGAATTACAAGATTGGGGCTAGTAACCAGATTATTGATGGAAAGGATGATCATAAGACTTTGTCCATGAAGGAAGTAGTTGCGCGGGAGACTGCTCTATTGTTAGAGCAGCAGAAGCGTTTATCGGTCCGTGACCTC
This sequence comes from Metrosideros polymorpha var. glaberrima, assembly GCA_001662345.2. Classification (NCBI taxonomy): domain Eukaryota; kingdom Viridiplantae; phylum Streptophyta; class Magnoliopsida; order Myrtales; family Myrtaceae; genus Metrosideros; species Metrosideros polymorpha. The sequence continues at coordinate 4,256,859 of BCNH02000010.1, read as the reverse complement.
GCCAGTAAGTTTGAGAGGGGGCTGGCTGCCGCTGCCAAATTGTCTGAAGAGGTAAATTTTTATCAGGGTTTCTTGATTGGGTTGAACATTTCTCTTTATAGTCTCAGCTAGTTTATGCTGTCAAAAGATTGGAGTGCAGCCAGAAATTACTCTGGTAGATCATGAAATTCACGTTTCTCATGTTGACGTCGTATGGAGTGGCAGTCTTGTGAGCGATTTGTTAATTGCCCTTTATTAGGGTGTGTTTTACATTTCATGGTGTCACCTCTGCCTCTGAATTATGATGCTTCCAGCTAAGAGTTATCTTGGCTTGGCTGCTATGTGTAATTGAATGGTGGCTATCTTGCGTGGACTTCAGGCTAGACTTAGAGAGGCTGTTTCTCTGGAAAAACATATTATCTTGAAGAAGCTTAGAGATGCATTGGAAGCATTAAAAGGACGTATTGCAGGACGGAATAAGGATGACGTAGAAGAAGCTATAGCTATGGTGGGACTCTTATCTCTGCTCCTTCTGTCATCATTTTCTTATTGAGTGCCTTTGTCCTCTATCATAAATCGGTAAAACTCAAAATCTGACTGTTGTCTTTTTGTTTTTTTGCGTGATTGAAGTTAGCTCAAACCTTTTATCAATCATGTTTTGAGTGCTCAGACAGGATATATTATGGTAGGGTTGCAACTTGCAGAACGTCTCGAAAGGAACAGCAAGGATAATACTTTACTTTTGAAAACATGAACTTCAAATGGTGGATTAAAATGCCTTATGCTCGATCAAATATAGGTGCTTATTTGGATGTTCACTTCCACTAGTTCACTTGCATGTTATTCTCTTGATGTTTGAATCTTGCCATTTTGATGACAGGCATATTTAGAGCTTACTTTTGCTGCTCAGAAACCAATCATCCTTTCTATATTTGTGTGTCTCACGAAATTGGTGTAGAATGAATTTAAGTCTTGGTTATGCTAAGTAAGACTGACTACATGTAGCAGCACATCTTTAAATGGTATTATTCATGTGGTTTTCCTGTGCATGACCTGGACTCAATGGCTGCTACTGTTCTGTTTCTCCGGTTGTCTTGTTTTGTGTCTGTTTGATAAATGATCTTTTAACCCATTCTATATAGATAGATCTGTAGAGTTGTGGATTGACTTCTTTGTCCTGCAACACTTTTGGTTCATTCCCCCTTTCCTAATGGAAATATTTTCTTACTGTGAGGTGGATCTCATGGTGCTATCTTTCACAATATGATTTCGATTGTTTGATGCTGCTTATGCTGTCAACTGAAAGAATTTAAGCAAGTTCCACTTTCTTCTAGGTGGAAGCTTTAGCAGTTAAGTTAACTCAACGAGAAGGAGAGCTTATTCAAGAGAAGGCAGAAGTCAAGAGACTAGCAAATTTCCTAAAGCAGGTATAATTTGTGCGCAGTCAACTTGTGTTGGTGTTTCCAATTGTCATGGCCTGTCAGCAGTAATTGGTACTTGATATTGTGTATCAGGATGATATGGACTAGGAGGACTAATGCCTATTGGCTTTTGGACACTATTTTACATTGTTGATTTTTGAAATTGGAATGAAAATTTGTCGCTCTCTTCCCACACAAATGATCTTTAAATGTTAATCCCTAACTGACCATGAAATTATTGTGATTATTTTTTTCCTTTCTCTGTGCTTATTTCAACCTATTAGACCATCAGAAGAGTGATGCTTTCTTGAATCCATGGCAACCAAATGGACTTGTTCTTTTCTCAGTCATTTTTTAGTCATTATTTGGATTGCTTGTTTGTTGTAATTAGGTAGGCTGCCATTTTCATTGTAGGCCTCAGAGGATGCCAAGAAACTTGTCGAAGAGGAAAGAGCTTTTGCTCGTGCGGAAATTGAAAGTGCTGGAGCTGCAGTACAAAGAGTGGAAGAAGCCCTTCAGGAACATGAAACCATGTCTCGGGCATCAGGGAAACAGGTGCTTATATGGCCCTCGGTGAAAGCATAGAGTCCCCAGTTTTTTGCATCCACCTATACAATCTCCATGGATATTTGACTGCATCATTTACTGCAATTTATTCCTCAAAAGTTAACTTTGTTACTAAGAGTATAGGTCAAAGAAAGTTACTTGGCATGTTAAATTCATCATTTGCTATGTGGCCTTGTACGGGGATATTTTTTGTAGTGTAAGTGGATGATCTCAGTTGTGTTATGTGCTTTGGATGGATCTAAGTGTCTGGTATTTTCAGGATCTGGAAGAATTAATGAAGGAGGTTCAAGAGGCTAGACGCATCAAAATGTTGCATCAGCCAAGCAAGGTACATTTTGTGTGTTGATATTTTTCTGGTCTTGAAAGCCATAGGTGACTACCAAATACTACATAATATATGCTATCCAAATCAATATTGAGATTTTCTCTCCACGCTCTTGTTTTGCATGCACCAATATCTTTTCTTTTTCTTTTCACATGCATCCTGCCTCTTCATTTTTTTAAACTTATATCCTATGGATGGTGAAAGTGGTCATTGAATACTATAGGGGAATGTGGTTTTGGAGAAAAAGAGCACAAAAAAATGTTGTATTTTGGAGTTTTGGGAGCTTGATTGGTCAGGATTCTGCCTACATGCACGTGCCTTTAGGGTCTATTTGGTAACAATTCTGTTCCCGGGAACAATTTATGAGCAGAAATGATTTTTTCTGATTTTGTTCCCGAGAACAAAGAAATAGATTTTTTTTGCTTCTTGTTTCTGTTCTAAATCTATTCCTCGGAACAGAAAAATTAACTAACGTTACCAAACAAATTTCTGTTCTTTTTCTGTTCCCGGGAACAAAAGAACAGGAATTAGAGAAACAGGAGCGTTATCAAACTTAAGGAAATCAAATTTTTTTCCCAAGGCTGTGTTTCTGCTTTCAGCACTTCTCTTTCTCACTAGAATTAATTGTGTACATATAACGTGGCACCTACTGCTAAGCACTCCAGGCTGCTATGACATGCTAAATAGCATTTGATTGACTTCATTTTTTGTTCTTTGGAATCTGTTTATCTTTTGACATCCCTTTTTCCAGCATTTTTTGTTTCCTGTTTCTATCTGAAGACTTTCTAAAGTGCCGTTTCTCCTCTCTATTTTGTTGTGTCTACAGCAGTGTACAACTATGCTTGGCTTCTTTTCTACAACTAGTATTTGAATCACGTGCGATGCACTGTAGTTGCCTAGATATGATAATCATTTTACAGTCTTGAAGTACAAGCTCTTTAACAGGGGTCTACATGCCAACTTTAATCTTATGATTAGAGCTCCTTCTCTTTGCCTGCATACTTTAGAGAGTTTAGATTCTAACATAATTGACACACTACTGTAGGTCATGGACATGGAACACGAACTTCGTGCCTTAAGGAGTCAACTTGCTGAAAAGTCCAAACGTGCTCTTCATCTTCAAAAGGAGGTTGGTGTACCGTAAGGCTTGATTATTGATCTTTTGAAGGTCAATATGCACCTATGTATCGATTGGACATGATTCGTGCAAAGTTTGTTTGGTCATAGGTTGTTCCGACGCTAATGCAAACAAACAATAACATTTGTGTTTACTTTTTCTTATCTCTGGGTTTTTTTATCTTTTGCCCATATCTTTTCCTCCCCTTATCCAGTTGGCAACATGCAAGAGCGGAGAGAAGAATCCTCTTCTGTATGAATTAGATGGCCCTGAAGCTTTGGGATCCATTTTGCGTATTCTTCCTAGCACTGATTATGCTCCAGAAATTTCTGAGTTCTCAGTCCAGTGGTATCGTTTGTCATCTGACGGTGGCAAAAAGGAGCTCATTTCAGGTATGTATTTCTACATTAGACAGATCAGTTTATAGGTCCACATGCTAAAATTTTGTTTTCTTTTCGGCTGGATCAAGATTTGTGGAAGCTAAGATTGGAAGCTCTCCAACTCCCTGGCTCCTAGCACAGGGCGTTAGTGGCCTCACAGACAGAGATGCTTTACATGCATATTCTTTTCTTTTTCCTCATAATTTTTTTTCGTAGAAAGCTTGCTAGGGTGATGCCTTTTGTTCTGCATGCGGTTTATAGGTTACTTGATGCCGAACAATGACCTCTATGTCTATATGCCTATCCACTGTTTTTATTTGGCAAGGAAGGTGTATGTAGCCTTGAGAAAATTTCAATGTAGGATAACTATATATGTGATGCTTTGTATCAGGTTTATTTGATGCGAAATATAGTTTTGCACAAGTTCAATCTGCTTGCAGGAGACTTGGTGGCTTTGATAAACTATATTTCTGGACAGTTAACCATGCTGGTGGTAAGGCTATGGAAAGAGGAAATTCTATGTGGGAACTTAGGTTACATCTTTTAAGAATCAGTGTCATGTGCAAAATTTTTAGATGACTGTTCACATCAGAGTAAAACTCATTGATCTGGTCGTTTTTGGAAATCTGTGCTATAGTATAGAAAAATGGAAGAATTAAGACATATGCTTTTCGCGCAGGCCTTGAAATAAGTGGTATTGTCTGCTTGATGCTGCCAATTTCATTTGTCAACATGCAGGAGCTACCAAACAAGTTTATGCTGCAGAACCTTTCGATGTTGGGCGAGTTCTGCAAGCTGATATACTTTCAGAGGGCCAGCACATTACGCTGTCAACCACTGGCCCAATTGAGCCAGGTATGCTCTTTATAGTTTATACTCCTATTTACCTCTCTCTTTCTATCTGAATTTACTGCTTTTTGTGCCTGTGTATGTTTGTGTTAAAGTAAGACTAATGTCCTGTTTTGTATTTGTTGAGCAGCTCCAGGTCTTGGAAGTTATGTTGAGGCGCTTGTTAGGAAACATGATACTGCATTTAATGTATGTCTCCCACTTCGTATTTAATGCCTTCAGTGTGTTCTCAAGTAGGTCAGACTCTTCAGTTTTCTCCACATTTGACAAATGATAAAACCTTTTTCCCCAAGAAAGGATGTAGTATTTGTTGAATATGTGGACCAGATTGGTTTTCCATACCTATCTGGAAGAAGCCGTGTCCTCAATGTTCAATTCTCTTTTTATGTCCTTTTTGGACATAAGCGTCTGGGATCCATGAAGCTTATGTGATTTATTGTGCATGCACCTGCATGATTTTCTTAAGTGTGTGGATTGCATCTCCTGTCTCAAGATGAGTGATGGCTGTGCCCTACATCTCAGCTTTATTTAAGTGAGTACAGGTTATAGTGAAAGCTTGCATTTGTTTGGGAATCTTGGTGTATTGCCTTGCTGCTCAAAATGAGAATGTCTATGTATCTCTTTGAAGATGATCCCGTATGTTTTCATACATAAACTCTGCGTACAGTTTTCTCATTTATGCCTGTTGTGATGTAGGTAATTATCTCTCAAACAAGTGGTGTAGACCACATATCGGAATCTATTCACATCCTTCATGTGGGGAAAATGAGAATCAAGCTTACTAAGGGAAAGACAACAGTTGCTAAAGAATACTATTCCAACTCTATGCAGGTATAAAAGAGTTCAATAAATTGCTCTGGAGTGAAATTTTATGCATTTTCCAAGGAACGAGGCTTAAATTTTTTTTTTTCACGGGTAGCTAATCAGATGTGTCTGAAAGTTTCTGTGTCCTTGCTGTGGCTTGCCTGGGCATTTATACGTTTCTAGACCATGCTGTTAAACCTTGAACAGAAACCTGCTTGGGTTCCTTTCTGCAGCCTGTTTGCTGAAGTTTGCTGTTGTGCCTGGATATTGGAACATTAGCAATCCAATAGTATGAGATCAGTGAAAGAAATTGCGAATGTTTTCAGAAGATCTATAGAATTGTGTCAACACATGCATACAGTTTTGGCAATGTGAGTTGTCTTCAAAGCTATATCCCTTGAAACTGATGTTGCAAATGCCACGACATGGGCCATTTTGGTCAGTGCACGCATGCACAGATAATAGAACCCAAGTTAGAATTCGCTGCTGAAGTAGATATCCAAACTTAGCACTCCATTGTCTAGCTAAGTGAATCCATGCATTTACCGTCTTGAGTTTGTGGGGTCATCTCATGCAATTCACCTGCTGTTTAGCTGTGTGGGGTTCGAGGAGGTGGAAATGCTGCACCACAAGCACTGTTTTGGCAAGTTAAGAACGGTACTTCCTTCATGTTGGCATTCGAATCAGAGCGAGAAAGGAATGCGGCCATAATGCTTGCCAGGAGGTTTGCCTACGACTGTAATGTAAGTCTCTGAGCAGGTTCCTACGTCCAATTCTCGTTTCCCTTATTGTCTTGATCTTCAGCCGATACCGTTCAAAAAGAAACTGAACGAGCTCGTTTAACTTGGCAGATCATTCTTGCGGGGCCAGATGATAGATCTCTCTCATCTACTGCCCAATAGACGTCCATTAAATTGCCTTAACAAACATGTAATTATCCCGATTTTCTTTTTTATCCATGTATCATAAGTTTGTAAGAGTAGAATGTCGCCTTCACGGTCCCTTGCGTTAGCTGTGTTGCTTTCTCGGGCTTTCGTTTTCCTTTTTCCCTTTAAATTGGTTTTTCCCCCCCGGTTTTGGGCTGCTGATTCTGGCCCCAACATTCAAGGCATCCTTTTATCTGCCTTTGTCATTGGATTTGTAACAGCACGAGTTTTCTCGCCACGAAATCCGTCCACTTTTGCGTGTTGATTAACTGATATTTGGTTCGATGGTAAATGAAATGCTTGGAATTGTGGAAAGAAGGATGATTCAGCTGCTCAAGTTTTATGGCATATTTCATGTGATTTTGGTACTAACTATTGTTACTAATAAGATTTGAGACCCACAAAGGCATGCATATTTACTGTTTTTGCAATTCAATTGATATGAACTCTGTTGGTATCATACGGATCGAAATTATAGATTGGTACGGTCAATTATATATCGTCGTTTACCTTTAAAGTTACGCGAAAAATAATTGTTGTAATTGTAATTATGTTTCAAAATAGACGTTATCCAGGGTTCACCTCAGTTATGGTGTAAGATCAAGAAAAGTTCTCTTGCTTAGAATTTAGAGCCGTGTAACTTTAGGCGGGTTCGATTGGCCCAACCCAAACCGACCCGATTTAGCCGGGTCAGTTTGGATTCGGCGACATGAAATCGAACCGAAATGAAAAGCATGAATGATGGTGCTCCGGTTGAAATCGAAACTTTTTTCAACGTCTATTCAATCTCCAATATCGACTGCTAAATATTTTTCTTTTTCGGGTCGGACGACTGCTAGATATTACATGATGGAACAAGTGACGTCATATCTTATGGGATTATCATAAGATTATCTACGAGCAAGAGAGGGACTCTCGCTTCATCCATCACTCTACTTACTTTCGGTCCGCGAAAAGATGCCGAAAACTTTCCCCTTCGTTTTACTTTTTCAAAGAGAAAAAAGGGCGCCCAAAAGAAGGAACGAATCGAAAGAATACAACGGAGTTATTCCATAGTTCCGTACAGATTAATGTTGCCTCTATAAATTTATGTGAGGCTTACCGTGAAACTCGCACGATAAGCTAAGTCACGTGATCATATATAATTGAAGGTTGTTGCTTTGCCCGGAGCACTTGTTGAGTTTTCTTTATTAAATATAACTCAAATTCTCAAGATATTGATGATAGATTGCGTTTGATCGTTTGGATTTTTTGTTAGGATAGGACTGGATAGAATATGATAAGAAATTCTAGGATTTTGTCATATTCTGTTTACTGTTTGGTGAAAGATGGATCTAAAGTTGGACATACAATTAGATATGTTAGGGATGAACAAGTTAAGGCTACTTTTTTAGTTTTTCTTTCCTTAGAATAGTGGCAATGAGGCTTTAGTGGCGAAAGCTTAACAACGGCGGCGGCGAGGAGGTTGGGATGGGAGAATTCTAGCTAAAGGTAGGTGGGTGGCTGCAGTGGCAGCAGGCGACGACGTGGAGATTGGGAAGAGAATTCTAGTTAGAGATGGGCGATCAATGGGAGGTAGCGGGTGGTTGGTGGTGGCGGCCGACGGCGTAAAAGCTAAGGGGAGAATTTTGGTCAAAGGAAGGAAAGTGAAATCCTTTTCCACCTTATCACACCCTCATGATAATTTTATCTCCCTATACCCCTTTATCCTATTTTGAACATTTACTAAACACGAAATATGATATACATCCTGACGACCAATCGCAGCTTTAGATGATTATGAAGTGATTACCTCGGATTGTTCCTCAAAAAGTCATTTTTTTTGGTTTCATAGAAAGAGGGTACACTTTCAGTGGGAGTCCCACTGAGCCGCATCTTCTCTTTCTCCTTTCTCTGATCTCTCTGTGTCGACCTCCCGCAAAGTCTGGAGAGCTACACAGAGCCTGATGATGCAGACGAAGACGATGGTGAAATTGGCCACACCCTTCTCTTCTCAGGTCTCTCTCTCTCTCTCTCGTTTTGACGCGTCGCTTGTTCGATTTGGATACGTAGTTTCTTGGGATTATGGGTTTTCCGCGCTTTGCATTGCATTCGGTTCGTGCCGTCGTTTTCTGTGTGGGTTTCTCTGTCGCTTCGAGAGTTCAGGCTCTTCGTTGAGGTGAACCCGGTTTCTGTTGCGATGGGGCTTTGTAAAGACCGATGGGGCTCTTCGTTGTAGAAGTCTCGAGGGTACTTTGCTTTGTAAAGACCGACGTAAGCGTGCTGTTCTTTTTCCGACATCACTAACAAGATCGTGCAGTGGCGATGAACGCCTCTGAGGAATTTTGCATTCGGAGTGCAAACCGGATTAGACCGCTTGAAATTGGTAAAAGCCCAATTGCCCACAATCTATCCCGACTGAAAAGCTTCGGTGGCACTCACGATGTATTGTGCTGTAACTCGTTCTCTTAAGATTTTGAGGCACTTGACTTGAAGTTTATGTTTTCGAACGTGCCCTTATCAGAAGCTTCAGGATCGGCTGCGTAATGGGTTCGATCGAGTCGGCGACGCATCTAATCTAATCTATGACGGGGCATCGAAATTAGATTGAAGTGTGGTTACATGGGTAATTCCTTTTGTTGGTGACCTGTCTTGTTACCTGTAGTAATAGATAGACGGTAAGGCTCAACCGAGTGCACAGATTCATGCCGTTTCATTGTCTTTTGGCTGTTGGGAACTGAGGATTTAGCTCTGTGCAAAGTCAAAAGCTGCCTCTTTGGAACCTTCAGGAGCCAAATGGTGATGAAAATGATATCCTACTGGATGCTTTGAAAACTCGTGGTCTATGTACCTCTCGTGATATCGTTATCCGCCAGGAATTTTTTTTTATTTTTTTATTGTCTTTCTCCTGCATTGTTGTTGCCTGCTAGAGGGTTTGATAAGCCATTCTCATTCTTGTTCACCTCCTCCACATTATTCTTCAGGTGTAGGAATCCTCTCGCGGGTAACGGTAAATACATCGAAGCCAAAAGATACTTGGGAAGGTGAAAAGATGGCAGATGAGGATAGAGATCTGGTTGAAATCTTGGAAGAACACAACCCGGTTGATATGGCCAAATATATCAATTATGTCAGCGCGCCGCAGGCCGGTGCGATCACAACATTTTCCGGAACGACTCGCGACACGTTTGAGGGCAAAACAGTCTTGGAGCTCCGGTACGAAGCGTACGTGCCGATGGCTGTGCGGTGCATCAAGTCTGCGTGTCAATCAGCTAGATCATCGTGGAATCTCATGTCCATCGCAGTTGCCCACCGCCTCGGCCCTGTCCCGGTTGGAGAAACAAGTGTCTTCATTGCGGTATCGTCGGTTCACCGTGACGATGCGCTGGATGCTTGTAAGTTTCTGATTGACGAGATAAAGGCATCTGTCCCCATTTGGAAGAAGGAGGTATACACCAATGGAGAGGTCTGGAAGGAGAATAAGGAGTTTCTGGAAAGGAAGTCAGAGCTTGAGAAAGGCGCTCGGGACGAATATAGGTGCTGCAGGAAAAAATTAGAGAGCAAGCCCAACGGGCATGGCTGTTGTGGTGCTAAAGTCAAGATAGACGATGGCTGTAATGGAGAGAGGGGAGAGGCTGAGTGAGAAAAGATTGTTAATTCACTTTTGCTGCCTTTAGCATTTTCCTTCATCTAGTGCAGACCATTATATGCTAGAAATGTCTTTCTCTGAGGATGAGGATGTAATAATAACATATGTCAGCCTCGTCAAATCTGCAAGTGATTTTGCTGAGAAACATGTGTGGGGTACAGTTGGATGCAGATTTTTCTTTCTCTGTTTTTTTATTTAAGAAAGTGCTCAAACATGTCTAAAGTGATGCAAAATTATGCGCTCAAGACAGTACTCATAGTCTCTGAGTTTTTTTTTTCTTTGCCAGTTCTATCGCTAACTCTCATCTCTCTAACTTTTTCTCTGCATATTGCAGAACACGAGAGTCCTAAACCTACGGTACCAGTGTGTCCCCATCCCCCAATCCTTTTACCAACCGGCCGCATGCCAATAGTCTCTGAGTCTAAGCAGTTCATTTTTCTCTCTCTCTCACCAACTATGTTCTTTCTCCTCACCAGTTCATGATTCTGGAGTACCATGTAGACCATCATCTGCAGAAGGGGGATGGATCTTATGAAGAACTATGCTCTAGTGATATGAGCCTGAATATAAGCTATGGAGACTGCTAAGAAATCGAAGTCACCTTGAGGAGCCCGCTGCATCTATTGTACAAGGCTAATTTCATGTTGAATTTGATGACCAAATCTACATTTCTTCATTGCTAATGTCCAATTCCCCCAAGTTCATTTCTTCATCCTGATTTCCTATAACTGCAAATTCAACATATCATACGCCCAAGTCCCTCTAATAGTTACAATGTCTTTTTTTCTTGCCATGTTCCCGACAATATCCTCTTTTTATTTTATATCCAGGTGATCTCATGGTCCGGACGAGAATTTGGATATAGCCTTTTAAAGACTTGCTAATGTCCATCATCGTTATATATAATGAGCTTGGAGACTGCTAAGAAATAAAAGTCAACTTGGGGGAGCCCACTGCATCTATTGTCCAAGGCTAATCTCATGTTGAATTTGATGACCAAATCTACATTCCTTCATTCCTGATTTCCTGTTACCGTAAATTCATCATATCATACGCCTAAGTCTCTTTAATTGGTATAGTGTCTTTTTTTCTTACTCCGTTCTCGACAATATTCTCTTCTTGTTTTACATCTAGGTGATCCCAAGGTGTAGACGAGAATCTAGATGTAGCCTTTTAAGGATTTGCTAAAAGTCCACCATGATTTCGAGTCAAGATAGATGATGCAGAGGTTCGGAGAAGGATCCAAAAGTAACATTTTAAGTAGGGGGTGTTAATGGTTCGATTCGGTTCGATTTTCTTGAAAAATCGAACCAAACCGAACCGTTAGGATATGCGGCTCAACCGAACCAAATATAGCCTTTTAAGTAGGGGTGTCCACCACGATCCTTGTCCTCTCTCTTTGTTTTACATCTAGATGATTTCGAGATTCGGACAATGATGATCCAAATATAGCCTTTTAAGGACTTGCTAAGGTCCACCATGATTATAATGCTAAAGTCCTCTCTTTGTTTTACATCTAAGTGATTTTGAGGTTCGAACAAGGATCCAAATATAACATTTTAAGAATTTGCTAAGGTCCACCATGATTATGATGCTAAGGGTCCTCTCCTCTCTTTGTTTTACATCTAAATGATTTCGAGGTTCGGATAATGAGGATTCAAATATAGCCTTTTAAGGACTTGCTAAGGTCCACCATGATTATGATGCTAAAGTCCTCTCTTTGTTTTACATTTAGGTGATTCTGAGGTTCGAACAAGGATCCAAATGTAGCCTTTTAAGTAGGGGTATCAATGGTTTGATTCGGTTCGGTTTTCCAAGAAAATCAAACCAAACTGAACCGTTAGGATACGTGGCTGAACCAAATCAAATAGCAAACCGAACTAAAAATCCATTTTGATTCAGTTCAGTTTGGTTTTTTATTTTCGATTTTCCTTATTTTCGGTTCGATTTTTGATTTTCTTATTAACAATCTGTGGTCCACAAAATGAGTGATAAATGGGGAAAAAGTAAATGGCTTGGCATTTACTACCCCAAACGAGAGGAATCAGATGCCACGCAAAACATTCACAAAGGCTTGGCATCATCCCTCTAGGAAAGGAAAGAAGGCATCGCGGAATGCTTGACCTACCTAGTGGAAAGGCGGTGCTGGTTACAATCGTCGATTGAGTCCGCGCGAGAGGGGTTTGGGAATTGTCACCGGCAAGAGCGAGTGTCTTCAGTGGAGACTTCGTTGGGAACCAGTCACTTGGAGATTTCTGGAGGCGGTGGTGAGGAAATAAGGGCTTCTCTCCCTCTTCCGGTTGGACGACGTTTGCCCTTTCTCTGCCGTCCCTCAGTCACTCCTCCTTTTGTGACGAGAGTCCGAATCCAAGCTAGAGAGAGAGAACCCTCTCTTCCCTTTTTTTTGTTCTTCATCTCTGCGTTTTTCTTCCCCGTTCCTTTCCTTTTTTCTGCTTTGGGACCACCTCCTTCTCTTTCCTTCCTTTCCCAAAATTCGCTCTCTCTTTCTCTCGCTTTTGTTACAGAAAGTGTCATTCTCTCACTGTTGCCGTCGAGCCAGCCCCTCTTCGACGAAGCACGCACAGAGAGAGGAGAACGCGCATTGAGAAGAAGAGATTAGGGTTTTTTTTTTCTCAGCGACATACAAGAACAGAACTGAAGTGAGAAGAAGAGAGAGTCAGAGACCGTAAGAAGAGAGAGTGACAACATTTTTTCAGTTCGGTTCGTCGAACCAAACTAAATTAAATCGAACTGAAAAATTTAATGATTATTTTTTAAAGAAACCGAACCGAAAATCGAACCGAACTGAAATGTACGAATTTTTGGTTTGATTTGATTTGGTTCGTGGTTCAGTTCGGTTCAGTTTCTAACACCCCTACTTTTAAGGACTTGCTAAGGTCCTCTTTTTGTTTTACATTCAGATGAAAATCTAGATGTAGCATTTTAAGGACTTACTAAGGTCCACTATATAATGCAGAGATGTCTCTCTTTGTTATCTAAAGATTCGGACGAGAATCTAGATGTAGCCTTTTAAGGACTTGCTAAGGTCCATCATGATTATGATGCTAAGGGTCCTTTCTTTGTTTTACATCTAAGTAATTCCGAGGTTTGGACAAGGATCTAAATGTAGCATTTTAAGGACTTGCTAAGGTCCACCATGATTATAATGCTAAGGGTCCTCTCTTTGTTTTACATCTAGGTGATTTCGAGATTCGAACAAAAATCCAAATGTAACATTTTAAGGACTTGCTAAGGTCCTCTTTTTTGTTTTACATCCAGATGATCCTGACGAGGATCAAGAAGTAGCATTTTAAGGACTTGCTAAGGTCCACCATGAATTGAAGAACAAATTGAGGTCTAAAATTTGATGACCAAATCTACATTTCTTCATTCCTACTTTTCCTCTTTTCCCCAAGTTCAAATTTTTTAGGAGAAAGAGGGGGAAAAGATAATGCTTCTGCTGCTTCCACACGCTGAGTGAACTATCATCAGTAAAAAGCAAACCCACATTCATCAGTCATTTCTCACGGGCATCACTAACGAAAATCACTAAAGAAAGCTAAGATCATAAAAGCCACATGATCTCTCTCCTCCCAAAAAGACAAGCAGGAAACGTCTCTCTACAACTGAACCCAACCGGTGTCCTGCAGAATGAAATCTGGCGCCTAGCAGTGACCGTCTCACCGTTCTTCAGCAGATAGGCTTTTGGCTGGAGTCAGAAGAGCCACACCGCCTCTATCGGTACTCGAGAATTTCCTATAAGCAGCTTTCAGCTTGCTTTCTGCAGCTGCTGAGTGAAGGCCAACAAGAAGCTTTGCACACTCCCTGTCCACAGAAATGAAGCGCGCTTCACTATCAATGATAAACCAGACATATCACCATCCCAATTCGTGAGATGGAAGATGAGCGTGACAATGATATAAACTCACATTAGCTGATCTGCAGAATACCCTGTATGGTGCTTCAAGGTTTCAGTCCAAAACGGGTGTTTCCCGAGGGTGCACCGGGCTGCGAAAACTGCTGACGCAGCGAGCATAGAGGGGCAATAGAGAATTATTGTGGAATAGTGCATCAAACCCAACTCGGCCAGGTATAACACCATGTTCTCCATCTGCATTAGCAAAAAATTTAATGGTCACTTCAGTGAAAGAACACAGTATTATAACACTAATTTGGGACAGGGTTTTTACCTCCTTATCAGATGGAATAGAGGCTTTGATGTATCTGATCAGAAAGACATATGGTGTGGGAACCGTAAGATACCATTCCAGCTTCTCCAATATTGATTTCTCCATGACCAGCACTTGTTCTCTAACATAAGCATTGTCTGATATGAATACAAAGTCATTGACCTGCAAAACAACCGAAATTCAAATTATAAACTTCCTCAAGTAAACTCTTCATGGTGAAGCAAATCAGGATGAGTTAGGGAAACAGGCAAGGACCTCCGGTGCCCAAATCTCTTCATACTTGGATGCTATGAGCATCGCACTTATCCCGACCAACTGAAGCTCCCGCTTGCGGACCACTTTCATGGAAAGGTACCGGTCAACGATGTTTATAGTGAGATACAGAGTTTCGGGCATGAGTTCGAATTTGCGGTGAACTTCTATCAGCCAGTCCAGCAGAATCATTCTCATCTTGACATTGATTTCCAGTTGGTTATCCATGTAATCATGTACTCGACCATCGCCCTGTTGAAGTATTAGATGAGTGAGCGACACGAAAGTACATAAATGTGCACATATATCAGAGATGACATTCTGCTAAAAAATTACTTCTGTGAGTTTGTAGAACTTGTGAATATCATCGATGTATTCGACCATGGCCAACTCATCATTAGCATCAGCTTCATCAATGTCCACTAAGCAGTCCTTAGGCTTATTAGCTAGCCCACAAGCAGCCTAAACGAGAATGAGAATTACTTTATCGAAAGAACAATAAGGAAAAAGAGTAACAATAGCAAAACATACATAAAGAAGGTACTATGATAGTATGATAAAGACTTTTCGAATTTTACCTTGCTTCGTGCCGTGAGAACAGAAGTGAGACTCTTCTTCTTGGAGGACCCTTCTTTGAGTACCCTTCTAACAGCAACTTTACTGTTCTCTTCCTCAGTGGAGCTTATCACAACAACAGACTCAGGTACCGGCTTGTCGAGGGCCTTCTCTTTGGTTGCGGCTGTTACTTCTGTCACTGTTCTTTTGTTTGCTAATGCACGATCTACAGCTTCTTTGAGTACCCTTCTAACAGCAACTTTACCGTTCTCTTCTTCTGTGGAGCTTATCACAACAACAGTCTCAGGTGCAGGCTTGTCAAGGGCATTCTCTTTGGTTGCAGCTGTTACTTCTGTCACTGCTCTTTTGTTTGCCAATGCACGATCTACAGCTTCTTTTGCAATTTTCTAATACACAAGAGAGTGATAGTGAGCTACACTTTGCAACTTTATTCTCATTAACACAAGTTGGCATGAATTGACACATATAAATAGGCCCCAAGTTTGTTACCTTGTCCTTGTGGGCCACCACTTGTGCCTTTGCCACTAGTTGAGCCTCAAAGCTCCTGCAATGTAAGACCAGTGAGAGAGAGAGAAGAGAGAGAGAGAGAGAGAGGAGAGTTTAAGAGAAGAGATAACCTTGTGGCAGGGCGAGAAATTTGAGCGACGGGTTTCGCTTGAGCAGCTCGCTCCGACACTAGATTACCAATGTCCTGAAGAACTCGTCTGTGCCTTGCTTCTCCGGCCACATTCTTTTGATTTTCTCCTCCTACAAGTACCCGGAAAGTAAAAATCTCACATCACATCCCTCATGCTCCAGACTCGAGAGTTCTTGGGAGAACCCACCATAAAAAACTAGCCATCAAGGTGAGCGACCCTAAAATCTTTATGTGAAAACTTTCTGCATAACCAAACTTGGGTGGGAGTCTATTTTCACACTACAGCCCCAGAAAACAGAGTACTAACGAGAACAGCGAGAATGATGTAGGAACTCTGGTAATCGATCATATTAAAAAAAAAAACTTTCGTTAATGACGCGCAGAATTGAAAGAATTCCATTCTAAACCCTCGAATTGCCGATAAAGATTGCTAGCAACAGCTTTCCCATAATCGCCACCCAACCGAACTCAAAATTCACACCCAAATGAAAAAACTCTTCATTTCTTAAAAGGGTTCGGAAAACACCCACTAACGATCTGATCAAAGAAGGAACGATCAAGGAATCAAGATCAAACATTTGAAGCCAACCTCTGGGTTGTTGAACAACAGCTCTACCGGCCATGTCTTCTTGCCCTCTTCCTCCTCCTTTTCCTTCTTCCTCGCAATTGGTCCCGAAGACTCCTCCGATGCTCGCGAACAGCGCCGACAGAAACCCCTGGAGACGGCCGTTCACCGTCGTCTCGCCTTCTGCTTCCGCGGACGCCACCCTCGAAACCTCACGGCCAATCGCAGAAATTTATCACCACCCCCACCAACTATTATCTGCTTCTCTCTCTCTCTCTCTTGTTTCTATTCAAATTTGTTCTCTCTCTCTCTAGGTTCTTTGTTGAGCGAGTAAAGAAAGTACTGTGACTTGTGAGAGCCTCTCTCTCTTTCTCTTTCGCCATGGTGGTTTTTAAAGGAATCGACGCCATGCCCAACGGTCCAATATTCTCTGGCGAAATCTCTGCCGTTGGATTGAAAGGATCGAGCGGCTGCCACTCGCATTGATGGACTCCCCTATTTTGGAATTTTGTAGCCGTTGGGTTTTCTTGTACGGGGCGAAGCTTTTCTCGGGTGGGTTTGGGGATGGACCCGAATCCTGTTGTTTTATTTATTTTATTTTATTTTTCCCCTTTTATTTTCCACAACATGGAAAATCAATTGAAAAACTCAAGGCTCTTCAAATACATGATAAAAAAAAATGGGTTAATACTACAAAAAAAACTCTAGATTATGCCCACCGTGACACAAATGCTCCGAACTTTTTTTTGTGTCACTAAAAACCATAAACTTGCACATTACGACACAAATACTCAAACTTTTTTGTCTTATAAAAAACTTCGAACTTATACAAGCGTGACAAATATACTTTAGATGGAACTCAAATAGATGGTATATATGTCATACATATATAAATTTGAATTTTTTCACAATACAAAAAAAAAGAATATTTATGTCATAGTGGGTAAGTTAAAGTTTTTTATAGAACAAAAGTTTAGGATATTTGTGTCACAATGAGCATAGTTTAGAGTTTTTTTTTTTGTATTTGCCCTATATAAATTGATCGGGTTTGAGTAGGAGTGTTTGAACGGAACTGGAAAATCGAACTGAATTTTCATGGATTTTTTGTTCGGTTTTCGATTTTCGCTCGTATATCGCTTGTATAATAGAAAAATAACCGTTTCTTTTTTCCAGTTTGGGTTATTTTGGTTCGGTAATTCTCAACAAAAACTAAACGTCCAACTTAAAATCTCTCTTCTTTCTCGCCCCTCTCAAAATCGCACCGAACCTTAATTTTTGTCTCTCTTCTCCGTTCCAAAATTGAAAACCTGAATCGAAATTTCGGTTCGATTTGGGGCACAGTTCATTTCGGTTCATTTGCTTACCCTATCGGTTTGCCATCGACACCCTAGGTTTGAGAGGGATTGGGCAAGCTGGGCCCGACATGGTAAATTGCCTACTCAACCCTAACATCACGAAAGATCGCATGAATTCGCAAGCTCACCATTGTCACATGTCACTCGTGCATTTTACACCCGAGCAGCAATAATCGCATCGCAATCGCTCGACAAATGACAGGTGACCGAGAGCAGCAAAAGCCCGGGTGATCCGGTTTCCTTGCTTCCCAAAACAGGAACTGCAGTCTTTTCAACCTCTCATCTTTGTGTGGCCACAGAGAAAAACAGAGACACATAGAGAGAGAGAGACCAGACCCAATGCAATATGACAAACAAGGCAGCAGTGCTCTCAATTTCAGAAATCTCTCCTCCCGCAATCATCTTATGCTTATCAAGATAAAATCTGCTCCTCGTTCGAATAGACCCTCCACTCGAAAAGCGAGAAGAAGACAGAAAGATGTCTCTGTCCACGGATTTTGCTTCCCTGGCAATCTTCACAGAGGAGGTGAAGCTGTCATTTCTCTCTTCTTTCTCTTTCCTTTCTTCTTTCCTTTCCCCTCTTGTGAATGTGTATGTTTGATTTGAATTGGGTTTGATCGGGGTGGGACGCAGTGTTATTTCCACAGTGCCGCGATGGACATGGAGAGGAGCGATGAGCAAGAGCGAGGAGCTGATGAGAAGGGAATAACGGAGGAGAGAGATGAAGCAACAACACTAACAGGGCCTTGTATTGCATTGGAGTTTGATGGGTTGCACTGCTTTGAGACAATCGTGTCGCATTGATGTGTCTTTGTAATTATTTATTCCCTTTTTTTTTCATTCTTTTTCCTCTCTTTTTTTTTT
>BCNH02000010.1:4220029-4232318 GCA_001662345.2 Metrosideros polymorpha var. glaberrima | reverse complement strand
TTTTTTTACTTCAAGTGGTGTAAATGTGTCATACAATCATGAGTTTAAGGTTTTTTTTTTTATGGTTTTTTCCCTTTTTATTTTTACTTCTCATTTTCCTTCTCACGCTCGTAGGCCGCCAGACGTCGGCCGCTAGACGCCAGACGCACGGACGCCGGACGTCAGTCGCCGATCCTCGAGCGCCATTTGGTGAACTTGCCAAAAGTAGAATGAGAATGAGGGTGCGTTTGGTAAATATAAATTTTGATTCTCTACCAGAATAAAAAATTCTAGCAAAAATGGTTTTCATGCAGGCCCTAAAACATTCTTCATTCTGGCTCTTTGCGTGGAATCAGTTCTTTTCCAAGGAAGTTATAATCCATTGAGTAATGATCTTTGTAATTCTTGAAGAAATGAGATTTTGAAGTGAAAAACAATTTCATGTCAAAACTTCATGACTCTTCCGTAGTTCTTTGGTAACAATGAAGCTCCATGAAAATGGCGAGAAAGTTGAAACTCTTCCTTTGTAGCTTTTCAGGTCACGTCAAAAGTTCATGAAAACAGCAAGAAAGTCGAAAATTCTCCATAGCTTTGTGGTTCGCGTTAAGCTTCACGAAATTGGCAAGAAAGCCAAAGCACTATATACTTTTCAAAATTGCAAAAGTTAATGATAATGTCTTCTCTCTCTTACTAGATTCAACATTTATTGGTCGATTTATCTCGTCGATCTTGCTAGTGCTCACGTACATTTCTTGTCATAGTCAAACTTGAGGCTCTCAAATGTTGAATGAGCTCAATTGCTATTTAAGATTTAGTTCATCGATGTTGCTGGTGCTCGATTACATTTTCTTGTCATAGTCGAACTTGTGGCTCTAGACTACTAAATGGGCTCATTTGCTATTTAAGATTTAGATTATACAATGATTTGGAATTGATTGATGGAGGTTATCTCTGTTTGTGCATTTGTGGTTTCTTATAAGTGAATCATGAGAGATTCTTACCATTTTCATTTGTGCATTTTCAGATTCATATACAGTATATATACCGTTCATACCAAACAATGCACATGATATGATTTGAGATATGCGGCTTTATTATTGTGATTCACCACACAATTGATAGGATATAGCAAAATCACTGAATTTCTTATCTTATCCTGACTAAAAATCCAAACGACCAAACACAATCAAAGGGTTCCGAATGTCTAATACTTATGTTGGGCTGGCTAACTCCTGCTTTGGATTATGAATTAGAAGGGGAAACTTCGATGAGAGACAAGAATCTTGCTTTCAAAGGGTGAGATGCCTACCTTGGATATCTTATCGTATCCTATTCAGTTTTATTATGACGAACAATTGCACGTTGAAAACATCTAATACTTGTGTTGGCTGACTCTTGCTTTGCTTTGGATTATGAATTAGAAGCGGAAACTTTGATGCACGATGAGAATCTTACTTTCGAAGGGTGAGATCCCTACATGGCAAAGCGACCGCGCATCGATCGAGATTTCTAATGATCTCAACGGAGGGAATCGGATTCCGTGACCATCAATCAAATGGGGATTTTGAATTCAATTCAAATACGAGAGGCGGGGGACTTCCATGAATGTTAACAAGAAGTTCACGGTCCTTTTGCCGAAGGCTAAATTCCAGGAAAAGTTTAGGCCGACGTCCCCCTCCTTCGACTCAACCAGATTTCTTTGGGATTGTGAGTTACTTTCGGTTTATCATTAACGAAAAACGACTTCTATTCTTCGCACATCGAATCGTCGCTTAAATTTGCGTTAGCGACGATACGAGCTCCATCGTATTCGCTCTTTTCGTATCAATACAGCCAGCGATTCACGGGAAAAACTTATCTTTATGGAACAATTATATCGCTCGAGAAACGGAGATTGAGTTCACATTGGTTTTTCATTTTTATTTTTTTATAACAAAATGACGACATGACGGGAGATGGAATTATTAACTTCACACGTTGGAAAATTGGAATCGTCAACTCCGATTGCTTTGTTGCTATCCCAATTCCATGTTTGAATCTTCCTCTCCAATCACCAGGCTCAAAGCCATTCACTTCACGATATAGAAAAAAAGTCAACCCAATCCCGTTTGACTGGGATTCTTTCCATTGGCGCCACCGTGGCATGCCCACCCGACCCGATTTATCCACGCACCAGCCGGCGCCAACAATACTGACCAAAACAATTGGCCAAAAACGAAGACCAAAAGCAATCATTCGATTCCTACGGATCTCTGGAATCTTTCACGAGATCCGTTCGATTCAATGGTCCATATCATTTGTAAATCGAGATCCCACAATTCAATCGATGGAATGCAAAGTAGTTCATTTGAATATTTTCGCCATAAGAAGGGAAAGATTTCAAAATTCAATCTTTGCACGAGTTGTGAATTTGACGTGGGGTGAACGTGGTTGGGACTGTGATATCGAACATGAATTAAAAAATTAAAATTTTTTTTTATTGTCAGTCTTATATTTAACTCTCCCCTTTTTTATTTTTGCTCCGCCTCTGGCAGAGCATGGCAGTCAAATCCCGCATTTATGGATCTAGCATCCCCGCCCTTCAATTCTTTTACCGGTAGGGCCGCATACCTATTGACGATTAAATCGAATTAAAGAATTAAAGAATTAAAAAAGAAAAGGGGTGGGTCAATTGGCGAACTTGATTGGCAAAGGTGGAAAATCTATAAAATGGCAAACCCAGAGCTTTCAAATTGAAAACAATCCGATTTCGCCTCTATCTCTCTCTCTCATAATATCTTTGGACCGCCAGACTCTGAAGAGATTCGCTTTCGAAGTGAGGAACAATGGCGACGCCGGGAGGTATTCGTGAAGTCGAGGGGAAGGAGAACAGCCTCGAGATCGACGGCCTCGCTCGTTTTGCTGTCGAGGAGCACAACAAGAAGGAGGTACTCGGGATCTCTCTTTCCTTCGAATCGATTTGATGGGTGATTGGAATTTTGATGAGATTTTCATGGGTTGTGAATGGTTTGTGTTTGGCTGAAATGATTGCTGTGGTTGTTGCCCCAATTACAAGTGATGCTGATGAAAACGAGGAAATTTGGGATGTGGGTGTAGTGAATTTGGGGGATCTCTGCTCGAAAACGATCGTAATCGCGTTCGGTCGAAGCAGATGGTCACGGTGTCGAGGGGCGGTCCGCTTGCGTTTGCGAGGATCTGTTGGGCCGGAAGTTTCGGTTACCATGTCATCTGGATAAGGGAAATTTAAGTAGATGATCGATTTATTGGATTGGGATTTGAGTATCTTTCGAAGGGGGAAAAATAGTTTTTGATCTGCAGTTTGTTAGACATGAAATTGCGAGCTTGAAGTAGCAGAAAGTCATGTTTGTTTCATAAAGTTACCATTTGTTTTTGTCTCAAATGTTTGTCTGTAATGTGCTGATGGTGTTAAATCTGTTGTCGGGGGAGCAGAATACGATGCTGCAGTTTGTGAAGGTGGTCAATGCGAAACAGCAGGTGGTTGCGGGTACTGTGTACTACATCACAATTGAAGCAACCGACGGCGGTGTCAAGAAGGAATACGAAGCTAAGGTTTGGGTGAAGCCGTGGATGAATTTCAAGGAGGTCCAAGAATTTAAGCCTGTTGGAGGTGCCCCCGGCGAAGCTAGCGCTTAGCTTCAGGGTAATCACTTCTAGAAATAGAATATCTGCGCGTAATGTTGATTAGCATTGTGTTTGATGCTTACTCTCTGCATGTAGGGATTAGTTTTCTTTCATTTGAATCTTCTTTTGGCGGTTGCACTTGATCTCACCTAACTACCTAAGATACACTCTCACGTCAGAAACATGGGTTTTATGCAGTTCCAAACTACCAAGGTTACCATTTTCATTGTAAGTTTAATTTCTTAGGATGGAATATCAACGTTAACTTGACAACAAGATCACAACATGCGGTTGACCAACTTTGTCTGATTTGTTTGTTTATACATGTGATTGGAGTTCTCTCTAAAACACTTGTTTGTCTTGGGGATACTTTGGTAGGTTTAATCTGTAGTCTCAGGGCTCAAGGCATGCCAATTTGTATTTTGCACTAGAATATCAATTGCGCTCAGTGTCTAGGACCAGTAGACACTCACTTTCTGCCTTGTTGATAGGTTATTGCCCTATCGATTGAATGTTTGAATCTAGATGGTATTGTTCTCCGTAGAACTCACTGAATATTTAATTGCCATGCTTAGTAGAAGAATCGAGGTTCTTGATTTGGTTTTTGTAGCCCGTTTGGTTGTACCTTAAGGAGCTCTGTAGGTAATTTTTCTGTATAGTCATTGCATGATTCGCTGAAATTGTAGCCAAATATTGTCGGATAGCGCAATCATATCCCAATCATGTTAAAATCACACTTGCCTGACACCATGTTGTGCTTTAGGGAGCTAAGTTTGTTTTGCCGCAGTATTGCTCATACAGTCATAATCATCGACCTAAATTAATTAAGCCTTACCAATGATCTTTTTCTTTCGGTTTCAGGGTGACTGAAGATATGCATAGGCCTGCTTGCGGTTTTGTAGGAGGAACCAAAGTGAAAGGCTCATAATAAAGTTGACAGTGTTTCCACGTTAGGAAAAGAAACTATTTTTTTTTTCTGAATTTGCTTGTAAGGACATAAGAATGGACATAAGAATGTTGCTACCCGTGTACACATTATTATGTCAAGTGTAGATCTTGAGACATACTTTGTTTTCTGCATATCTGCTTTAGTTCTTACTGTTCAGTTTGGTGCTTTGACCATGTCTTATGTAATGCTAAAGTAGTTTCCTCTTGGTTCCTGTTCAAAGTTCTCTTCGTATAGGTTGGGAGGATCTGATGTTGTCCAATTTAGCTAACTATGAAACAACCAGGGAATCCAACTTTATATTCGCTACCTCTGGCACGCAGACGATGGACCCTAATTTCCTTCCTGATACCTGGAACTGTTTCAGCGAGCAAGCAAGAACAATTGCCACTTATCTTTAAGCAGTATGCAAATCAAATGAAGAAATCTATCTTTAGTACATCATTTTCTACTAATGTGTACACACAAGGAAGGGGGAAGCACAACACGGGCGATAGGACTAGAAGGGAACAATGATACTAGACTCGTTCAAACCGCTCCGCAAGTGAGCGTAAACTGCAAACCTTACAGACCTTCGTAATGATTTTACTATCCACAAGTGAATACCTGGAAGACTTGAATGAGCCAAAAATCATGCGCCCACTTTGGAGACATTTGCTGAAGACGACCTACGGTTCTTAATGGCCTTTGTCACTTTCCTTACGTTGCCTGCTGCAAAGCTGAAGGCATTGCGGAAGATTGTCTTGACCACTTCGACTGCTAACATGCAATAGAGGACGATTGCGAGTGTGATGACGTATATCAAGAGCAAGGAGAGACCATTTGGGGACATGGTCACGGAAAGAGTCATGTAGGTGACAACCATGGAGAGTAGAGCTACGGGCAGCAGAACCTGGACGTAGGATGGCTTCCTGAAGAAGAACATGAGGAAAATGGAGGAGAAGAATCCAGAAGTGTTGAAGGACATGAAGAGATAGTAGGCGGCCATGGGGCATAGATTTGTCGAGCTGAAGAAGGAATCGTGGGATGTGCATCGCTTGTCTAGCTTCATGTTGTCGCCCCAAATGGTCTCTGGAGGAGACAGTCCTGCTTGGTATGTGATGCTTGCTATTAAACTGGCCACGACTAGTATCATCTCCTCCACTTCCGACCATATGCTGCTGCTCGAGTCATCATCCTTAGATTGGCTCGACTGCTGCATCGAGTCCGCTTTTGTCACTGCCTTCTTGTTTCGATTTGCTTGAGGCTTGGCATTAGTTTGTTCATCGAGCTGATCACCTGAAACAATGTCGATAGTGTCTTTCCCAACCATGTTTTGCTTCTTCAGGAAGTTTAGGATCTGCCAATTTTTTTCCCATATCGAATAAACAAGCAGAATTAGAAAATTCGGAGGCTAGGGTAAGATATGTTATCCCACAGCATTTCGAGTTTTTAAGCGAGGTATGTTTGAGAATGAGATATGAGTCAATTATATAGCTACAACTTGATACTGGGCATCTTACGTAGATTTCCAAGCAACCAATTCTTATTTATCTTAAGATTCAAGCTCGTAAACGACTATGCTCTAGAACTATGTTTGCATGCCAACAGTGACAAGATCCAATGTCCTAATAGTTTCATCCTTCTCTATTTAGAACTCTATCCCTACAAGAAAAGAGATGGTGTTGCAGGGAATCAGTGAGATTCTATGATCCTGTGACTGTTACTGCATCGTGTGAAAAATTACTACCTCGATAACGAAAGTTACTCACCTCGCCCTAAATCACCACACGTATCGAGAAAATTACTGCCGCACCGAGACACTTACTGTCGCAAGATATAATCCTATGTTTTCGTGCACGAGACTGTCGACATAGCCCAGGGGACAGTACGTGGATCTGAACCAGATATATGTAAGAGATACAGGGCATGGAGTACATTGAGAATGGGCAGGCGAGTCTTTGGCAGCGGATAGAGACCTGTCTTGTACCCTTCCATAGATGAGTTGGTTGGTGCGAGTTTTGAATAGCTGTTGATGTCAATATGTGGACCATGATCACAGCAAGTTGAGTTACTTGTTGAAAGTTTATGCCTTTCGAATGAATTCGGAGCTTGTTTTTAGATTGGTAGTTGTGGAAGAAACTGGTAGTTTGGGTCCACGACCCCTTCAGTTCAAGCATTTAACAACAGATGGAGCGAAATCAGAGTATCCCGAACGGCGCTACGACCTTCTAGCAGATTGTTTTCCTCCAGAAATGTAGATTCGGAAGAAGCACAATCAATCATTTTAACACTTGAAACAGACACTCGGCTATACTTGTCCCCCTAGCGTCAATCAAATGAGCGTCGGATTAGGACAGGTGGTAATTCAGAAGAGATGAGTCACAACAACTTGTGAGGGACACCGACATATTAGCCGACTTGATAAATGGATAGGTCGGACTCATCTGGCGGACTCATCTTAAATGTCACAGTCTTCGCTTCTTTTCTTTTCTTTATTTGTTTGGAGGAATTTGCAAAACTGCAATGTACTTTTATGGATTTAATGAAGGAGAAGTAAACCTTGGTACGTATCGCTATAAGATTAAAAACCAACAAAATCTAATGACAAAATCTAATGTCACAGACAGTTCTTTTGTTTCTCTACCTCTTTTGCACCATAGACGATTCTTGAACATCGATACGTTCCTAATCGATTCAGCTCATGTTCAAATATAAAAGATTGACCGGCCGTCCGACTTTTTAACCATTTTTTTTCTTACTCAAATGGTTATCTGGTTCCTACAATCTATGCGGAGACCAGTTTCTATAGGTTGAGCTGATGTAATGACACCCACGGACCATATCCATCTGGTTTGCTACCTTTCAGACTCTTTAGTCTTTATGACCATTTGCCTCTCAAATTAATCTTGCTATCTTATTCTACAGGCTTCACTCAAAGAAGAAAACTTTCAGGACTTGACAAGGACTAGAACATTTGGGAGATTTTCACTTCACCTACTTGTTTTCCTTCCCCCAACTGAAACAAAATTGTCGGGCTATCAACTAGCCATAGTCCCGCATCTAAGCAGAGCCATTCCTTGTGAACTACCATTAAGGCAGGAACATACCTGGAGCTGTTTCGAAGCCACAGCCAGCTGTGAGATTGTGTTGCCATCATCATCCTTGGCAGTCACAAGTTCGTCTGCATCTCCATCTTCACTGACCTTTTCCACCAACTTCTTGAGCGCATTGAACTGACTGTTCTTCACGGCCAGGTGAAGCGCCGTCTCGCCGCGAGCAGTGCGTTCCTTGAGGGCTTGAGGGCACTGAGAGAGCAACTCCTCGATTACCTTGACCCTGCCCTTGATGGCCGCATAGTGGAGCGGTGTCCGGCCACCTTTGTCCTTGATCATGCAAAGATCAGGGCCTAGTGTTAGAAGCTCCCTCATGACTTCCAAATTCCCAGTGGCCGACACAATGTGTAATGGTGTGAAGCCATCGGGGTTCAATTCCCTCGTGAAGTTGGGCTTCCTGCTAACAATCTCCTTCACAAGTTCGCTATTTCCAGCGAGCGCAGCCACATGAAGAGGAGTCTCTGCCGTTGGTCCCAGCATGGCTTTGTCCAGAATCAGCGGATCTTCGGCCAACAAGGTGCGGAGAGAGGTGACATCTTTGTACTGGATAACGTTGGAGAGCCTCGGATCCATAGGAATTTGTCCTGAACGATGAGCCTTGTGCTTCTTTGGTTTGCCTGTGGTTGTTGACGATAGTTTTAGAAGCTTGGTTCATTGCATTTACGCACAAAGCAAAGATGTGACTCCACCACGACCCAAGCAAGCACCGTGGTTTCCACCCTCTTTCAGAGAATGGACATTTGGCAGTTGATGGAACTGTTACACAAACCAGAGGATCAAACTTCCAGACTGTTAGGTACACTGCACAGTGTTAGGTACACAGCACACTCGACATTGGTTTGGGCTTTAAAAGCCCCTACACATGCGAACACCTGTCAATCCGATGACCTAATATTAGCCCACGAACGAAGAAGAAAAATGCGAGATCGTGTAAGTCTCGCCATTACGGACATCATCTTTGGTGAACAGTTCGGTCACCCTTGATCCATTGGATTGAAGACACTATTTTACCTGATACAGGAGTACAAGGAAAGATGGCTCTACACATATATACGATTATGCACTCATGCATTGAAATACGAAATAGACTGGAGGATGTTAGCACATTCCAAACCAAAAAGGGATTGAAAGTTAGTGACAATGATCAGCTGAGTGATGATAACACCAAGTGACAACCATCAAAAGCTTCTGTACATGTATACAATCTGACACGCTAAACTATGAACTTCCTAAAGGAGCTTGAATATGGTCAGTTTCAACCCTATCTTGAGGTTGTTTCCTAAGTTTAGCATGTGAGCTGTCTAAACCTCTATCCAAACACATCTAATGATTTTGCATCAACTCTGAGGATTCACAAAGTATTAGCACCAAAACACCCTGCTGACCTAGTCTTCTTCATCGTAGTCTTCATCATCCTCATCCGTCCTTCTATTCAAGTTAGCGAGCTGAATGGGATCGATAGCCATCTTCTCGACTTCGGAAAGGGACCACCCAGGATATTCCTCATGCTTCAATTCAGTATTAGGAGCTGCTGATGCACTGGTCGGACCAGAAGCTAATATGGATTTTGAGTCCCCATTTTCATCTAAATCCACATTCAGGTCAAAGTTCCGAACAGGCAGTTCTGCAGATCTAGGAGTAGGAATGCTCTCTTTTAATTCATTGAGATGGTCACCATTTTCTGTCCCTTCAAGATCCTGATTCAAATTGTCCAGCTGAGAAACATCTCCATCGACTTCGAGCTTCTCATTCTGTGCAGTTGCATCCCCCTCTGAGGCTCGACCACCTCGCCCACGACCCCTACCTCTGCCCCTACCCCTCCCTCTGCCAGCACTGCCTGTGTGACCAGTATCGTTCTGAAATTGAAATGGCACAGATAAGAAACATTTAAATTTGTCAGCAAATCAGAAATTCAGTTTAATAAGGCCGAATGAGATTCAGAGACCAGATAACAATCATCTTGAGGTGCAAGAATATATTACTATGCTGTTATTCTTCAAAACTGGTTACATCCAAACAAAGAAATGCTACAGAAGCATATTACTGACAAACAAAGCTGCAGTAAGTTACTTATTGGACACTGCTAATACTATGAAGTTAGTAGAGCGGCAAAACTACCTATAAACTACAAGGCTTTGTTTTGAAAGGGTGGGCAAAGAAACAAACTTTTAATTTTACCTCACTCTTACTCTCGCAAATTTTCAAATTCTCAACTTTACACAAACATTTTCAACCCCTCCACTTTCTCTACCTCCCCAAACGCAGCATAAAAGAAAAGTGATTGACAAACACCAACTAAGCATTCATCCACGGGCATGACATACAGTGTAACCAATGGGCTGGACAATCGAGATGACATGATAAGGCAAGCCACATAAAGGAAAATGAAAGGAATGATGATAATATCCATAATCATGGAAAACATTACCATGCGGCTCCTCTTTGATTCATCATCAGTGTCATTTTCCCCATCATCAACCACTTTCCTGATAATCAGATACATAATGTGAAATTAATAGTCATATTACCTCACTGAAATGGTATACCTGTAAATTCACATTTAACTAACCTCCTTTTAGCAGCAGACCGATCATCTCCAGCAGTGTCAGAACCACCTAAATCAGGAACCTTGCTCACAATTTCCCTCAAGAAATCAAATACGTTAAAGGTTTGAACACACTGCTTCCTGCGATTAAGGAGCAGAGTTATTCACCTCAAAACAACTATTTTAAGGAAAGAAAGAGAGGAGAGAGGGAACACTAAACTCTGCCATATTCTCTTTCCAAGGAAAAATAAGGGAGGAGGAAGATAGAGAAAAGTGCTCCCCAATCAGGAATCCCATACATACAATTTTGCATGCTTGAAGGGGGCAAAGGAAGAGAAAAGCAAGCAGTGGAGCAATTCTCCCCAGCACAACAAGGGAATCTTGACTGGGAAGGAAAGGAAGAGAAAGAAAGAGAAAGGGGGAAGACAAAATAATATAAGTCTGCTTACAGATGCAAGGAGTTTAGTGTCTTAGCTCCCCTCTTCGAGGTTATATCATATGTCCGATCACAAAGGTCTTGCAGGAACAGTTCCAATGCCTTAGCTGAAGATTATGAAATAAGACAATGAGCATTGATTTTTCATAGTAGGATTTTTCTAGCTGACATAAATGAGATCAACTGCAAAAGCAAGTCTCCAGGCCAATCCTATGAATTACGAAATAGAGAAGAATAAATCAACCAAAATGCAGATGATGTACACTTACAAACAAGAAGAGGCACAGCCATAGCAATCTTCCCAACATCCTCATCAGCTTGCATAATTTTTTTAATCCGGGCCTATAAAGGGAATTGTTGTCAATCATACAAAATTATGCCATAAACAGTAAAATGGATGGAGGGACAACAGGGAAGAGAATGCCAGGCACATGAACCTGAAGCACAAACATCAAGACATTGGGCAACAAACCAAGACAGTTTTAACTTGGACATCACAGTGACGTAAGACACATTAAAAATCATCCATCTGTATTATAAGCAGACATCAAGTTTCCTACCCCTGTTTTCAAAAAAAACACTATGTCCACTTGTGGTTTGATCCTAACGCGAGCTCAACACTTCAGTCATAAAGTATTTCAGCACTCGACCATTGAGCCTTAACAATTAACCATTTGCTCTCTACAAAACTTAAAACAAGCTTGACAAATCTGCGTCTGCCAGCTCAATTGCATCATCAGCTTATTTTCTGTATATAACTTCACCTTGAATTTTCTTTAAATGATTGCCTTCTGCGCTAACATCAAACATCCATTCCTACCTCGTGATTTGTGCAAGCACTTGAATAAAGTAGTTTTGTAAAATCGGCCAATTCTGCATACAGTTTTCACTTCTTTTCATTTTGAGAATGCCAAAAAAACACTAATGTAGAGTTCATCTAATTGCTTCTCCAACGGCAAGAAGAAGAACAAGAACAAGAGAAGGGGGAAAATCCAAGCGTCTAATTGAGAATGGACAAACAGTTCCAACTATTAAAGGTTCTTTCAGCCATATAATGCGGACAGAATAGACGTTGGCTTCTACAAACTGGCACTCATTTACCTAAAGAGACCATAAGCTGAGTACAAGCACAATTCAACCTGTGAAACACTTTTTACGGAAGTGATAATAGATTTGCATCGAAGAAAATGCAAGTGATAATAGTGTGACTTTTCATTATATAGGCTATCAATTTGAATTTCGCACATTACATAGTTAGTAGTTTGCCATTTGTCCTATAAGGGCTTGTGTAGTTTTTGCGCACAAGAGGCAATTGTATCACTATTTGAGTTCCTAGATTTCTTTAACCTATGCTCCAAAGAGGAACAAAACATCCTCATTTTTACTGGCTAAGGAAACAAGTTGACTTCTAAAGCTGATTGCTCTTTCTTCAGTTTTTCACTAACATTTAACAGAACAATGAGCAATCAGATATCCAAAAGGAGATTCTTCCTCAGCAAACCATCCTCCCAAGAGAAAAAGAAATCTATCGATTCAGATGTCCGTCAAATTCTAATTAAAATTCTTTCTTTAATGTCCTACAAAGACTACAATAGGCTTAACCAACCCACTCTCCAACTTCTATGAATATAACCCCCCCCCCCCCC
>BCNH02000010.1:4190743-4219227 GCA_001662345.2 Metrosideros polymorpha var. glaberrima | reverse complement strand
CCCCCCCACTGAATCCATGATCAATTAGACACGGGAAAAAAAAAACCCGCATATAATCACAGTCCAGAGCACAAACTCAGGCCCGGCAGATAGAAAAAAAAAACCATGTAAACACGCCCCATGCACGACGCGTTCAGCTGAGCTAAAAACAAAAAGGAAAACCTAAACACACCAAAGAGAAAGGGGGCAAGAAAAACACAACGGTAACAGGGTCGCGTGGCCAGAGAAACCAGCGTTTTGCTCACCGCTGGGAAGCGAGTGTCGAGCTTCTTCCTCATGTCGCCAGGCGGTCGCCAGACGGAGGAGGCAAATAAAAACCCTAAGAAACGCGAAGGGGACGAGCGGCGAGCTCTCCGCTCTTGCCCTAGCGGTCCCTGTCCAGCGCGGAGGGGGAGGGAGATAGAGAGCGAGAAACAGAGCCTTCTTCCTGACCAGGACGAGTACGGAGGACGGCGACGAGAACCGTTCTGGAAAGAGAACGAAGCAGAGGGAGGAGGAGGAAGAAGAAGTAGAAGAAGAAGCAGCAGCAGCAGCAGCGGAAGAGGAAGAGTTGCGACTTCACTTTTCTCTGGAAAACGAAAAAGAAAAACCGCCTCCAATTCCCTCGCTTTTTCTTTATTTATATGGCTTTCTTGAAATTTCGTGGCTTTTATTTATTTATTTTTCTTAAACCCCGGGCTGGGGATTAAGTTGGGCTCGAATCTTCTACACTCTCGTAAGCGTGGGTCCCTCGGGGAGGTACAATCGCCGGTTGCCACGTCATCGCGTTCTGTTCCAACTTCTTCTTTTTTTGTCATACTGTTCCAACTTCGTTAGACCGTTTTTTTTTCTTTCTCTCTCTCTCGCCGTTAAGTCACGGCGACGGTAACCCGGGTAAACGGGACCGCGGTGACCGCGCACAAATTTTTTTTCGTAAAAACATTTTATTTACCTCACGAGAATTTTATTAAACTTTTTTTGGCCGAAAAGTTTATTAAATTGATATATATACATATACAAAAGTCCCACCGCCGCGATTATTAGGATGCTTTTTGGGTTTTGACTTCCCAACATCCTAAACGAATTTCCTAGCGTGTGTAATAAATCGATAAAAATTGTCATGCAATCATTCGTTTTTTGCATGAGATGTTGTGATTGATTAAAAAAATTTATCGCGATGCTCCGATATAAACACATATTGAATAATTATTGTCGTGCCTTAAAGAAAATGTAATTTAGTCAAATAGTAGTTCGGGATACGTTGATCTTACCTCGGTCTTTGTAAATTTATAAAAGCGTTGAATGGATATCGCTTCCATCAAAATTGCATTGTCATGAGTTTTGTTTCGATATCTCCTGTAGAAAAAAAATTTCACTTTTATAAAATTGATTCGAATACATAACTCACAACGTGGTAGGAGTAGGTCAATTTTCGAAATTAAAGTTTGCACGTGGTTTTAGGCTGGATTTGATTCAGCATTCTCAATGAGTTTTCGGCCTTTAAAACTTCTTAAGGAAATAGTGGAATGTTTGGCAAGCAGTTTTCGATCAAATTCTGGCTTTGAAAATGCTGAAAACTCAATATTGAGGCTACGTTTGGTTCAACATTTAGAAAGCCCCTTGAGGAAAATGCAAAGCAGTTTAGCCAAGGGGCTTTGGGGGAAATGCAAGACCGTTTGGTAAATTGTGCTTTGAGATGAAAGCTGTTTGGTAGAATCACATTTGAAAAGTCCATTTGGTTAATTAATTTAAGCTTTTTTATTTTAATTTGTTTAAAATTGAAAAATAATGTATGCAATTTTTTTAAGTTAAGTATTGACAACAATGTTAGATATATGTATTAACAAAGTTACAAATTAGAAAATAAAAGAAATGAGACGTTCAAATGAAAAATTGCACTTGCGCACAAATGAAAAATAAAGGCCAAGAAGTGAGACCTTCACGCTTATACAAGGCTGATATGTTTTTGACTCGCCCAAACAAGATCAAAACAAATGTTACATAATCTTATTACTGATCACACATCATCTTATTACTGATCACACATCAAGCGTGCGGGCATTATCAACTTCATGCATGAGGAAGCAATAAAAAGAGAGTAATCAACGAAGACTACAGGACTCTAAGGAGGCTTGTGTTGTCCAACTCGATGAAGTGCAAATGGGTCGAACATTATCGCCAAGTCAAGGTACGAGGGAAACTTATGTTTGGTAGCATGCTAACTATAAGCTTGGTGCAGAAACTGAAGAGTGGTTCTGGAAGCCCTGGCTCTCATGGAGGTCGTGAGACTATATCTAGTAATTTAGTCAAAGGAAAAGGATTACATGACATTCAGAAACAGAAGTATATAGGTTTTACTCATCTTTTGGCACTTGTGTGCTTAATTAGATAGAGGGAATTTTGTAGTTCTTCCAAACTGTCACTAAACTGGAAACCTTTGGTTTCCCGAAGCATGGTTGTGCTGTAAGAAGAGAGACTTAACTGAACCTAATGGAAAAATTACTATCAAATAGCAGTACAATGATAAGCTAACAGAAGCTCAAGGACATAAAGTTTATCCAAAAGTAGCTTTGGCAGTATAACCTGCATGATATCCCATTAATTAAACCTTGTGTAGCGATTGGTATAAGTATTTGCCCATTGATGGATCTTGCTTCAGTCCAAGAAGTCCGTTCGCAATGCCTACTGATGGGGGTGCTCTTTTGCTAGATTCTTTACATGTCGCTGATGATCAAATTCAACTTCCTTTTCCACGAACTCCCTTTGCAAACTTCAATATCTCGTTGCAAATTAGACCCGTAATTCTTCAAATTTTCCACAGACTTCACCAAGCTCTCCCTGATTTTCTCTGTCACTACTCCTAAAGGAGCATTCGGAGCCTCCAAACACAACTTTATCTCTAAAATTCTCAAACTTTCGGCAGGATTTTGTAGTTGAGCAATCTCTCAAAGCTGATGATACCCCAAAAGTCTCTCTACTTCTAACTTTCACCGCTGCAGGACTCCTCGGAATATCTCACTCTCTTTGCCGAAGACTCCCTCAAACCCTCACCGAAAGCAAGTCTTCTCATCTTTTCCACTTCTCCGTTTGAAACGCCAAGGTGAGACTCAATATCAACTCTCTGCATCATTACCACCTCCACCTCCACCTCCACCGAGAAACCCAAATCCTTGTCCCTCCCCAGATCGACAGCCCTCCCGCTATTCGAGCACCCCCAATCGACAGCCACCATGTTGCCTTCGTTCGCGGAATGCTCGAGCGGCTTATGGTAGACGACCAAAAGAGAGCATTAGAAAATCTCACCTGGAGACGAAGAGGAGATCGAAGTGCCGGAGACCGAGCAAATTGAAGTGGGCGAGTGGAGAAGAGATGGAGGCAAAGTGCAGAGCGGATCAAACGATGTAGAAGAGGTGAGCAAAGTGTAGAGAGCGAGCGGAGAAGAGGTAGAGAAGTGCAGAGAAGGAAGAAAAGATGAAAAGAACGATGTAAATCTGAGGGTTAACTTCTTAAGAGGGGTAAAATTAGGCTTTTTGTAAGGTTTTGAGGGCAAAATAGGCAACTGACTAATTTCATTAATTGAGGCCTTCAGCATTCCGAAAAATGCTGAAAGCTCAAAACTAGTGGGGGACTAGCTTTGAGCTTTCAGCCTTTTCAATGCTAACTTTCACCTCAAAGCTTCTTGAAAATGATTGGCAAATACCTTATATTTGCTCCAAGGAGCTTTGGGGCCTCAAAGGGCTTTCAAAATGCTGAACCAAACGCAGTTTGAATGCACTAGTATTGAGCTTTCAGTATTTATAAAGCTAAATTAAATCTACCCTTAGTTTGGGCTAGTGATGCTGCCTTGGGGTCTAGGGCGTCGTTCCATAAATACCTCTTTTGTCCATCTGTGATTTTCCGATTTTTCGTTTTATTTGTTTATTTATTGGACAGGCCTTTTCGTCATTTAAGTTAACATTGTTTCGTTGGAGTGTGGACAAGTTTTGTCTTTTCTCTTTCCTAGTCGTGTGTTTTGAATGCACGTGTCGCCCGTCCTTGGACTTAGGTGTGCTTTTGCAACGTCACATCTTCATTGATTGACAATTCTCAATTGAGAAATATATCCACCCCGAAGTTAATGCGCATTGGATAATTTCAATTGCATCCTAGATTGAGGTTCAGCAAACTCATTCAAAGTCTTGTGAAAAAAGTTGTGGAAAGGGCAATGACATCATTATTTCGTGGTGTCTAAGGGTTAATATCCCAAAAATTCAAACTGATATATATGTGATAAATTTACTCTAAATTAATTTATTGATTATGAAAAATTTCAAATTAATACATTTGTGATAAATTTACTCTAAGATTAATTTTTTAAAAATAATAATAACTTAGTCGATGTTTCTTCAATTAGCTCATTTTCTAGTAATAGAGTTCAATTCATTTTCTCTGACAAATCCTAAAATTTATGATAAATTTGTCATAAGTGTGTTGATTTTTGATTTTTTGTGGTCAGAGAATTTATTTGAGATAAATTTATCACAAGTGTATCAATTTGAGGTAAATTTGTCATATGTGTGCTAATTTGAAGTTTTTCGTGGTAATTACTTGTTATAAAAAGAAGTTTTCTTTTCGGTTTAGAATATATATGAAAAGGAAGTGCGAAATAGAGTTGCAGGCGGTGGCACAGCCGTCATCTAGGCAACAACCTGATAATTGGTTTGCCTCCTTTTTTTCTTTTTTTTTTTATGTGAGTCCATATCGATGTTTATATCACTATTTTAAATCGACGGACTGAGTAGAATATAAAAATGTGTTGGGCATGTGGTTGAATAACAATTTAAGGATAGCATTGAACAAATAATGACAGTTTGGAAACAACAAACGTCGTTATTCCATACTTATGGAGAACTAAGTCGCATGTTTTAACCCTCGGTACTTCCATAATTTCTTTGATACCGTTGGGTAGTGTTTGCGACAACTTTAAAATGTCAAAAGTCGCTCCTTTTGTAATTTTTCGTTAAAACTTCTATTATGTTTTATTTTGAACATCGTATAAGTTTTTTTGCCTAACTATAAATGTCGATGTTAATATGGTATTTAATATGAATTCAAATATTATCATAAACTTATATATTGGGCTCTCTTTATGCTTGCCTGCCACAAATTTCTTAGCAAGAAATGCGATAAATTTCCAAAGATCCAAGGTTCTCCATACTATGCGGGACTAAAAATCCATATGCTGAAAGGAAGCAAAAGTAAAATGCTAGAAGTGCAGGGGCCTGTTTGGGGATAATTACCCAATCAGTTTTAAACATATTGCACAACTATCATTTTAGTTATAAACTTTTCAATTTGGCCAATATAATTCTAAACATTTGTACGAAATTCCAATGTAGTCATTTTGGCCTATTGCTACGAGAAATCGTCAACGTGGCGATCCACAAATTGTCAACATCAGCATGCCATGTAGGACGATTTGTGATAACTGGACGACACATCAGCAATTTTCGGCAACAATTGATAGAAAGGACAACATTACAATTTTACCAAATATTTAGGACTACATTGGCTAATTTGAAAATTTGAGAAGTGAATTGGCATTTGTATAGTAAATTCACGATTGATTGGGTAATTTTCTCGTTAGTTTGAGTGATTGTTTTCTTTTTATATCCTCCTTTTAATTTTTCTTACATTTAACACATGGTCCCCTTTTCTTATTTTTCTTCCATTCTCGAGTTTTAATTGCCAAGTCAATAGATAAATTATTACACATTTTCCATATCATTTCCCTTGTACGATAAAAAGAAATGGAGGCCTTGAAAAACACATCCTCCATTTTCATGCTTGCCGGCTTTTCCAGTTCCGCCCGACCAGTTCCATTCCACTCCGTCGTGCCAATCTCGACGTCGAGAGCCACCGCCTGCGGTGACAAAATGGATAACCTCCTCGGGGGACCAAAATGGAAAAATCAGAGAGGGGGCGGGGGCGAAAAAGAGACGTGGAAAGAATTGGAGGACGAGGGAGGAGGAGAAAAGGCCGTTCAAGGAGGTTCGCCGTTCCGTTCAGTTAGTAAAAAAAACAGTCTGCTTCAACGGACCCAAAAAAGAAATATCGATTTACATATTATAAATAAGAAAAATTGGGGACGAATATCGGAAAAACAAAAACCCTATTCTTATTCAGTTTTGAGCCTCGTAATTCCTATCCGTCTCCACCTTCTCCCTCGCTCTCCCTCTGTGAATCGCCACTCCGTCGCCGACCGACCGGCCGGCCGATCGATCGATCGGGCCTCGTTCCTCTCTCGATCAAGGTCAGTCTCTCTCTCTCTCTCTCTCTCTCTCTAGCGACTGTTTTGTCGATCTCTTCCAATTGCGGCATTCGCGTTGATCGGCGGATTTGCGAGGCGGAGTCCGGCGTTTGATTTCCGATCCGTTCTCTGATTTTTTTTTTCTTTCCCCTTCCTTACCGTCGCGTGTCTAGTGATTCGATTCGAGTGGCCGGAGTTAGGTATCGGAGACGGAAGAGTCTCCGTTCTACAGAGTTTTCGCGATTCTCCCTCCTTAATTCATGATCGGCCGATTTTGGCGGTGGCGGTGGCTTGTTCGTTCGATTTCTTCTTTTTTCTCCCTCCATTTTTTATTTTCCGGAGGGCTTGACCTTTTCTAGTTTTGCCGGTGAATTGGTTGTCAGAGCGGCGTGATGATGTATAGGGATTTTCCGATTTTACGCGGCTCCTATTGGTGTAATTACGGAATGCGCGAAATGAGTGCATGCTGCTGCATTTGGTGGGTTACTATATTTTTATCACTCGCTTAGGTGTATACCTAGAAAGAAGTTAATTTTTTCTGGCCTTTGCGTGCGTTTCATTATTTTAATTCATCCGTGGCTGTTGCGCAATTTTTGTAGTATGCTGGATTATATGTGGTCAAGAGGTTCAATGTCAGTTTTGGTGACTGAGAAATGGCTCTTGCACGGAGCATTGTTTGTTTGATGATTCTCCTAATGTCTGTTGAGCAATTCTGGCCGACTGATTGTTAGGTCTATCTACATTATAGACGGTATTTGCTTTCCGGATTAGAATTTTCCTTGACCGAGGTATTCGTCTCAGTCTCAAGAAGAAATGATTTGTTTGGCAAGTAATATACGGACCAGGCTTCGACCAAAAAAAAAAATTTATCGGGATCAGGCTGGACTCTGAACTTGAGACGCGGAAGTCAGCTTTCATCTTTTGAATCCTCCATTATAGATTTATGGCGGAGATCACTGCAACAACAGAAATTCTTGATATATGTCGAGGGCCGTGCATGTTTTTAAGCCAGCATTTGTTTGTTTTTTTTTTTTTTAAGGTTCATGATTTTATCGTACTTGCTGTGATGTATTTGCATTTCGGATTTTTCGTTTTTTTTTTTTTGCTCTTCGACCAATGCCAATCTTACACTCTGAATACGTGCTGGAGTTTGCATGTCGTCCATCATGCAAGTAAGTCTGATTAGTCAAGTTGTGGCATAGTACTCTGTTTTAGTCACTTCCCTTTTGGGTGAAGATGATGGTGATTGCATGCAAGCTCTGCCTTTTACTTTTAAGTTCATCTCACACTTTTCACGTACGCATTGGGAATCATCTTTCTCTTTCACATTCCTCCTCGAATACAGAAGACCACTCATATTAACGGCTTTTGTCAACTGCAAAAAGCATTGGTTTTTGACGGGCCAAACAAGGAACTGAACGCATAAATATTAAATAGTAATCCCAAAGGCATCCAGGCATCAAACGTTTTTGTGGGGTTGTTCTGGATTTTGTAGTTATGGTTGAACCTCACACTAACCTCACGGGGGATTTGATGATTTAGACTCTAGAGAGTGTAGTCAGAGCAGTTGGGATATTATCGAGATGAATGCTGGCCTCTCTGATAATTTCTTGAGGGATTAAATGCATGTTCATACCTTTTTCTGTATAAGTCATGCGAATAGCTGCTGTTTTCATCAATCTAAAGTGTAGGCTAATTAATGTCACTTCCTCATGCTCTGTCGTCGAGATTTGTGTTTACAGGATCTAGTCTGCATGACTGATTGGTGGATTAAATAATTTGTAATGATCTTGAGTAGACTGTGGAATTGAGTCTGTTCGGTTTGTCATGCGCTTTCTAGAATGTCTTTGCCCTTGAAGGGGATGTGCTGTTTACTTTAGAATCACTCAAGCATAAGAAATGAAATCTTTTATCTGTTTCCATCCCTAGTTTCTTTTGTGGCCCTTATTTTATGATCCATAAAATGATTAAGGCTCATTCCAAGTCAGGTGTCTGGACTTTGATTTTTGTTTTCCCCATGTCCTGTGAGTTAAGGATATGGTC
Organism: Metrosideros polymorpha var. glaberrima; assembly: GCA_001662345.2. Lineage (NCBI taxonomy): Eukaryota > Viridiplantae > Streptophyta > Magnoliopsida > Myrtales > Myrtaceae > Metrosideros > Metrosideros polymorpha. The sequence goes on along the minus strand of BCNH02000010.1, from coordinate 4,210,916 downwards.
CCTGAAAGTGTTCCTAGATGGTAGCTTTTCAAAGATTGAGTGCATTGCTTCTGATTGTTGATGTTGTCCCAAAAATGTCCATGGACATTAATATTTCTGTGCTTACTATAGTCACCCTAAAGTATTTAGAAGACACAACTCGAAATTCTCTGAGATGTGATGGCTACCCTCTATTTACAACCTATCAAGGGGCTGTTTTTGCAGTCTCGTGTTTGGCTTCGGTTAGTGGGTTACTTGTCATAACTTTCATTAATAGAAGGATGGTGCTGCCTTTCCTATTATAAGATGTTTCAGTGTTCTTGTCACCATGTAATTTTTTCTGAAGTGCGAAAGAGAAAATGTTTACTAATTATAACATGTTTACTTGTATCTTGTTGACTTTGGCTGATTTGTCAATTCTGTTATACTGGGAGAATTAAAAGCAATTTTGTTATGATCTGTGATGTTTCAGGTACTTACACGCTTTTAGATATGTCTCCAGCAGCCAAATCCAAGTCTAAGGACAAGAAGTCTGGGAAGGAACCGATAAAGGCTGCTGCTTCCAAGCCCTCTGGACCTGCAACTGTGGGTTCTGGAGTCCCTGCCAGTGCATACAACCCTCTTTTAGGAACATTCCATTCTCTTGAAGCAGTGTCAAGTTCATCTGCTTTGCCTCTTCAAGCTAATGGTCGCTTCAGGACTATTGATGAGACGGACGAGCAGACTGGCTCGCTTGCCGTGGGCGTCGAATTCGATTCTGTCTCCAACAACGGCAGCTGGTCCGGTGAGTCGGAAGACCATAAGGAAAACAAGTCTAATCTTCCTGGTCGCCAGGAGTCTGTCCCAGGAGCTGACAGCGACAAAAGAGAGAAAGTCCGCCAAAAGAATGAGAAGAAGCACCAGCGTCAGAAAGAGAGACGAGCTCAGGAATTGCATGAGCGATGCAGCGGCTATCTTATGTCAAGAAAGCTTGAAGCACTTGCTCAGCAGCTTGTGGCAATGGGCTTTTCTCATGAACGGGCAACCGTGGCTCTTATAATGAATGAAGGCAGAGTGGAAGAATCAGTTGCATGGTTGTTCGAAGGGGGTGAAGAGGCTGATAATCAGAAGGATAAAAAGTTTGGTGGGACTAACTTGAAAATTGACATAACAGAAGAGCTTGCTCAGATCACAAATATGGTATCCAAGTTTAAGTGCTCAAATCAGGAGGTTGAGAGAGCTGTTGTCTCCTGTGAGGGTAATCTTGAGAAGGCAGTGGAATTGTTGAGAACTCAGAAGCAAGAATTATCTTCTGCTCCTTCTAAACCAGAAGAAAGTGGAGATCCTTCTAGTTTAAGTAATGGCAAGCTTTCAGCTACTGTTGCCATGAACTCTGGGAGGTCCCAGCTTAAACCAAATCCGTCTTTGTCAGCCCAGCTGAGAAGAGATGAAAGAGACTATAATTACACAAGAAGTGCAGGGAATGCGAGTGGTTATTTGGAGTCCGTTCCGAAGAATGTGCAGTCTGCAAAGAGATTTCAGCAGAAGTCGGAATGGACGAAACCCCAAAACTCTGCAATGCTGGCTGAGAAGAGTCGACCTGGTGCTGGATCTGGTTCGATGGTAACACCTGTTCATGTGTCACCTTCACTGGCGAAAGGAGAGACCCGTTATGTTGCTGTTGGAGGTGACTTAAAACATCTTCCTCTAGGAACAGTCCGTGAGCCGGTTATCATGATGCAGCGACCACAATCAGCCAATGCAAAGCAGGTTCCGGCTATAAGTGTTGGCTCGCCCCCTGGAACAGGTGCCGGTTGGCATCCTTCTAATGGCATTGACTTCATGAAGTCAGGTGCATTGCTGCCTCATAATCCTAGCAGTAGAAGCCTCGGCACGGGCAATCCGAGTTCGGGTCAGATATATCCCCATCTTTATTATCAACAACAATTGGGTCTCGGAAGCAGTCAGTTGGAGTCACCAGGTACAAGCCGAATTATGGGTTTTCAACAGCATCAACAATTCATACCAGGTGGTGGTATGGGAGATATGCCTGGGACAAGCCGAGGTAATGGTTTGTGGAGTAGAACGAGTGCACCTCCTACACTCGCGGCTGCTTCTTCCCTTGGTCTGTTTTCTGGGTTGGGTTCTTCTGGTTCGTCGGGGGCTGCTTCTCCAGTTGACTGGAGCAACAGTTCAGTGGGGCAGCAGTTCGATTACACCAATGTTGACTGGTCGTTGGATCGGGGCTTGTCTTCTCCAAGATCCACCAATTGGTTGATGGGGTTGACCTCTTTAATGAAGAACAAGGCGACCATGTTTGATTCAGAGGTTCCTACAGCGGGTTCCAACATTGGCATGAGACCTGCTCCCTCCAATGGGAATGGCGTTTCTCTCGTAGGACTTCAAGACTCATCGGGAGCGACTACAGAAACATCTGCTCCGGGTTCTCGGGAGTGGACGTCCCCTTTTGAAGGAAAGGATCTTTTTAGCTTGCCTAGAGAGTTCGTCTCTTCCCCTTCTCTGTAGGCCTCTCAGATAGGATTTCAATGAGCGACAAATAAAATGGAAAAGAAGAAGGACTTGAAAAGGAAAGAATGGCATTTGGATTTCGTATCTGTGTTAATCTTGTTGCATGACCTTGTTGCGAGAAATGCATTGCAGTGTCCTTTGCTTGTCTTCTGTCTGCATGGAGAGAGAGAGAGAGAGAGAGAGAGAGAGAGAGAGAGAGAGGTTCCTTCATCTTTGCTTTTAATCAGAGGTAGAATCGGAGTATCCCCCCGCTTTAACCTCTCCGTCGTCACTGTGCTGTTGACCATTTACATTGCCGTGATGAATTGTCCGCCCCGGGCAAAAGAGCTTGTAAATTTACTCGAAAGTACAATTTTACACCTAGTTCCTGACTCTTCCAGCGACGCAAAAGAAAAACTTTCGAGCTTTGGTTTTGCTCTGCGACGTTTGGAGAAAAGGTTGAAGAAAGTGCTTATCATTCCAGATTTTTCCCTTCCCTTCCCTTCTTGGTATCAAAGTGGTGTCCAGAAATCCCTAGTAGACTAGCCGAGCGTTATTGGATTGTAGACCGAACTAGAGAGTAATTTGTGAGGGGCCCAAATCGTATAATCATGACACAAAAAGAAGGTTCACTTCTCAATACATGCAATGCAAAATTCTTTCGCAAACCGCTGGGTTAAGAGGAAAGGCATCCTCTCAAGTCTTACGCAACTATAAGATGGCATCAATTTAGGGACGATTAATTTCTGCGAGGAATCATTTATTCCCCTTGTATTCTTTATTAGGAAAGCTAGAAATAAGACCTTCCTCTATTGCAACTGGCCGCCAGTAATCCCTATTTATTCATTTCTTGAAGAAAAACCTTTCTCTTCATCGATTAGCACTTACAATATAATATCCTGGAAATTCATACAGAATATTGAAAAGCAAACTAGGAGGACTTGCTTGGCTTTTATCACGGCAGTGAGGAAAAACCAGAGCCTGCACCGCAAGCCCTCGTTGCTGTTGAAGCAGGTTCTCTGTACCATTGATTGGACTCTCGTGTGATGAAGTTAGCCTCTGCACAGAACAAATATTTCATCCAGATATCATGATCAAAGTAAATTTTGCATCCAAGAAAGGAAGAGGAAAGATTGCATTCATCTTTCTCACAGTTTGTCCGCTCTTGTTTCTACAACTTCTCTATGAAGACAACTATGATCTCCATCCTCTAACCCACCCAAGAATGTGAAGAAAGTTAATCATAAGCAATTGGAGGATGATTAGACAATATATGCCACAGTGAAAGACGCTTCAATCAACGACAGCGGATGCACATACAGGTAAGAAGTCCCCATTATTTACGGCGCAAAAACTGGATTACTGTCTCTGGTGTTGCAGGGCATAATTGGAGAAGGCTGGGCCATATTTACCAGGAAAACATCATGACCTCTTTAATATCCGGGTAGCAAGGAAAACTCGGGGATTCTCCCTTTCGTGGATCTTATGGGAATTATCGGCACTAAGCAACTCTTTACCAATCAAGCATATATTAAGAAAGAAGACTGTAGGGCTGTCCACAGAAGATAAGCATATCCAGGACGAAGTATTTTTTCTGAAATGGATCACCAGATTGTTCTTGTCAAATATTTTATAGCACTGAAGCCCGGTAACAGATTTTGCTTCTTGTTTTTTTGCTTTTAACCTGTCTAGGTCTTTATGGCCATTCCAACCAGAAGTATCACTATGATAAGCTTGCAATCATATCGTGAAAGGAAACAGACATGTAATTAGTTGACAATACTTAAGTAACTTACCCGATAAGAATACATCCTTGTAGTCTTCTTCATTGTAGACAAACAGTGGAGGGTCTGGTGAACCAACTCCGACAATTGTGCTCCCACTACATCAGACAAATTTGGACACCATAGGGAAATTAGTTTGTGGTAATAGAAGAGAATACATGATATCAGAACATGATGCTGGAACTTATAAGAAGATCTGAAAACGTTCAAAGCCAACTCTCTCAGGATGAGAGCAGACGCCACCACTAAATTAATAATAAAGAAACAGTGCAATCACACTGACATACAGCTCACTGTTCAAACAATTTAAACATAGATAGGATATTTCAAGTAATTGCACCAGAGTGACTTCCATTATGTTCATCACTTAGGATACCATTATGGATCACCAGTACCTTTTAAGGAAAACATTCCAATACAAGAACTCTCTTTCTAAACTAGAGTCCATAAAACCTTCAACTAACAGAACTGTTTTGGCCAAAAAGAAAAAAGAACTACCAGATTTTGATGAAGCTTATAGATGTTGGACAATCCTGGATGACAAAAATCCAAATGGATGCCGCAACTGTCATAATCCAGGCATCAGTTTCTATTCTAAACTTCAAACCCATGTTTGAAAATTAACAGTTTAGTTTTCTTTCAAAAAGCTATATTTTCAGAGGCAAGCATAATAAAAACCATCGACACAGTTTATCAAAGATGAGTATCTGGCCCTGGGACAGAAAGTGATGAAGGCAGAGAGTCCAAAAGTTGAGGTTGCTAGCGAAAATATTGGAGCTGCAAGTAACTATCCTGTGTGGTCAGCGATTCATTAGAAAAAAAATGAATCGGGATTGTATGAGGCTAAAGTCTGTGTCCTTAGCTTACAAGGTACACCGAAAGAATTGAGCAGTATGTTGGTATTATTTTGAAGTCATTTACAAGCCTTCTCACACCAACACATCTGCTAATGTTTTTCATCCTTGCATGAAAAAAGATCCACTTCAAGGTTTTTCTAGTTTTTTTGGTCAATGGATGAGAAATATAAGAACATGATATACCTCACAACAATTGGGGATTAGGTCGACGCTTCATTATCGACTCACTTTTGCAAAATTGATGAATGCCTCCTCCTATTGTATGAAAATCTATAAAAGTCTCTCCTTCTCAATCCTAATAAAATGACTATACATTTAAGCCTCAAAAGGCACATCAACATTATATGCTTTCGGTTATAATTTAAGCAAAGATATTCAAGAAATATATTCCTGACAACTTTACTCTCTGCACAGGATATTAGGACTTTAGACTGGTATCACTTTATTTTTTCTTTCTGTACCTTCCAGACATGAAAACAGCATCATACTGTCCACGGCCAGCAGCCATTATTCGCTGCTTTAACCTTTTAAGGGATGGCAGTACCTCAAACGCTGGAGCTTCTGCAAGGAAATATAAACATTTGAACTATGAAACTTCTGATTGTGACTAATTCTTTCTCTATGATGAACACCAGCAAATATAAAGATGAGAATATTTGATCATTAGTTTTTTTTTGGTCAAAATCAGTCTGGCATCATATAAGTATATATATTAATTGCAGTATGAAAGGAATTCTCTACAAATAAAACTATATAAATGAAAAAAGGTATCAATAATTGGTAGGTCACCAAGTCACACAGAATAAGTTTTCCGAACAGAAAGCAACAGAGGAAAGGCAAGATTGAGTGCTGTCATGTTCATTTACCCAAATCGTTGATGCATACATCTTGAGATATTCCATTCTTTGACAGCATTTCTAGCAAGGCTAAAGGATCAGCATTACTAGTCTTGTCCAACTGTAGATGCTGAGAATAGGAAAAAACGTCTTCAGACAAAATAGTCAGCTCATAGGGAGTAAGCTGACTATGAAAACTCACAAACTCTATTACCTTGTAAACTTCAGCAGTCGAACATGCCTGTGGAGGTTTTATTAGAACCATTGGAATGTCCAAGGATATAGGTGGAGGGATATCTTGAACCACCTAGAAAAATAAGGGCTATATAATGATTGGGTGGAACTTGGAATCATATAAACTTACCAAAAAAAAAAAAAAGGAAAAGGTACGGAAGAAGTACACAGAATAACCACATTAATGAATTAGAAGATGATCAGAAATTCATCATCTTCCATGCAGATGCATAGCAAAGGTCTATAAACACTCTAATCAACTAAGTGGCCGCAAGGCCAAGAGAAGAAAATCAGAATCTTGTTAGGATCAAGTTTTATTTCCTTCCAAAGCATTGACCTAGGCAAAGAGGACAACCATCATAGACTTCTTAAGCTCTTAGAGCAAATGAATGGAAACCATAGAAGTACTTTCTGCTAAAAAGACAACACTGGAAAAGTAAGGTTTGAACAAGCAACAAGAAAATAACTACCTACCAGCAAGTCTTCTGCAAATTCAGACGTACCTCACCTCGACCAGTGCAATAAGCAGCTCCATGGGAGAAGAAAAAGGGAATATCTGAACCAATTTCACCAGACCATTCTTGAAGTTCCTTCTCAGTTGCAATACAACTATTGAATTGGTTTGCCGCCCAAAGTGCAGTTGCTGCATTACTACTTCCACCACCAAGTCCTGCTCCAGTTGGTACTTTTTTGTCAAGATGGACCTGCCATATGTCCCAATTTGAGTCTCTGGTCAGATCGGAAAACCCTGAGCAAGACGTAGCTCTTGCAGATGTTCAGTTATTTACATTACACATAGTGATTCCGGCATAATTTACTCTAAAAATTGTGATTTCCTTATTAGTTGGAACTCTTGTCTACATCAATCTAAGATTAAGTTAGGGGCACCAATTCTGTAATTCCCATTGAGTTTGATGTTTACTGTACATTCAAAGACTTTTTTGCTTTTTAACATTGCCACAACTCTCTGGTAGTTTGTAATACTTCGAGTTAATGAAAGCCCTGATGTAATTTTGCTGAAGCAAATGGAACATAAGAAAGTCAATAGCATTTACTGTCTAGTGACAACACTTTCCGCCACACCTGCCAGTTTTGAAGTATTATCAGAATTATATGCTCCCATGAACAGACTCAAATACAAACAAAAGGGGCAGCTTCTCACCCAAAAGAATTTGTTGCTGCCTGTCTTTTTCCGGTAGAGATTCAGTGCCTTGATGATCTGCCAAACATCAAGGAGAATTACAATCACATATTAGATATCGTAATGATGCCAAGAAGAAGGTGACAGTGAAATGAACCAAATCCCTCAAGCATAGAAAATACCAAATTCTTGTCATCAAGAGGTACGCCAGACACATTCGTTGAAAGTCGATCCTTCGTTTGGGATGGCGACAAAGAGAACTTGATTATGTCCCCCAAACTTATTACCTGGAAGCACGAGTAGGTCATGCAAAGCACAACATATAGATTAACCCAACCTCAGAAGAACTCGTGCTACACAACTGTGCTTCTTTACGAACCCAACCCAGACCTTGATACATTTCGCACCATAAACAGGGACACGGAAGCAAAAAGGATGATCAAGATTAAGAAACCTTACATGAAACAGAGACGCCAGATCATGGTACCCATCCTCTCTCTTCCTAGTGATTCTCAAAAAGACATTAACCTGCTCCACAGATTACCAAATTCAATACAAGAACCAGCAGAATACATATAGCAACAATCATCAGAAATAAACTTAAAAAAAAAAAAAGTGGATAAAGCCCTAAATAAGAGGAGAGAAGTACCTTACAAGGCGAGAACAGAGTGAGCCTAGAAAGAGGAGCTTCCCTGTCCACTTCATCAGCCAACTGGTTCATCCTCTCATCACGATCATACACTATCTATATCCATCCACAACCAAAAACAACACTCAGCACCCACCGACGCGAACAAGCAAACACTTACACGCAGCGGCAGCAGCAGCAGCAACAACAGAAACAGAAACACAAACAGAGACAGTTCCACACGACCTCGAGCTGTTGTCTCCCCGCTTTCGGCTCGGAAACCATGGCCCTGACGGGCGTACTCCGTCGCAGGCAGGAGGAAGACGAGCCGTATCGCGCGGGAGGTCGAATCCCGCCGCCCCGCGAGAAATTGCGCGACGGGCAGAAGACGCGATTGCAGCGGAAGGAAGGAGAAGAAGCCACCATGGTGGTCGCCGCCGCCGCCGCCGCCATTATCCTCGATCCTCAAGCTCCGAAGCCGAACTCAATCCTCCAAATGCATCAAACTCGAAGGAGAAAAATCTCTCGAGCGAGCGAGGGAGAGAGGGAGAGAGTAGGTGAAGTGAGGTTGGTTTGGGAAATGTTGGTTCCTCCATTAATTAATCAGCAGCGCGGAAGAAAAGGGAATCGAACGGATGTCAGGTTTATCAAATTCCTTTCTTGTCTTCGCTCGCCGCCGAAATCGCTTTCCGTTCGGACACCAACGTGAATGCCGTGTTCGGTAAATTTGGTCGGAGAGAGAAAGTGGACTGAAACGTGATAAATTTGTGACTAGACCTCCAATTCACCCTCGAGTAGGCCGGTCATATTTAAAATGGTCCAATCCAAATTAATTAATTTGTAATTTAAATTTAATGATTCATTCAATTATTTTTTTTTTAATAATTCATACTCACCCCGAACTATATTACTAAAACACATCCACAATTAATTCAACCTATGAAAACATGTAACCACCTTATTAACCCACTTTAAACTATTCATGTATTTCACATCAAATTAAAAAGGTAAGTTAGTACAATTAAAAATGTTAGTAAATAAAGCAAAAAAGGGTAAAAAAAAAATCCTAAAATTCGAAATACTTATTAAAAAAAAAATGTGTACGAGTTGCGACTGTGCATGCTGTGAATGCATGCTTTATTATTCCAAGTCATTTTAATCCTTTTTTTTTTTTATCGTCAAATCCAATTTATCACTAAAGCATTTAATAAGCGGAAGTAATATTTTTTTTAAAAATTTGTCTCGACATCCAATCATAAACTATTTGTTTCGCCTCTAATTGCAGTAGCAAAGAAGTACAATTAATACAAGTTATACAACGCATGTTCTTCCACATGGGACGGAAACCAGAAAGTCTCATGTTGAATTTAATAGGAATAATTCTTACATAAATTGGGCCTAGGTAAATATGAACTCATTAACATCCACATATTTTTTTAGTCAAAGTCTTTTCTTCAGATATATATATATCATGAACTTTATAGATAAGATTGATGGTGCGTCTGTTTGGGTGAATTATGAGTTTTTGCTCATAACTTTCCCGTCAAAATAGAAGAACAATAATATTATTTTGTACTTTTGAACATTTGAGGCATTTAACATTAATCAAAATCAAATCTCAAATGCTAAAAAGTCATCCCAAACAGACAGACCTCGGAACAGTAGGTCGAACGTATCAAAAGCAACCGAAGCAAACACAAGGCTGCATGAGGAACTGTAAGAAACCAAGCAAGAGAGCGCCTTTTCTGCACCTCAGATTCACAGATTAGATCAAACAACGCTTCGCATATAAGCAAGCCAACCACAGCAGGTTCATTTCAACAACAGCAGGTTCAAACAGGGATGTGTTTTGAAGAACGGAACAGAGTTACATACTGTACAGAATCCGCAAGACTTTGCGTCCATGATGAAATCTCACACCTACCCATTATACACAAACGCACCGGGAAGCATCTCGTTACTTCCATTAGTGTTGTGGATGTGCTTATTTATCTATTGAAAGATGACACTCGGGCAATCAAACGTTCATTTCCAGATCACTCCCATCTCATGATTCCTATGAACATAGTGATATGTTCATGTTTGAAGAGCTAGAGAGGCCACAGAGAAGAGAGGCGACGACTCCTTCCATGGGTTTGCCGAGCATTCCCCATTCCGTTATGACTGCTGCCATCACTCCCCTGAGCAGGCATCTCAAAGCGGCAAACCGGGCATGAATTGTGCCGAACTAACCAGGGGGTGATACAATCGGAGTGATAAATATGGTGGCAAGGCATCATCCTCGCTTCTGAGCCCAACTCGAATTCCTCTTTGCAGACAGGGCAATCTGCATCGGCACGTAGATGCGTCTGGGTGATTTTGATGGTTGGCATTGCATCGATTGCAGAACGAGGTGCAGGGGCTGGACCTCTCTGGTCATTCAGAGATAGAAACTCGATCAGTTCTTCCAGTCCTGGGCCCATAAAATCATCCAAGTCAATGTCCCTCGGTCCATTTGCTCTACTGTGGGGCAAGAAGGCTGAATCGGGTATTTGACCGTGAAATGACATGAAAGGAGGGAGAGGAACCCGTGTTTCTTCTGGAACTGAATTGAGGTGCCTTCTACCGTCAAAGTTGGGATTTCGGCCAGCAATTGCCTCTCTCATCATGGAACCAGGAGTGCCCCTGAATCCTCTCCTCGAGCCAATACCACCTTCTCTCATTAATGCATACATAATGTCAAACATATGAGGCATTCCGGGAGGAATGTCCCCCGAGTTAGGCATGAAATATTCTTCAGTAGGTGAGCCATGAATTTCGGTCAGTTCCTGCACGAAACCTCCATTGCAAAAAGGGCAAATCACTTCTTGGCGATGAAGACCGAATGGCTGCCTGCACTGGTAGCACCAATGCGTCTCCTCTCCATCAGACATTGTGCTTGTTACCTAAAACGGATTTAAAACAAGCAGAAAGTTTGACCTCCTTTCGCAAGCAACAATTAATAGCTTTATGGCAGTTGAAGATTAGCTCAGTTAAAAAAAATAAATTACATAGAGGGCCTGTTTCTCGTTTACCACAAAAAACAACAACTCTCAATGACAGACAAACTTTATGTTGATTTAAGCCACACATCAGAAGCCTAACCCAACTAGAAGAGAAGCTCCTTCTTGGAACTGAATTTGTCAAATTGCAATTGCACGATTCAAGAAAGCACTATTGATAACTTGATATACCTACGGTAGGAAGTTCCTGTAAAACCATATATAGAGGTTTACCTATGTAAGGTGGGCTTAGAAAAGATTGTATATCGAATTTGTCAACATGAACCAATGATTGCAGTACATGAGAACCTAGAAATCTTCTAAGATACAAAGCAAGAAAAGAAAAAGAAAAAGAAAAAAGGAAAGGAAAAAACACATGCTGATTCTTCAACTAAGCTAAGAACTTGTCTCTGCATTCAGCATGAATCCTTAAAGTCGTCCGAGGGGCTGAACAAGCACTGAGTGGCAACTCAACAGATACAAGAAAGAAATGATGAACAAGCGAGACCATCTATGCACACAACCTTGTCCTCTCTTTGAGAAGCTAAAAGTTTGTGAATTGGACAACAAGAGAACGGCAGGATTCATGGTAAAAAACCGAAACAAATCCACAGCCGCATCAAAAGGAGAAGCACTATAACAGCACCACAAGGAGAAGAAACAAGAGGGAAGCCCTCCAATCATCAAACGTCACGAAAGAACTCGACCACTTCGACCGTTTCACCAGCAGAACGAATGAAACAACAACAAAAGAAAATCCGAGTATTGGGCAAAATTCAGTCGTAACCCAGAAACACAAATCGATCAATTACAGAGAGAAGTACTGAAATTTGACCCATCCTAAGCTGAAAAGGGAACGAAAGAGACCCATCGGTGGAGGCCAAATCGCACGATACAAAAACCCCACAAGCTCGAGATTCATCCCAAGACAACACCGGAAACCGCGACTCACGCGAATCCAGAGACACCCGGTTGGAGATTAGATCTTTGGAAGCAGCAATCAGGCGCCAATCAAAGAGCAATCAGAAAATGGGGGAAGGCCCAAAAAAATGGAAGAAGAAAGAAGAAAAACACGAGCCACACGAAGCTGCGCATGCCGACAACAAATCGGGAAGAATCTTTCATCTTCCCGATGCAGTATTCGCAATCCAAAACAAAAGGAGAACGCCGTGCATACCGAGCGATCGAGCGAGAGGAGGGAGCTGCCAGAGATGCGTACCGAAGGGCAGGCAGGCAGGACCGAAGCACCGATGGGGTTGCGCAGCTCTGCCACTACCAGAGAGAGAGAGAGAGGAGAGAGGGAGAGAGAGAGTGAAGGTCAAGTCGTTCGTACTGTACCTGAGCGTGGAATCTTCGGGTATCTTTTTATTTATTTTATTTGATATTTTGCTGATCAAACAGGCTTATTACATTTTCTTTATTTATTTATTATAGATACTACTTGATTTTCCTAGGAAAACTAATGTTTTAGAAATCTTGGAGGAGGGGGGAAAAAAATAAAAAATAAAAAATAAAAACCACACGTAATTCTACAGGGCACTATCGTATATTTCGCAACTAATAAATATCATCTCCAGCATATACGGATCTCTTTTCCATCGGTCCCCAAGCTCTTTCCACATAACCAAACAAACTGATAGCGGTTGAATTTTGACTCAAGTGCTGACAATTCACTATTTTCTTCCTTGAAAAATTGGAGCGCAACAGTACACGACAAATTGACAATATATATATGTATATTGTATGTATTCTGTTTTATTCAGGAAAATTTAGATATTTACTCGAATAATTGTAAAAGGGTCATGTTAGCCTGTTAGGGCACTCGTTAAATACACATAATTTGATTTTCAAGGCACTGGTTAATTGTAACATGAGAACAATCGAGCATTGAAAATTGAAAAATTGTCTTAAAAACATATCTCGAGACATTCGTTGAATCCATTGTAAAATGCTAAATAGTGTCGCAAGACTCCTTCGCCTTCTCAAGGACTTTGACTTTCCTTGAATCCAAAAGATTTAAAACTTTTGACATGTACATTCACACATTACTTCTTCATTTAAAAAAAATAAAAAAAATAAAATTGTAAATTTTGATGGAAAGGAGAATTTTTTTTTTCTTTCGGTCAATCCTAAACAAACAAGCCATATTGCTAACCTGAGAAAAAATTGTCAAAAAAGTTTTAAATTTATTGCATTTTTACCGATTTAGTCCTAAACCTTTTAATGATTTGTTGAATCAATTCTGATTTAGGACTGATTCAACAAATCATAAAAAGATTTATGACTAATTCGACAAAATTGAGAGTCTTAGGACTGAATCAGCAAATCATAAAAAGGTTTAGGATTGAATCTATAGAATTGAAATGTTTATGACTGAATCGGCAGAAGTGAAATAGGTTTAGGACTTTTTTGATAATTTTTCCGCTGATCTAATGTCTGGCAACGAGTGAAACTGCCTTACATTTAGTTGTGTTTTGGTATTATCTAACGCAAACGACTGTAGCAGCTCTCAAAAAGTACCATCAAAGCAACTATGAACAAGCCATACGATTATAACAGTCCTAGGAACACAAAGGAAAAACATAGGTATGATATGTCTGCAAAACAAAAACATCAGCTCGATCTACCATGCACAACTACTGGCTATTCTAAGTTTCAGATTGTCCAATCTCTCTTTCTCCTTTCCTAATGCTGGGCGTCAACTCTTCCTTGCTGGACGACTTCTTCTTCTTCTGGCCAATCTCAGGTTGGCCTGGGATTCTCTTCATCAGAAATTCGAACACCATCTGTCTATTCGCTTGACGCAACTTCCGGCAACTGTCTACCATATACAGTCCGTCATACGTGAAAGTGTGATCCCTATCCTTACGGATCACTCTCACTGGCTTGTTTCTCTTCATGCTGTTCACTAGAGCTAAATTCCCTCGAGTAAGCTTCTGATCTTCAGCCTTCTTTTTGTGACCAGGCATTCCACCCTGGCCCAAATAAACCAGCTCATCGGGTTTACTCAGATCATCTGTATAATCCCAGGAAGCGACGACACTTGTGGCTAGGATGTCTGGGTGAGGTCCCATGTAATCGATGCCACTCTGAGGAGGGCGATGGAGCCCGACAACAGCGAGTTCCATCCTGTAATAGAATTTGTCTCCCACTTTTACTCCTGGAACATCTCCGATAAATTGCATTGCACCGTGGGCATATCCTACTCTTTTCCTGACCTCCTTCGCAGCATGAAGATCGATCCTCCTAATGCACGCACTCTTGTTACCTGCTTTTGATTTTTCCTGAGAGAGCTCGCGACAAATATGTCTGTAGAGCCCTAGAGCTTTGACCACTCTATCTCCGGCCATTTCATGTCTGTTATTGCGAGTAGCATTTGCATTTCGCAGCTCAGAAAAGGAAGTGCTTGCTCTCCCGATATCTGATTTTGGAACAACTTGCAAACTTGCCGAGCTATCTGGTATGCTTTCCTCTAACCAGTTCCTAATGTAGCACCTGTCAAGAGACTTTCTCTTAGTACCTCTGTCCTTGATAATAGGGGATGCACCAGGAGGACATTGAACACTCTTCTTGGTCTCTTTGATTGTTTGTCGGATATCTCTATTCGACTTGTCGACGTTGTCGCAGTGATGGTAAAGGGCGTTTTCTTCTCTTAGGCACTCCTTTTTCGTCGTACTCCTGGGAGATGTTTGAAATTGAACTTGTGATTGTGACCCAGCATCATCATGGTCATTGTTCCTGCGCCATTTAAAGACACGTGCAGTATCTGAGCTCTTGATCGAACCATCAGGAAATTTTTTGGGAATGAATTCTCCTTTGAGGTTGTCTTGCAGACTAGGAGTGTGTTTCTTCAAACCTGTTGCTTTAGAAGACACAAGCTCGTCCTGATATTCAGTGGGGCTAAGACATGGGGCATGACGTCCGCATCCTGGAGGAAAATCTCTACGAGTCAACAAGCACTTCTCACGGCGAGAATCTCTATTCACATTCTTCATACTGCTCTTAGAACCATCAGGAGGTGATTGCCCTTGCAAAACAGAGTTTTTCTCATATCCATGCCGTATGACATCATGTGCATTCATAGAGCTCTTGACTGAAGCATTAGGAGGAAGAGGGGCGTGACGTCTGCATCCTGCAGGTAAACATGACATACTCTTTTCCAGACTAGAGTGTCTAATGCTCTTCATCACAGTGTTGCTTCTAGAGCCAACCAAACGTGATTGAGACTGCAGATTATATGTGTAGCTGGAAGAAGATCTTGAAGCTGGAAAAACAGTTCCGACAGAAGAAACATTTCTAGGCACGGCCTTCTTTGACAACTCCAGAGTCTTGTAGTTCATCTTCTCTTTATATTCTCCCACAAGCTCTACCGCTGGTGAATACCACTAGAATGCTGTCGAAAAACATAATGAACAGAATAAGTCACCATAATAGCACCACTCGTTTGTGATTCTTAAGGTCATCACCAAACTTGTGTATCTCGTTCCAGAGAAATGTCTGGATTTTGTTGCCAACTTCGCCATTATTCAAACTTTGCAAGAAATGAAATGTTAATTGATATCTTGGATAGATCACAACCTGGTAAAAGAAATTACATATGCTTGTTGACAAATTAGGTAGCTGCAACAAACTTGAGAATGCATCTTTAAATGATGTAAACTCCATGAATGTTTAAATGATGTTGAAAAACATACCAGTTAAGTAGCCAAAACATGTGTAGACTGATATTGAAGTTAACCATAATGACCACCCGGCAGTAATGCCACTAAGGATAATAGCTTTTTCTCTGAGAGTCTCGAAATTTATTCTGTTTCAACATTTCTAGGAGACATATAGGCCAAAATAGCTTCTCATTTCAATATCCAATTATTAGAAAACCCTTTCACATGCATGAAGTCCCACAAGCAGGAGATGAGTTAAAAATGACAGAGAACAACTACTGTTTGACAATCAGACTTGCGCTCTGCACATTACCTGCGTTACAACAGTTTTGGCTGCTACCGTGCAATGTCTGGACGAACAAGAGAATCCAAAGCGAGGAACCTTCAATCAATCAACCCATCACTCGTTGCTTGCAAGGCTCGCTCAAAGTTCCACTTTGTTCCTTTTACTAATTGAATGGCGCAAGTGTAGAGGCTTGACTACGAGATTGCATGAAACATCCTACAAGCCCCATGAATTGGGTTAAGTTCAGACTTTCGACTCAGTGGCCTTGACTCGGGACATTTCGCATGTAGTTGCGGAGGTGCTCAATAGAAGCGATGTGGGATGTTTCAACAAGATTCATGAAAACATTTCGCACACAGTTGTGGAGGTGCTCAGTAGTAGCGATGTGGGACGTTTCAACAAGATTCACCAGAAACAACACTCCAAAACAAGATTAGGCCGAACGCAGAGCACACGAACGGCTTACCTATATCGTTCCAGAAACTTCCGCGCCGCCGTAACGAGAAACGAACGCCATGAGCCGAAGCAACCCAAGCCTCAGAACCTGAAGGTGGGAGCAAAATGATCAAACCGTTACAGAAAAACTTCCTTTCAGCCAACAAAGTACAAACTAGAGAGGCGTCCACCAACAGACAGGGCCATCTCACTTCAGAAAGCATAAAAAACCCTCGTTCTCACTAAAAAGACAAGGGAACTAAAGCCTGTCCTGAAGCAGAGACACCAACGAAAGATCATCCTAAATCATGAAACGCGATGCCTAGAAACAGGACCGACCTGATCAAACTCACGAAATCCGAATCAATCGCTACACAAAACCATTTCCGTTAAATCCCAACGAGAGAGACACCGGAGACGAAAGTTCAGTCAGAGAAGTTCCTAGCTGTCCGAAGCAGAACGAACGCCCCCGAGACCTGAAACTCGCAGAAGACAATCACGTCCTAAACAGCCACGGAAGCACAAGAAGAGAAGGTGAGCGATGAGCATGCACGACGGTAGCTTCGTTTTGCCTTCTCTGCTCTTACCGAGTCGGACGCCGAGTGAGCCGAGTCACGAGTCCTGTGGAGCTGGCGAGGCATGCGAAAGGGAAACGACGGCCATGGTTGAGAGCGAAGAAGCTTTGATTCGACCTCTGCAAAACCTTCCGCTGCAGAGTGGAAATGGCACGAGCTGCTCCCTCTCGCTCTCACATACCGCATGCAGAGGTTGGTGCGACTCTGCCACACGTATTCTGTTTCGTACGAATCTGAATTTCAGTGCATTTTCATTAAATAAATAGATTAATATATATAAATAAATTCATATTACCTCCCATAATTCACATTTTAGCTCGCATTTTACTTAATACGAGAGATTTACTGTACGTATTTAGATTTCCTTACCATCCTGTACAATGAAAAAAATACACCTACGAATCTTATCCGTGCCTTACCTTTGTATACCAAATGAGGCAGAATGCGGTCGTGCGTCCGATTTTCCATGCCATCCCAGATACAGCAAAGCATTTGGAATCCGATCCGTCCATTCACGTTCCGAATTTGGATGGACAAAAGTCTATCTTCTCACCGCATTTTACCTAATGTGGTACGAGATAGTATTATGTAAGCTCGATTTATCGTTTAACAAATTACAATTAATCTCGTATTTTGTCGGTTATTCACATGTCGATCAGGGACTTAATTGCTTAATTTGTGGGTGAGGACTTTATTTAATTCCTCGTATTGGGGGAAAAAGGAAAACAGAAAGAGAGAAATTTCTCATAAAAAGAGAGAAATTCAGGAAAAAATAGTTATTCGCGGAAATATTTGAAAAGCGCAGGCAACTATTCGAACGAGGAAATGGAGAGAACGGTTTGGAAATATTCCCTCGTGACCGACCTTTTATTTTCTGCCTGGTGTCATAAATTTCATGCTTCCGAAGGAAACTGCATGGAAATCAAAGTGGCTTCTACTTTTCTCCATTTTCAGCACTTGATATTAAAACCAAAGAAAACGACATGTGATGTGGTCCATGAATTTTTAATTAAAAAACGGCATAAATGGTCCATATGCAGTGTGGTCCTGACATTTTAATTCGTTCAATATGATCTCTGAACTTTAATTCAATATGCAATGTCGTCTATAAATTTTTAATTATTCAATATGTTTTCTAAACTTTTGGTACGTGTTCAATTTAGTTTTTGAACGATATGAAAATGTAAATATTTCCCTTAAACCTGAACTAATTGAAAGATAATATCAAACATTTCATATAATTTAAAGACTAAATTGAATATTTATCAAAAATTTAGAAATTATATTAAATATATTAAAAGTTTATGGACGGTCTTACGTATTGGATTAAAATTCAAAAATTAACAAATTAAAAGGTTAAAGCCTAGAGGGGAATTTTTTTATGGAGGCAAGCGACTTTACAGATACCGCGCTGCTATTTAGAGGCCCTAGGCACATGCATTTATTGCCTATTGGGATCGTTGCTTGCCTATTTTAGGCTTAGAGAACAGTCTGATAAAGTCTACTTCTTGGAGGAACGCTTGAAGCAATTAGAGGCAAAGCTGAGAATTGACGTCGACCCGGTAATGAATGCAAAGACGGTAGAGATTGTAGGTTAATCATGGTCACCTCGTGCTGCTGCAAAAGACGGTAGCAAGTGTAGAAGCTGGAGGCTTGCCCCCGTCCGCGGCGACCCTATTCCTTCGAACGCGATCCGTTTATTCACGATTTCTTCTTGAGGATCGAAAAGGGTGAACTCGAATTGGTGTCCCGGCGGAGGAGGCTTGCGGCTCTACCATCATCAGTCCGGTATATTTTGTTCTCGTGTTTTGCGTGATCAGTGCATAGGAATTAAAATTAAGGATATGTGCATTACAAATTCTAAAACTTATCACAAAATCAAGTCCTAAAATTTATAAAAAATGCAATTAAGTCATAAAACTCGTCAATTGTTGCAATCGAGTTTTTTCGTTAACTTCGTCCAATTAAATTAACTAAAAATGCTAAGTGACTTTTTTATTATTATTTTATCTATCTTATGTAGCGCCGACGTGTTAAAATTCGATTTTTAATATAAAATTTATTTAAATTAAATATAAAAAATTAGTTAATTTTTTTTTAAAAAAAATGGATACTAGCGGCTGAGGGCTGCAAGCTCTTGCTGCTGCTACCCACCACCACCAGGAATGGTGGGGGAACGGTTGTTGGGGGTCACGGTGGCTGGGGTCGGCGGCCCTCGTGCAGATCTGGGCTAGAGTCTGGCGATCCCTGCCGATCCTTCCCCCACCATCATTGGCCTTCCCGGCAATGAATTGTGTCGAACTAACAACGCCATGATACAGTTAGAGTGATAATTGTTAAAAATATGTCTCGAGTTTGAACAAAAAAATAAATAAATTACAGCCATCGCCGATTGTAGGTGAGGGTCATCGGCCCTTGCCCAAGTTTGGCTGAGGGCCGCCATTGGCGGTCAACCCTAGTCGCTAGAGGCCCTCGTATATAACACAAGAACAATCAGTACATAAAAAACTGTAAAGTTTTCTCAATTGGTTGTTTAACAAATGCCTAGAGTTACTCGTTAAATCCATTGTAAAATGCTAATTAGCATCGCAAGAAACTTTTTGCCTTCTCTTTCGCAGCGTACAAATATTGACATGTAAATTCACATACATTTCATCTTTTCAATTTAAATAACATTCAAAATTTAGCCTTCTTCTTCTGGCAAATCTCAGGTTGGTCCGGCAGTCTCTTCATTTGAAATTCAAAAGCCATCTTTCCATTTGCTCTGCTCATCTTTCAATACTTGTCCACCACATATAGCCCATCGTATGTGAAGGTGCTGTCCCAATCCTTATAGATCACTCTCACCGGTTTGTTCCTCTTCATGCTGTTCGTCGGAGCTAAGTTCCCTCGCGTAAGCTCCTGATCTTTAGCCTTCTTATCATGACCAGGCCTTCCGCCTTGGCCTAAATAGAGCGGCTCATTGGGATTCGTCAGGTCATCTGCATAATCTGAGGAGGCGACGACACTTGTGGCTAGGACGTCTAAGCGGTGTCCCATGTAATTGATGCAGCCTTGAGGAGGGTGATGGAGCCCGACAACAGCGAGTTCCATCCGATACTTGAATTTGTCCCCCACTTCCACGCCCGTAACATCTCCGATGAATTGTATGGAGCCGTGGACATATCCGGCAATCTTCTTAACCTCTCTAGCAGCATGGAAGTCAATCCTTCTAATGCAGGTGCTTTGTTTAGCTGCCTTTTTTTTTTTT
>BCNH02000010.1:4152692-4190700 GCA_001662345.2 Metrosideros polymorpha var. glaberrima | reverse complement strand
TTTTTTTTTTTCGCAAGAGAGCTAGCGGAATGTCATTGTAGAGCTCTCGAGTTGCAATCACTCTCTTTCGCGCCAACTCGTGTCTATCGTTGCGCGTACCGTCATTTTGTGTAACACCCGAATCCACTGTGCTTCCCTCTAAGTAACTCTCGATGTCGCACCTCTTTCTCTTGGAACCTTTCTCCTTCATGATAGGGGATGCATCGGGAGAAAATCGAACCCTCTTCTCCGCTCCTTTGATCATTACTTGGGTGTCTCTATTGGATTTGTCGACGATGTCACAATAATAATTGTTAAAACATTGATTGTGTGCGGAAGCATGGTATTGATATCAATGATAGCTTGTGGTTAATAATGTGCAAGTGTGTATGTGTAGGATGTAATTGGTAGAGAATTGGACAAGGGTACGAGGTAGGATAGTTTAAGGAGTATAGGTCATGAGATACAAGAAAAATAGTTTCATTAATAGAACAAAATAATTGTACAAAGATAGTTGATGGAGGAGATGTTGGCGTTGGTGAAGGAGTACAAGGATGTGACTTTATGAGCTCACTCATCACACTAGTACAAGATAGCAAATGAGGACCTCCGTTTATAGCCTCTTCCACCGACTTAAGACAATTTTTTCTAATTATTCAAGATTTTTCTACACAAATGTTAGAGGACTCTAGACATTTCTTTCTCTAGAAATTTCCTTACGGCCAATGCACTATATTTTTTATAGGAACTTTCTTGACTTCTCAAGCCAAAGTCTATCTTGAAGATTCTAGAAAATGAATCACAATTTCCAACTATAATAAAGGAAGTTCTTTTTTCTTTCGTATATCTTGTCTGTGGTAGGAATGAATTCTCCGGCTTCTCGTTTTCATTTGTGTTTTTTCCCTCCTCAAAACAGGCCGTTAATCTAGGACAACCACTCAATAAGATCTCTATTACTAGCTCGTCCCCTCTCTGGACATCCCCTTCGTCCTCTATTCATAGTAAAAGGAGGTTTTTGTCGGCGAGAATTTCCCAAGAGAACAGCAGATTTCTGCCCAACTGACGATGATCCTCCAAGAAAAGGGGAATCGCTCAATCCATTCAGAGTTTCAAATTGATGGCTTGGGTTGGCATTCTTGCTCTGGTATAGATTTTAGATGGGAAGAAACCGTTTCGGCTCCGTGCCCAGGAGTAGTAATCGCAGCATCCTTCACGTGTTCGATAAAATGCACCAGAGAAGCCTTTGCGAAATGATCGCGCCGTATCGATGTGTCCACATGTTATTTCTCGTTCGGCTTGCTATGGGGCGAGAATGTTATTATGCCTTATGGTTATGGAGAGCGCATCTGCTCAGTCGCTCGTATCTTTGTTTTGTCCATGTGGACTAGCGGCAATCAACGAGGCTCGACGGCGAGGTGGCAGTAAAGGCAATCACAAAACGAGATTCGCCATACTGTATGTATTTAGATTTCCTTACCATCGACTACAATGAAAGAAAAGTACATGGCAAATCTCCCTCTGTCCACCCACGATCTTATCCGTGCCTTATCTTATTTACTAAATGAGGCGGAACGCGGTACGCGTTCGATTTTCCATCCCATCGAGATACAGCAAAGCATCTTGTATTTGACTTGAAAAAGAAAATCCTCTTTAAAGATTTTCCAAAATAAAATCGCAATTTACATTCTCCAACGTGAAACTTTAAAAGATGAAATTTAATTAAATCAAAAACTTGCATAAAATTAGATTTTTTTATTATATAAAATGTCAATGAATCTCATCGTTTAGAATTGACGAAATTAAATATTACCCAGGAAGTATTTATGAAAAAGATATCAAGATTAGAAAGAGTTTGATGGTGATATGCTCAGCAAGATTAAAAGTTTATAAACATGTGATTTTGTTAAAAAATTGTCTATGTTAAAATCTTTCTAGATTCTACTTGACAATTAATCCGTAAATTTGCTCGACAATGCAGAAAATAATTAGGCTTATTTGAAATGTCTCTTTTTGATGGAACTCATTTTTACGGAAGTAAAATCTAAAAATTAGAAAGACGACATGGTGCTGTTTATATATATAGGATACCCACAATAAACAAAAACAAAACATCCGAATTGTTTAATTATGGAAACTAGATCAAATAAAAAATAAAATAAGGAAAGCAAATAAATTGGTGGCCATCACTTTAAATTGCAATCGAATGATAAAGCAATTGTCTTTTTAGTGATAATGAGGTGAATTTAGTCATAATGAAGCGGAAATAGCATTGCTCATTATTTTACTGATGAAAAGAGGACATCGACTTGTCCGTTTGTTTCGACTAATTGGATTTCTTATTTGTTATCATCTTTATTCCATAAGTATCAATATTTCGTATTCGATTAATATATGGATTTGTTTTCATTGGTCCTCAAGCTCTCGAAATAACTAAACAAACTGATAGCCGTTAAATTTTGACTCAAGAACTGACTTGGGAAAGAGCAAATAAAAACTAAAAATTTAAATTGGCATTAGAGTAGAGGACCTGACAATTGATTATTTCTTTTCCTTTTATCTTCCTTCATAAAAATTGGAGCAAAACAGTACATACTATACATATATATATATAATATGTGTGTATATTTATTTAAGTAAACATTTAGGTTTTCTTGGACAAAAGGGTCATATGTTAATGATGCTCGGGGTATTTTTTTTTATTCATGCTTTATTCGGATGATCCGATTTTCAAGTCATTTATTGTACATCACATAAGGATAGAGGTGTGCATGGTCCAGGTTGGTTTGGTCCCCGTATAGAACCGGGGACTGGATCGGTAGTCCCGGTCCTAAAATTTTGAAGATCGAGGACCGGCAAACAAGCCGAAGAAATTGTTGTAACTCGCGATTCCACTTGTCGCAGATCTTAGAGAGCTCGGCCTCGACTTTGTGGATGTACGGTGGGTTCCGACAACGTTCTTGTAGGCAACGGATAAGAGGCGCGGCGGATGCTAATGACGTTGTAAATAAGTGTTTGCTAAAAGAAGATTGTTGTATTTTTCTAGAAAGTTTCAAAACTAAATATACAGTATTACTTAATCATAGTTTTTATTCTCTCAATTTGATTATCTTGGACGAGAAGAGTAAGGATCATTAAAAGATTAATTCATTTGCTACTTTTTGAATTTCACTACTAGGCGATTTACTTTAGTTGAAAACTAAGAAAAACTTTTACAAATTATATCCATTCTATAACCTGTGTACTTTTTTCTTAACAATAATATTGATAATTGCAAATGTGAAAGTCTCTCTCAATTTAAATGAGTTCAAGGTAAAATATCGTTGGACCATCAAAGAGAGAAAAATGCAATGAATCCAATTTTATGTAATCTGACTCTTCAATTATTTCAAATGAGTTCATGAATTTTGACAAATGGCTCACATAATTAAATTACCATATTCATTTCTAGGAAATGTTTGTGTTGACACATAAATTTTTGGCTCTAAAATAATCATTCATTTCCTAAGAAAGTTCGAGGAGGAGAGATATATATATATTTTTGGATCAATCAGGTCCGGGCGGTTCGATCTAGTTCCATCCCCCCTGGAACCGGGAACCGGATCACCCAGCCACTGGTCCTGTTTATTGGGACCGAGGACCGGACAAACCCGATCAGTCTGGTCCAGGCGATCCCGATCTAGTTTGCTCATCCCTACATAAGGACAATTAGTGCATTAAAAATTGCAAAATTTCTTCATTTGATTTTTTAACTAATGTATAGAGTCACTTGTTAAATTCATTGTAATATGTTAACTAGTGTTGCAAGAAACTTTTTGCCTTCTCTTTCGCAGCATACAATTATCGACATGTAAATTCAAATACATTTCATCTTTTCAATTTAAATAACATTCAAATTTTAGCCTTTTTCTTCTGGCAAATCTCAAGTTGGCCCGGCAGTCTCTTCATTTGAAATTCAAAGGCCGTCTTTCCATTCGATCGGCTCATCTTCCGATACGTGTCCACCACATATAGCCCGTCGTACGTGAAGGTGCCGTCCCAATCCTTACGGATCACTCTCACCGGCTCTTTCCTTGTCATGCTATTTGCCAGAGCTAAGTTCCCTCGCGTAAGCTCCTGATCTTCAGCCTTCTTGCCACGACCAGGCCTTCCGCCCTGGCCCAAGTAGAGGAGCTCATCGGGATTCCTCAGGTCATCTGCATAATCCGGAGAGGCGACGACGCTTGTGGCTAGGACGTTTGAGTGGTGTCCCATGTAATCGATGCCGCCCTGAGGAGGGCGATGGAGCCCGACAACAGCGAGCTCCATCCTATATCTGAATTTGTCCCCTACTTCCACGCCTGGAACATCTCCGATGAATTGCGTGGAGCCGTGGACGTATCCGGCAATTTTCTTGACCTCTCTGGCAGCATGAAAATCGATCCTTCTAATAGTCATGCTCTGTTTAGCCGCTTTCTCGTGAGAGAGCTCGCGAATAATTTCTCGATAGAGCTCTAGTGCTGCGACCACTCTCTTTCGCGCCGACTCGTGTCCATCGTTGCACGTACTACCCGAATCCGCTGTGCTTCCCCCTGAACAGCTCCCGATGTCATGCCTCTTCTTCTTGGAACCGTTGTCCTTCACGACAGGGGACGTATCGGGAGAAAATCGAAGGAACGAGCGTTAGCCATTGAACGTCGTTAGCCATTGAACGTCGCCAGTCTTGAAGGAACGAGCGTTGGAGGTACTCTGTTTTCCCTTGCTTCGCGACGGAGATGTGGGAATCGCAGCTTCGTCTTGCACCATTACCATCATCACAGCTTCGCTTCCGTTCGGTAGCCAAGACATTTTCTGTGCAAGCTCGACCGGTAACCGCTAGCGAGAGCTCCTCCTTGACAAGGTAATCCCTCCTCTCTTTTGCCCTGTTTTGATGGAACATAGGGTCCGGTTGTGTTGACGTCGCTTGTGCACAGATCATGGAGAGTCGAAGAGGTTTATTGATGACTTGTGTTGGCATTCTTGCTCTGGTATAGATTTTAGATGAAAAGAAACCGTTCCGGCTCTGTGCCCAGGATTAGTATTCGCAGCATCCTTCATGTGTTCGATAAAATGCATCGGAGAAGCCTTTGCGAGATGATGGCGCCGTATTGACGTGTCCACATGTTATTTCTTGTTTGGCTTGCTATTTAGCCGCGTATTTTAT
This sequence comes from Metrosideros polymorpha var. glaberrima, assembly GCA_001662345.2. Lineage (NCBI taxonomy): Eukaryota > Viridiplantae > Streptophyta > Magnoliopsida > Myrtales > Myrtaceae > Metrosideros > Metrosideros polymorpha. Next base: position 4,185,542 of record BCNH02000010.1, on the reverse strand, counting down.
TATTCTTATGGTTATTGAGAGCGCATCTGCTCATTCTCTCGTCTTTGTTTTGTCCCTGTGGACCGGACCGGTGGCAATCAATGAGGCTCGACGGCGAGGTGGTAGCACCGCATTTTGTTGCTCGGAGATGAATTGCTACCTGCGTTCGTATCGGTTCATCCCTTGTGCTCCTTCCCATTTGTTTGTTCCGGTAATACCGAGGCTGAATGCACGATTGTTAAGTGGTTGGCGAATGGAGATGGCGGCCCCTGGGTAGATTGAGGGTGGATGGTGGTGTTTTGCCTTGAAATCCATGGGTTTTAGGAATGTTAATCTCGCTGGTTTTTGCTCAGGATAGATGAGTAAGTGGTTTCGCTAGATGCTGGGGGTGATATCCATTTACTTAGGAGGATGCAAGGCGTTCGTGAGAAGTGGAAACAACAAAAAAGCCCAAGGCAAATGGTGCGAAAGAGCGGAAAGGAAAAGGAAGAAGGAGGGCTCTGAATATGCTCTGATGCCAGTTGACACGAAAGGTAAGCCCGGAAACTCATCGGGGTCCTTTCGGATAGACCTGGAAATTTTGCTAAAAACTTGCCCCGATTCGCATGAACATGCTGCTCCTAGTTAGTAGGTTCTAAATCATGAAAGGCGATACTCAGAGACAGCACCGACCTGAAGAAACCTCGCGAAATCCGAATCGATCGCGAACCGGGATACTACCCAAGAAACAGCATCGACTCGATGGAAACTTGCGAAATCCTGATCATCAATCATGAAAAACAAAACCATTCCCGCGGTCTGACGAAAGTTTTGCCAGAGTGATTTTTACTTAATTAGTAAAAACAGTTAGTTTTGCTTTTGCGCAGTGACAAGGTGCTGTCTATAGTAAAAAAGAAAATAATCCCAGAGCACTACATAATTCCTATGAACACAGTGATATCTTTGGGTTTGAACAAGGAATATTGTCAAAAAAATCATAAACTTATGGCATGGCGGCCAATTTAATCTTAAACATTTCAATTGTGCCAATTTAATCCTAAACTTTTGACGATTTGCCAATTTAGTCCTAAACCTTTTAACAAATTGCATATGTATTCTTTCCGGCTAATTTTGTCCGAAATCGCTAACATAGTGGTTTAATCAGAGTTGGCCATCCTACATAGCGTGGCGGCACTGATGTGGACTATTTGTTAATTTTTTTTTAATTTAAATCGAATTTGATTGATTTCTTTTCTTTTCTTTTCTTTTCTTCAATGTGTTGGTAGGGCCAACGACCCTTGCCAGCCCTTGGGCGAGGGCATCTTGGCTCTTGCTCGGCACCCTTGCTTCGGGAGGCAAGGGCCGCAATGCCCTAGCCTTGACAGATTTGGCTAGGGCTCGCGAGCCCTCTTTGTGGCCGGCGAGGGCCTTTTGACCCTCGCCCAGGGGCTGGGATTGCCGGCCCTCGACCAATGGAGCACAAATACACATTGATTAGACCGCATTGAAAAATTTCCAATTTTGCAAAGTATGTGCTGTATGGATTATCAAATCAGTAAATAGGGGGTTGTGCGCTTTTGACTGGGTATTATCATCCCCACCCCCTTCATTTTCGCTGATGATGAATGATGTCAAGATCAAACCTCCTTAGTTTGTGGGGCTGTGTCACTTGACTTTGGAATAAGAAGACGTTGCCTTGAATTAAAAGGTGTAAGTTATAAAACTAATCTGAAAATTTGTTTGTGGCCCATTTTCTCTTCAATAATATGAGAGATAGTTAGAGAATACTACATTCATTTATAAAAACAAAAAATTTTGATTTCGCGATGATAGATTGATTTAGTTTTGATTTTGATAAGAATAAATACTTCTTAATCATCCAAATGTTATTTTTAAGTGAAAAATGAGGATTTCATTTCAAGAAAAGCTAATTTGTCCTTTAACAAAATACGAAACCACAGAGTTATTTTTACTAAAAAACAATTATTTTTGCTTTTGCGCAGTGAATAGAAAATGACCGAGTCGGATGACGAGTCGCCGAGCGAGCCGAGTCATGAGTTCTGTGGAGCTGGCGAGGCATGCCAAAGGAAAACGACGGCCATGGTTGAGAGCGGAGAAGCTTGATTCAACCTCTGCAAAATCTTCCGCTGCAGTGTGGCGGCAATGGCATGAGCTTCTGTTGCTCTGGTATACCGCATGCAGAGGTTGGCACAACACGTATTCTGTTTCGTACGACTCCGACCATCAGTGCATTTACATTAAATAAATAGATTAATATACACATATATATATATCATATTGCCTTTGACAATTTGCATTTTAGCTCGCCTCTTACTTGACATAAGTACGAAATTCACCGTACTAATTCAGATTTCCTTACCATCTAGTACAATGAAAAAAAGTACATGTCAAATCCCCCTCTATCCACCTATGATCTTATCCGTGCCTTATCTTATATATTAAATGAGGCAGAACGCGATATGCGTTCGATTTTCCAATGCCATCGAGATACAGCAAAGCTGTCACGCCCCAGCCCTCGAGCGCGCGACCATCCCGATGTTTCTCTTCTCTTGGGTCATTAGAAATGCGACGTCCCAGGACGCATCGTCGACCCATTCATTTTATCTTTGATTTACGCATGCGGAAGCGAAAACAAACACCCGACAGTAGGGATAGTAGGAAAACAGCCAAACCAAACACATTTTTATTAATAAACCGGTTAATCCTGGGAAGTGTATAATTACAAGCCCTCACATCGAGGTTCGGGTTAACCTATCTCCTCTACGCAAAGGCACCTTCAACTGCACCCGACGACTTTCCAACCTAAGGTCCTGAAAAACGGTTAACAACAACGAATGAGATAAAATCTCAGTAAGTCAACCGCCTAAGCCTCGCGTAGGATACCAATTCACCTAGGGCTTGCCCTAAACATGCAACTTCAAGTCGATGGCAGATCAATAGCGAGTAAGGCTCGCTTTACGCAACCTAGAACGGGTTCGAGCAACCCACTCACTGATCAATCAACAAATCACAGGCGTTCTTACCTTACCTTGGCACATGCACACGCCCTGCATATTATCAGTTATAATCGCATGCTAAAACAATGCATCAGTTAAGACATGAAGTCAGACAAAATCTCATTTCCTCTTGCCATTTCACCACGCACTCATGAAACGTGCTCATTCCATAACCCGCGTAAAGTTCGTGCTTCATGTGTACGACGTCGCCACTACCCGCGTAAAGTTCACGCCTCAGGTGTGCGACAGTTGGCCTCGTCAGGCTCAACTAACCCCGCGTCAACACGCCTCAGGGTAGCCCGCGTAAAGTTCACGCCTCAGGCTTAATGCTCAACCCCGTGTAAACACGCCTCAGGGTGATAATCCTTAACCGCGCGTAAAATTCACGCCTCAGGGTAAAAATTCCTTAACCCCGCGTCAACACGCCTCAGGGTTGATATTATCAAACAATCATGAAAATATCACATTTTCTGCATGCAGGCCACGATCATGATCACACATCAATTAATGCCATTTTCACCATAAAATTCACACGTGATCACAGCGACGTGCTATTGACGCCAAACTTTGCATGCTTCACATTTCAAGCCTAGTGGATTATTCGATCACATAAAATTCAACATTCAGCATATCTCCACGTCAATTTCCAATGTCCCATTAAAAATGCATTATTTTCTACAAAAATTATTTTAGACACGAGGGACGTTAATTCCATAGCCAATCTCGATATAAACATGTCCAGCACAATCAGCATAAAATTCTCATCTTAACTCAACTCGGGTTAATTAACCTAACCATGGTTAATTACCCTAACCATAATTAATTAACCTAACCATGATTAATTAACCTAACAAGGGTTAATTAACCTAATCGGGATTAATTAACCTAACAGGGATTAATTAACCTAACGAGGATTAATTAACCTAACAGGGATTTATTAACATAATCGGGATTAATTTAACTTAATCAAGATTAGCCAAATTAACCATAGTTGAAGGACTAATTGCATCTTAACTACCCCTAAATGCAATTAGTAACCTAATCAAGGATTAAGGGATTAACTCACCGTTTAACGGTGAGACTACCACGGCGACGACGGCAGCGATGGCGCGAAAACGGTGACGATGGCGGCTCGGCTACGGCGCTTAGACGGAAAAATGGGTCTTGACGGCGGCTCGACTCGGTTCGGCACGGCGCGGTTACACGGCGATGTACGGCGGCAACGGCGTCCCGAACGGCCCCAAGAGCGCGGCTTGAGCTTGGCAAAGGTGTGGTATGGCTTGGGGGGTTCGGTGGTAAGGTTTGAGAGCCAAAACAAGAAGGAAAAGTGGAGAAAATGGAGGGGAGAGAGAGAGCTCCGAATTTTGAGAGGAAATGAGAGAAATGAATAGTGAAAGAGAGAGAGAAAGTTGCCTTGCCCCTTTTGTCTTCAAGTTGCATTATTGCCCCCCAAATAATACAACTCAATTCTTATCCAATTTGGCTCTTAATTTCAAGACAACTTGAATTATTGTTTTCTAATAATTCAAGACAACTTACCTAATAATTTGACAAGAGAGAAAGGGACAAGGAGAGAGAGAGAGAGAGAGAGAGAGAGAGAGAGAGAAGACAAAGCAAGCCCTTAATTATTTTTGTCTTTCATCCAATAGATTTTTGCCCAAAAAGTCCAAGCTTCTAGAAGGGCAAAATGGTCTTTTCCACCCTCGACACTATTCATATGAGCCGGCACTATTCACGTGGGCTTGGCTCGAATTTTTACGGGCCCAACGGGCTTAAGATTCAACAAGTTCTTCATTTTGGGCCAAAAAAGGCTATCGGGGGTAAAATGGTCTTTTCCCAATTTGACACTATTCATTCGGTACTATTCACGGCCCGCACTTCTCAAGTGGACTTGACACTATTCACATGGGCTCGGGTTTGAATTTGATGGTCCCAATGGGCTAAAAACCCAATAGGTTCTTAAAATGGGCCAAAAATGGGCTTCGGGGGTAAAATGGTAATTTTCCATTATGGGCCCTCTTGAAATCCGAAAATAAAAGAAATTAGGCCCGTCGGTTCGTGCCTAGCCCAAAACGTCTCTTCTACGAAAAATTAGGGTTTTTTTGCAAAAGTTGAAGTTGTTTCTATTGACCTAAAACGACGACGTCTGAAGCGCGCCGATTCCTTTAAATATAAATTTTGGCGCTTTGGTTTCACCACTCGCGCCTTGCTCGAGTGGTATCCGGGAATGAAACAAATGGTCCGATCTTGGGTTCGAAACTTGGAGGCAGTGACTTCAGTTGCTCCGGTTGCCCCTCCTCCCTTACTCGCGCGCCGTTTCCATTAAATAAAACTTTTGGCGGTTCTGTCTCACCGTTCGAACTTCAGTCGAGTGGTAAGAGGCGGCATAGTCCGAAGTCCCGAGTTCGAAACTCACAAACGACGGCTTCGGTTGATTCTCCTCCGTTAATCGTGTGCCGTATACTTTAAATAAAACCTTTGGCGTTGTTATCCCAATAGTCATGCTTTAGCCGACTGGCAGGCGCACGAGACGCGCACGAGACAGGGGAGGTCCGCGGTTCGAAACTCGTGAGCGACGGCCTCGCCTTCTGTTTTCCCCGCCCTTTTCCTTTTCTCTCTTTTCTTGCCCATTTTTCTTCTTTTCTTTTCTTTCTTTTATTTTTGCACAAATATAACTAAAAATCCGATCATCCTTGTTTCCAATTGAATTTCGACAATCGCCCATTTGATTAATCCAAACAGTCAAAATTCGGGATATCACAGCCCAATACTTGGCTCTTAATCCTTTAAGGTCCAATACTCTTCATCGGACTATAATTCATGGCTCAAGTCTATTAGATGTTATAGAGTAACATGTCCAAATGTTATTCTCTGCGCCTTAAACTGGTGAGCCAGAAATCAGAATGTTACAAAAGCATCTTATATCTGACGTGAAAAAAAAAACTCTCTTTAAAGATTTTCCAAAATAAAATCACAATTTACATTCTCCAAGTGAAACTTTTAAAAATGAAATTTACTTAAATCGAAACCTTGCATAGAATTATATTATCTACTAACATTGATTATCAACTGACACTCACAATTTGATTTTGATTTCTTGACATTGATTATCTACTACAAGGCATATATTCTTTTTCACCTTGACTAATGCCCGTTGAAACTTGTAGATATACTTTCAAAGTAGAATTTGCTCTTTTGACTCTTGAAGTAACACGATTCCCAAAATGCATGCGCAGGTTTTATCCAAGCCGGCACAAAAAATCTCTTTGAAAGGAAGCCATGCATTTTTAATGTAATTGAGAACCAATGGCTTTTCCTTAGAACAATCTTTGAATTGCTGAATATTTTCATCATATTTCGCTTCACTCATGGAGTTCACAACTTTGGACCAATCAGATAAAAAAGAATCCCAATTCGTTCATTCTTCAATCTGACATTTACATTTTACCACAATATTCTTCTCAATGTGCCAAACGTACAACAAGTTCGCACTTCTAGGAAAAATGAATCGAATTGCACTCATCAATGCCGACTCTTTATCAGTGACAATAGCCGAATATTGACAATCAACAACCAATATATTGCCAAACGTTGTCAAAGCCAAAAAATAGTCTTCCTCTTCTTCCTTTCTAAAAAATGCAATGCATGAGTAGAAAGAAATACTAAACCCGGAAACTCCAATAATATCCAGCAAAGGCATTTTGTACGTATTAGTCTTGTAAGTAAAATCGAGTACAAAGATACTTGATACGATCTTTGTTGGTGCCATGGAGATGATGAGAGAAAAATTAAATGTGGCAAGTGACCTCAGCATCATGTTTAAAATTTCAGATGAATCCACCGGCACTAAGCTAATCTGATAAAGCCCTAAAATCCACCGGCACTAAGCTCATCCAATAAATCTTAGACCATCGCGCAACTGTATAAGATATTCACAACCGAATTTTACTTTCATGTTGTAAGTAGTTTTAGCAATAACTTGAACATTGGAATTAATTTGTCTCAAGGAAGAAAAATTTTCGCGAGGAGATATACCGGCTTTAGACATCTATATCACATGCAAAGGTTCAACTTCAGAAAAGCGACGACAAGTAGGATGTTTGGACATCATCCAAAGGATCATAATTGTGTAATGCATTCAATATTTTGAGTGACCTCTATCTGTTCTTCATTTTGAATCAACGAACTTTAAAAGGACAGTAAATCAAGCAAGGTCCAGTCTTTCTTCTCTAATGCGAAATAAAAATATTATGTCAATCACGACAATTACCTCCCCTATCTCAATCAAGAAAAACATATTTGTCTCTCTTTGAATTTTTAGTAGAGACAACATAACCGTGAGTAAGAAGATGCCTCCACACACTACTCAAAAGATCGTCTTGCATTAAAAAATGCCCAATAAAGTTTCAAATGAACTTATTGACACAATTGATTGCTTTTCTCCCCTCGCATTTTCACTACATTTAAGCAATTTGGGTGCTCTTGTATATTGCCTTCCACAGTGACTGCACTATAAAAGAATACAATGAAAGATGAGTAAATCGTGTGTAAATGCATACATCAACTACAATATCTAATCTTTAAGTAAATTCTCATAAATTTGTATTGGAAATTGTAGTTGAAAAATTTACCATCACGAGGAGAATCTAGGAGAAATAAGTAAACAATGTGTGATTAAAACTAACTTTTATTTTCTCCAATGTATGATTGATGTTTGCTCATATTAGAGTAATTGGTTAAACTCTCATTCAAGTGGATAAGGGAGAATAAGTAAAGAAGAAAACAAGAAACAAACACGAAACATTCTAATGTAAGGTTGTGGAAGAAGCGAGGGTAAATACCAAAAAAATTATAAACGTTTTACGTCGGTATCAATTTTATCTTAAACCTTTTAATTTGACCATTTGCATTTGTGCCAATTGAGACCATCAATCTAATTTTGGTCAAAAATGGCTGATGTGGACGGTCGTTGATATGGACAATTTTTATTATTTTTCTGAACTTTTTTATACCTTTTAATTTGACCATTTTTCTTTTTCATTCTTTCTCCGCTGGTCGTTGGGCCTCTGCGATGGTCAGCAACCGGCCTAAGGCGACCTTGTCGACCTCCTCACCAGAGGCTAGCGAGGGTTGCCCTCCCTCGCTAGAGGCCAAAGAGGGCCGACCTTGCCAGCCGGTCTTCAGTTAAATATGGGTCTTGGTGGGTCTGAAGTAAACCCTCTTTTCAACCCAAAACCAGCTGAGCAGTATTATGTTGATGCGGCACCCGATTTGTTCTCGATTCATCGTATTTTCTGGCAATTTCGTGTTTACTAGGGGATTTCGTTGGAAAAATTATGCGAAATTAAAAAATGACCGTTGAAATAGATTTGGTATTCTGACGTTGCCGAAGGTCTTGGAAAAGTGTGACTCCGATATTCATTTGAAGTTCCGATATTGAAAAGTTTTCGCTAAACTTGACCGAAAGAGATCGGCATGAATATGGTGGTGCTCGCGCATCATTCTGGACTCCAATCATCAGCATGAAATGAGACTAAAAATGGACGTAAGGTGAGAGCACAACTCATTTAACGGTTGTAAGCTTGGACAAACATATGTAAGGTAGAGGTGAAAGCGGTAGGGCGATGTAACGACAAACTTTTGGCGGCAAGCCCTGGGTTTGGCTCAACTCGGGAGCGAACCAGATCACAAGTGCGAGGGCATTGCTCGCCATCCGGACAAAATCCACCACCCTTCGCTTCACCGCCACCTTTATGCCCCATTCCATAACCCAACCTCGTAAGCTGTCCACGCAAGTGTTTTTGTGTCAGCATGTGGCTCAACGACATATCTACATTGCTCATATGCCACGCCAAATCCTATCCCATTACCCAACCTGACCCGAGCACCAGAGCTTCCTTGCCAACTCGGCAAGCCGGTCCACTGAGTCCGGATCAGGTATGGGTGACTCATACATCAGAGCCAGCTTCACATTGATTGACGAAATCCAAGAACAAGTCGATCTAAAGCCACAGTAAAAGCTCTCACTCAAAGAAATCGATTAGGTGGGAAGAATTAAGATTATACCACGACGACACGTCCAAACAAGAGTCAAAACATAAGTGTAGAACATCCAATTCAAGGGCAAGCGTATCATCTTTCACCTTGTTGAAAGTAGATGTCCGGAAGAAAGCTTAAGGAACAGCAATGGAATGCTAGTAAGTAAAACTACATTATCCCGACAAAAAGGCCATTCCTGCACGGCACTTCAGGAGCACCGTTCTTAAATTTTGTTGAAGGCGACGATGTCACAACTCTGAACGTGTTCATTGGCGGGCTCAACTTGAAGATGCTCCTCGATGAGGGTGTCCACTGAGACAAGGTCATCCACAATGGTCATCATGATCTGCAACTTCTTAATCCCATAACCCACTGGAACCAGTTTTGCTGCAAGAAAGAAAGCACAAGACATCCTCATAAGGGGATAAACATGACATTCAGTGACAAAGCATTATGATCAAACTGGTTAACATGATGAGACAGTCAAAACTTACAAGCTCCCCAAAAGAGCCCAGGCATCTCCACACTCCTAACAGCCTCTTCCAGCTTCTTCATGTCCGTCTCATCGTCCCAAGGTTTCACATCCAAGAGGACAGATGACTTTCCACCTATAACAGGAGCCAGATATACACACAAGCCATGATATTGAAACCACTGATGAGAATTCCATTCCAAAGAAAGAAAAAAGTTCAGGCAAAGCAAGCAGCCTACTGAACATGTGGAGAAAAGTTTCTAAAAATTAGGTCAACACCTTTAAGCAAGCAAGCTGTACACACACACACACTTACACACATATCTATCTATCTATCTTTTGTTTTCTTTATCACAAAGCAAAGTTCACTCGCCGATCATATCAGGTAGAGATGTAAAAAAACCATGATGCATCAGCCCACAAGAGTCAAGATATAACGGCTGCTATAATTAGGACCGTCATATGTATTTGTTTTTTCAACCCAGGAGAAGAAGTGACTCCAAGAAAGTGAATTCAGGAGAACGATTGCAAACTTACTTTCTTTCTTCTTTGTGGATGCCTTTTTGGCTGCCTCCCTCTCTTCTGCAGCCTTCTGGTCCTCCTCTGTCTCTTCACCAAAGAGATCCAAGTCATCGTCGTCATCCCCAGCAGGAGCAGCCTGGTAAACAGAAAATGAAACATAAAATCTTAACCATTTAGAAAAGAAACATCACCAAAAGTCAAAACTCTACCAAGTTACAGCGAATCTTAAAGAGATACATTCAGTTGCTTAGTGATCTAAAGGTCAAATTAACACAAGGTCCTTGTTTCGAACTTTAATAATGTGTATTTACTCACACATGTAATTTCACAAGGACAAGATGAGGACAACTTTCTCCACAAGGGGAGATAGTAGGGTCCGATCACTATGCTAGTCATCATTAAGTTGTTCAAACCTAGATCAAAGCAAGATCCCTATTCTGTAACATGTGTACCAGTGTGCATAAAAAGCATTCACCTGATCGAATGAAACGACGATTTTATTCAGTTCAATTTCTTATCGAAGTCTTAAAGAAGAAGCCGTCGTATCAGTACATACAACATACCTCCTTAGCTTCTTCAACTGGAGCACCTTTGGCACCTACTTTAACACCAGCAGCTTTGCCAGGGAAGCTAAACAATTGAACAAAAGTAGAAGACATTAGGCAGCGTTCAGCTCTAACATCAAAATAGAATGCATAACAAGAAGAGAAGCAACGATGCTGAAAATTTCTCAACTTCAACAAATTCAATGTCCATGCCATGGATCTCCTCCCAAATCCATACGAAGGAAATCGGGCGAACGATACTGTTGACATTACATTGAAAATAATAGGCATTCGTAAACACAGAAAATCCTCGGTTTTATGACCCTTTTAGATAAATTTGAAATTCTCGTAAAAGTTGGTCCCGGTTCGCATGAACATGTTTGCTGATACTAGGTGCTAAATCATGAAACTTGATGCCAAGAACCAGCATCAACCTGATGAAACTCACAACCATCGAATCAATCACTACACGAACGTCCAAACCAAGCGAAATCGAGCAACCGGGCAACATCCTCGAGGAGCAATTCGAGCAATTGGGTCATGGATAAGCGAATCGACGAGAGAAACAAACCTCGCAGCCAGATGTGAGGACACGCACTCGTACCACTTGCTCGCATTAGGGAACGAACCTCCAGGCTTCTTGAGAACCGCGGCGTACACCTTCACGTCGTCCCTCGTGAGCTGATCTCTGCCGTCAGAACGCCGGTAAGCATCCCAAACAAGCAGGGGAAGATGCTGAATCGAGCAACGGATCCCACAAAGTACGAGAGAGACGAACGTTACCCGGAGATGTAAGTCTTGCCGGAGAGGAAGCCGTCGAGAGACTTGAGGCCCGACTCCGTGTGGAGATCCGAGAAGGTGATCGCCATTGGCTTCCGATCGATTGGAGATGCGAAGGGAAGCGACGAGCTTGAACCTTCAATGGAGGCGGCGAAGCAACAGAGGAGAGAGAGAGAGAGAGAGAGAGAGGAAGGGGGGTCTGAAATTGATTGGCCTTTGTAAATTACGGAAAACAACCCTAGATTCAATGGGAATTATGGGATATTCGCTCTCCTCATTTTTTGTTCGTTGAATTAAAATTAAAAGTTCTGACCCAAAAAAAAATTAAAATTAAAAGTGGGTCCATAACTCTTTAAATGTACTAGCAGGAAGGAAAAAGCATGACGCACTGATGGGAAGAAAACTTGATGAAGAAGAGAAATTTTTTATTTTTTTGATTTTAAAAATGAACTTAAATTATTAGAGAATTTGGCAACTTTAATACTAAGTTGGGAAATACGAGAGATTGATGCAATAATATGATTATTATGTGGATCTATTTCAATACCATCCTACCCAATTTTTGATATATAAAGTTATCATTCGTTGGATATATGTGTCTAGACCTATCAAACGGGTGTGTTGAGTTGGATCGAAAATGTTATGGCTCAAATTGACATATTTAATCCGTTTTGACCCATATTTATACAAAAGGATTTTGGCGACCAATATCCAACCCAACATGGGATTCAATTCTTAGCAATTTTTCTATTCAAATTGTTGCCTTTTGAAGAATGGGTCCATCAAGGCCGGTTTGAGTCTACAAAGGCTTGGCTCGAGACTCTGATACCTGTACCTTGGCTCCTCGATCAGGTCAAGTTTTATCAAGATTGGGCTTAGGTTCATAAAGGCTAAGCCTCAAATCTCAGTGCTCATGCCGGGGCCTAAGACCTTATAATGCTTGTACCCAAGTCCCTGACGTCTCGGCCGGAGTCCACGAAGGCTGAGAGTGGGACCCTAGTGCCTACCCAAGCTTGGGTCCATCGAGGTTGGACCCTAGTCCCTAGAGCCTGAGCTCGAATTCATCAAAGTCGGGTTCGAAACTCTAGTGTCCATGCATGATTCCCTAGCGCCCTGGGCCAAGTCCATCAAGATTGGGCATGAGACCCGTGCATATTTTAAAAAATGGTACATTAGATTGGTCGACTAAATCACAAAAAATCCCAAACTATGTCTACTCAACACACTTATTCTAAAAAAAATTAGTGACATAAGAAACCTCAAATTGTGCATTCCGTGATACATTTACTTTAATTTTTTTAGACATAAAAAACTCCAAACTTATACTTATGTAACACATTTAACTTTCATCAAGGTTTCGTTAGATGATGTTACGTGAGTGTCATATTAACATTGTTTGCTTTTCAGCATCTATATAGATAGATTTTTAACAATATTCATTGACGGAATCTTGGCGGAGATAAATGTATTACAGTAAGCTTAATTGAGATTTTTTTTTTATAACTTTTTCTCCGGATTAAAAAAAAAAACGCATGAGGTTTCTATCTCCTTTGCTCCCACGGCCGCACAACACTCCCTTTGCTCTCCTCTCAGCAGAAGAGAGAGAAATAACATAACCTCTCTCTCTCATCCTTCGTTGGCTTCCCGATAGATTTTCCCGAGTCCTACGCATTCAAAGCCAGTGTGGAATCTTTGGTACATCATCATCCTCATCGGCTCCTCCCCTCTGTCTCCGTCTCCGTCTCCGTCTCCGTCTCTCAATTTCCACCACCATCTCTCCAAACCTCTCCGCCACCACACCTCCGACGGCGTCGCCACATTCGCTCTTCAAGGTTCCGTCCTTTTCTTCTCCAGATTTCATAACAATCGTATCAATTGTCTTGCGAAATCCAATCACTCAGATTGCGATTCCCCCTGGAGTAAAGACCGACCCTGCGAAATTTCGATCGTCTTCAACACGACTCGCCAAATAGGGCTGCGACCGCCATTCGCCAAGCTCGATTTCGAGAGGGAGAGGATGAGGAGGCCAGTTTTTAATGGGTAAAATGGGCTGGGGATGGGTTTGTTCCAAGCCATTTTTAGACCCATTTATATTAGGCCATTTATTTTTAAATTTAACATTTTAATCAATTCATTTATGACTAGGCCCATGAAAAGCGAGTTAAAAAACTGGAATGTTACCTTTTTTATTTTGATGAAAAACTCCAATGTAGTATATCTGGGATTCTATTTGAGTTGCCCACATTACTTATTAACAGAGATGGAGAATTAAAACGTTGAACGACGGTATCTACGATTTTTAGAATTGCGTTGAATTATTTGAGAACCAAAGTCTGGTTTTTGATTGTTTTTTGGAATATAGTCAAGCTCGTCGAGCTCGAGATCGGTGCATCAGTAGTCCCAAATTAACTCGTTACCATCTTTATCATTAGCATATGTTTTTGAGTTGCGTTTGGTCGTCCTTACATTTTTTTTTAATAGGATAATGTCGGATAGGATAAAGATATGATAGAATTTTAAATATTCCATCAATGTTTGTGAACATGGATTCGTCCTTGATGGTTATGCTATGATGTCCTTAAAGCCTATATGCGATAGATAGACTCCTGCAACCATGACATATTTGCTAATTGAACATGAACATAATTTCATTTCCTTCTAAAAGAAATTAATGATTAATTTCACAAAATAAAGAAGTCTTTTTTAACGAGGTCCAACTAAAACCGTGGAAGTCGTGAAAACTATTCACGACTCACCGCCGAGGCCCGCCACCAACACCTCCGACAAGGAGCGCGAGCGGCGCCGCATGGGGTCGTACACGGTGGACCGGAGAATGCTACGGACCATTAGGTTCCACCGTCGGCCCTAGAAGTCCTGCAGCGAGGTCATGAGGTAGGGCTCGTCGAAATGCTGCTCGAGGTCAAGCCCTATAGTGGCGCGAGCTAGGACGGCATAGATGGCGAGCATGAGCTCCAATTCCAGGTACATGGAGACGCAATAGAGCTCGAGGATTGTGTATATATGCAATCGAGAGCTGCACTCGTAGGCGTGAAAATTCCAGTCCAGAATCAAAACCTTGATCACCAGTCGGAGTCGGAGTGAAGCCGACAGAGGATTTCAGGGATTTTTCAGGGACTTTCTTGTCTTTGTGTGGTGGTGGGTGAGTCGTGAATGTGAATAAAGCAGTCGATGGGAAGCGAGGGCCAAAGAGTTGCAGGAGACTCTGAAATTTATTATTATTATTTTTTTATATTTCACATGATAAAAGTTATCTTTCTCCGGTCCACCAAAGTAACCTTAGTACACTAAAATATAACGACAATTACTTAAGCCAAATTAGAAAATTTACCCAGATATTATTTTAAGGAAAAAGCCGGACATCTTAAGGGTACGAGGAAGCTCTTTTTTACTTTTTCTTTATTTAGGAGGAAATCATAATTAATCCATCGATTAAAATTCTCGAAATTCTGCCGAAAAGAAGAATTTCCGAATATGTACAAATCGGATCGTCCTCTCACATAAGCAAAGATCCAAACTAGCGACAGATTCAATCTCTCATAATGAGGTCACTACCAAAGAGACTTTCTTCTGCAGCTGAATAACTAAATGATTTTGTTGACGATAAGATTGCTTAGAGATACTACTTAAGCAACTAATCAATAACACTTTACAGTTGTCTATACATCTATCGACTTATATTTTGTATAAATATTGCTTCAAAAAGTTAATTATTTCTTATTTTACATGCTTAACAAGTATTCCAAATGTACTCGTTAATAGGAAAAAGTACAAAAAAAGTCATAAATATATTGTATTGGCACTAATTCAGTCCTAAACTTCTTAATTTGGCCAATTTAATCCTCAACATGCTTACTTTGGTACCAATTAAGTCCATCCGGTTAAGTTAGACCGGAAATTGCTAACGTGGACGTCGACCGCTTTACATGGCACGACTGGCATTGACGTGGACATTTTAAAATAATTTTTCATAAATTTTTTTATTTTTCATAATTTTATTTTTTTCTTTCCCTTTTGTTTTTGCCGGTGGTCGGTTGAAAAAAAAAATCTAAAAATTATTAAAAAATCATTAAGAAAAATTTCACATCAATGTTGGCCATACCACGTAAAACCGCTAGTATCTACATTAGCGATTTTTAGCCTAAATATGTCGAATGGACATAATTGGTACTATGGTTCAATTAAAAGGTTTAAGACTGAATTGAAAATACAAATGCAATATATTTATGACATTTTTGGTATTTTTCCCGTCATTAATAAGATCTATGAACAAATAGATGATTCAATGTGCTACCTACAAATGTTGATGTTCAATGTTGTCTACTTACCAGCTAAGGAAATAACATATTCTAGAACAGACTTAACTAAATGTTGGTTATTAGGGTGTACTTGATAATCTACCAGAATTTTTAATTCTGTTCCATAAGTAATTCTAGAGTAGAAATGCGTTTGGTAAAGAATGACTTCTGGAGCAGTTTTCGACTTCAGACTGAGAATTTCGTTTGGTAAAGAAGTGATTCTCTAGGATCAGAATCAATTCTTACCAGAAGTAATTCTTTTCTATTTTCACTTCTCATCTTCCTTCTTACACTCGTAGGCCGCCAATCGCCCGGCGCCGTCGCTGGCTGCCAATCGTTGGTTGCTGTTCGTCGATCGCCTGTCGCCATCCGCCTGTCCCCGCCGCCGGTCGCCGTCCGCCCATCCCCATCGCCGCCCGCCGTCGGTCACCGTCGCCGCCCACCTTTCGCCGGTCACCAATCCCCGAACGCCGTTTGGTTAACTTGCCAAAAGTAGAAGTAGAATGATGATGCATTTGGTAAAAAAAAGTTTATTATATATGCAATATTCGAGTTAAAAAAAACGAGAATATAATACAAGTGTGGATGGTCCGACTCTTCTGTCCCTCATAATCTGTGAGTTTACTCTCACCATCCTACTCCTCAATGGATCGATGCACTACTGTACTATCAAAAGATATGCAATCCATTTGGAAAACACAGAGAAATGAAGTGTACGAGGAACCCAGTAACAAGTAGCCTCGTGGATCGAGATGGAATCATGTCGAATCCTGTCGAGGCGTCCTGAACATAGGCGCGTCCGTCTGTACCGAGGTGCCATGTCCCAAATGCACAGCTAATGGTGAATTGGCTTAGCTAGACAAAAGATTCATTGCAGTCATGCAGAGTAAGAACCGACGAAAATGAATCGAGATGAACCTGCTTACAACCAGTGGTTACATCGACGAGCATCTCCAATTAAAAGATTACTCGTCTACTAAAAACCAGAATTTCCAGACCGCGACACGACTACCAAGAGAAACAGATAACACGAGCACGGACCAACTTCCTGTCTGCCAAACGGCGAAAACGTGCGATAAAAGCAAAAGTTAAAATCTTGTAACGAGAGCAGACAGACCTTAATGCAATCGCCTTGGGAGGCTCCTCCAAATGCTCACAGCCAAAGTGGTCTGTGTACCCTTTGTGAGCATCTATGGAAGACATTGTTTTCATCATAAATTCTCCTCCAACTTTGTCCTCTTTCGCAGCTATCGAATACAAAGCATCCATTGAGGACCCTATAAGAATGGAACAGTCAACGAAGGAAAGCAGTAGATATAGAGAATATCACTTCAAACTGCTTCAGATGCTTGAAACCGACTCGCCACCGCTCACTTTCTCTCTTTACAAACTCATTACTACTTACTAAACCATGTCTTGATCTTCGTAGAATCTCCCTGCTGAAACTCTTCCCGCGAAATTACTTCAGACCGATCCAATGTTTGTCTACCAGGTCCTTGAGCTATGAAAATTCCTAATGCTTTCTGTATGAAGCTTTGCTCTTTCGTTGTGTGTCGATCATACCTTTTGAAATGTCTGGATTTCTGGAAGACAAAATGTTCCTAGCACAACAATAGAAGTGAATATATGATTTAGCGACAATGAAAGAAGCTGCAGTGTGCTAGAGAGAGAGAGGGAGCGATTAGGAATAAGTGGTGGCCAAACACCAGAGCCAATTAATCCTCACGTTCTGCGAACTCTGTATTCAACATGACCTGCAGTGTTTCCGATGGACACCTTGGGAAAGGCAAATCTATGGAGACACAAAGAGTAGTGGTGATTCACGATGCATCGCGAGAATTAATTTTATCTTCCCTCAGGTGGGCATTGTATGAACTTATACTGAAGCCTGGAGATAAGCTCACTGTCCTCGGAGTTCTTCGTCAAGCTAACACCCAGAGCGAGTATGAAAGGAAGAAGAAAGGTTAATACCCCTACTGCATTCTTTCCTGATAGTGAATCAAATCTCATAGGGGTTCATTTATTATATTCACCTAGAAGAAAAGTAAGGAAAAGAAGCAGAAGTCTGTATGCTGAACATGTGAATAATGCAAACAGGACGATGTCTGAAGAAACGCCTCTGTTTCGTTCCTTGCTTTTCACTAATATCTCTGTGTGAATGACCTCATTCCAGTGGGATCCAGGAGCAGCGATGACTCAGGTTCAACGATCCGAGCAAACCGGAAAATAGGTAATTCTGAAGTACTAAGGAAGAAGGAAGAGTACGAAAACAACATTGAACTTCTTCAAGTCAGCAAGCTGTATGAGATACACCAGGTAGCGACTTATCTCCTGCTCTTGATGCCTCATAAAATTGATGCTCGAGATATATTATGCACTAACATAACAGTCTGCGTGAATCTAAGTGAACAAATAAATTAGGACGTAGATTCTACTTGCAAGAGATAAAAGCCATACAGTAAAAACTAAGAAGCCATACAAGCAGATGAGGTCCAGGCTGGGAAAGAAATTCCAATAGAGTTTACAGTAGGAGCCATATAATATCAGAGAGCCCACAGCAAAACATGGGACCCTCGTGTAAAATACAAGAGCTATCCAGATTATGAAAGCCAATAAGTGAAAACTGTAGGAATGAAAATTCTTGATATGTCAGATAGGGTTCAAGTATGTTGCCTTATGATGATCAATGAGTAAGTGGAGATGTGATAGAGACTTGACCTGATGCACTCTTACATGACGTACAAATAACTTGTACAAACCTCAAGAAAACCTTCGGACTATGTCATCCAAATTTCCCGGGCATTGTTCTCGCATATAAAATTGCCGGAGATTAACCACAAGGCATTACCATAAAGGTAATAGCAGAAAAAGAACTCCATGCAGCACTCTATAAAAGATACCATATCGGGATAAATAGATAAAACAGGTTTCAAGTTCCACATTCATGACTCTGGTAGCTATGATCACTACTAGAAATAGAATAACGAGCAGACTACGGATATAAATCAAAATCATACCCATCAAATAAAGTTCAGTACATCTTTTCTAAAGCAATAACAAAGCAAAAACTTAATCTGTATTCTGCCCTAAGAAACATCATATGATTCACATTTCATGAATGTACAAGATTCTAAGTTCCGGGCATCTCACCAATAGCTCCTATTCATCTGTTCAAGCACTAGATAAGCTAGTAAAGCAGTATAGCTTGACTAAAAGCCCATGCTTTTGCAGTAAAGATGGTGCCTGCCTACTTTGCAAATTGACAACATTAATGAGACCTTGTGCATTTGTTTTTCCAGGTCGAGTTTAGAATAGAGGTGGCTGTGGGACCTTCACCTAAGAAGACAGCTTTAGAGGCAGCCACAAATCTTAAGGCAACATGGGTGATACTTGACAGGTCAGTGATAAGCTAAATCATGGATAAAAGTACCTGCTATCAACTGTATTTCTACACTACAAGTGCAAACTTTCTTCCATGATGGAGTGCATAGTTTAGGCTTTGGCTACACCTATTAGTACAATAGGCCATGTTTCATATGGAATCGGAAACTGGAAAGTCACTTAGATATCTAACACTGTTGTGGACATCTTGATTGCAAGCACTCCTGCATCCCCCACTCTATTCATCTAATTAAAAACCACGTTGCTGTATATTCATAATGGGAACTCTTAGCAGACAGATCAATTGAACTATCGATATGAGAAATGAAGGCTTTCGCAGCAGGAATATAATGAATTGCCCATTACATTGATAATGCCCAATGTTCTAAGTCTGTTGGTTTTATTTCTAATTCACCTATGAGTCTATGACACAGGCAGATGAAAAAGAACAGATATTACTTCCTGCAGAAGCTTTCATGTGGAATTTCACGGGTAAAACGTGACCACAGCATTAAGAAGTTGAGAGCACCAAAAGTTGCGGAGATTGACATGCTTCACAGGGAGAAACATCAAAGTGTTGACATAATATATGCAGTGTTGCCAGGATCACCAGAGATAGAAGATCTATTCAGCATAGAACTTCTCCTGGACGGTAAGAGCTTGTCACTTCACCAGTTTCAGTTTCATTAGTCATGAACTTCCACTACCAAATGCATATCCTGATTACGGCTAACCATACCCATAACAACGACAAACACCAAACATCAAAGAAGAGGCAAAAAAAGTTACACTAACAAATTATGATAATTGATATGGTCAAGCAGGAATAGACAAATCCAGCCAAGATCCAGACACAACAGAGAGCACCAATCAAGAAGGGACACAAAGGTGGCCTGGTCGGAGAAGGTTCAAATATTTCAAATGCACAATTTGCAAGAATGAAAGGCCCCTTCTCGGGTTCCCCAAAAACTTTACATATGCAGAACTGAAAGATTCTACAGCTGGATTTTCGGCCAAAAGCTCCCTATATGATGATGATGATTTTGGATCTACTTTCAGTGGTCAGTTGAACAACAAACTGAACATGGTAGTTATGGAACTCAAGAAAGTGTGCTTGCTACAAGAGGAATTTAAGTCCGAAGTCGATGTACTAACTGAAGCAAGACATGAGAACATAGTCATGCTGATGGGGTCTTGCTCAGAAGGAAACTGCAGGCTGCTTGTATACGAGTATGTATGCAACAGTTCACTTGACCCCTACATTTCATATACGGATAGTAAGTTGACAAAATGTCATTTCGTTGTATCTGTGTGCTTATGATGTGTGTGTGGTTGTATATATGCATGTATTGGGCACACAAATATGCATACATGTACAGGGTTTTTCTTGCTAATATTTCAAACACCTGGCCATCAGAGAAGAAATTAAAAATGACCCTGACGGAAGCTGCTGGCACGATGCAGAATATGGCTGTAAACCATTGACATGGGCACAGAGAATGAAAATAGCCCAAGGTGCATCCAGAGGACTTCGATATCTCCATGAAGCAGGCATAATTCACGGGGATGTCAGAGCAAAGAACATTCTTCTAACTCATGATCTTGAACCACTGGTAATGTTTTAAAAGAATATTATGCATCCAGCATATCCTTGACACTAGGCCTAGTAATGTTCTATTGAATGCACTCTCAGCTAGGAAATTTTGGGCTAGCAAGAATAAAGCATGAGCCGGATCGCTCAGATTATAATGGAGAAAAGGGATACCAGGCTCCAGAACATACAGAGATTTGGGGAGTTTCAACCAAAGCAGATGTATACTCCTTCGGCGTGGTTCTACTGGAGCTTATCACTGGAAGAAGTGCTGCAGATAAGGCACGGGATGGAACCAGTCTAGAAAGCTGGGTAATGACCATAATCATTACATAGTATAATGTGTAAAATCAGGTAAGTAAAAATCTTGTGGGCTCACAACATTGCGATAAGACTAAGACCATTCCACAACCTGGTACCCAATCTGATTCAGATCTTAGCCTTCTCAACTTTCTGGCGAATCGCTATCGATAGATTTAGTAGCTGCACACATGCATTTCCAGATAGGCTCTGACTTTGAAGGAATTAGTTTTCACGATAAACGAATGATGTGTGTCCTCATTAGGAGTTAGGATAATTAAGACTGAATCATTTCGCAAGGCCTGATGTACTCTTTCCTGAATATGCTTTTGCCAAAAGACAAACCGTATACGCTGCTACCAAGCGCGGTATGCGAGCTTGATTGGCGTTATAAGAACACTTTTCAACTGCTTAGGTACTTATGACTAAGAACTCAACTTGGGTCAACTCTTACGAGTTAATTGTTCGCTTTTAACTCTTTTGAGTTAGTCATACGTACATTGTATCTTTAAAGGTACTCATGATAGTTTGTAGATATTTTGATACTTTTGACTCCTTAAGATCCCAAAACTCACATGTTCAATTTAAGTTTTTAGATAAAGTATAGGGGGAGCTCTATGATATCCACAAACTACATCAAGAAGCTAAAAGCAGAAATGCTGTCACTGTCAGTATACCTCGTTAGCTTACACAGATCAATCTCCTTCACGTGTCGAAAAGCAAGTAATGCTAGACGTTAGATGTTCGTCCATTTGACTCATGTATCTGCAGGCAAAACCTCTGTTGAAAGGCAGAATGTACAGACAATTGCTCGACCCCAGAATTGCAAACTCGCATGACGAGCAGCAGCTTTTCTGGATGGTTCAAGTCGCACGAAACTGTCTCACCAGAGACCCTGACAAAAGATTAACCATGGCCAAGGTAAGTCTCAATCACGCAAGCCTCATTACCTGTCTTCATCATATCCATTTCACTAAGCAACAGAACATTTTCGCTCTCATTACTCCAGGTAGCATCCGCCCTGGAATACATATCAGAGAGGAAATATACCTTTGTAATTGACGAAATCATTCCAGTCCTATCAAAAATTGAAGTCCGATCACCAAACACGAACAGCACACATGTTCCTAAGGACGAACCGAAGCAACAAATCTCGAGGAAAGAGGGGAACTCAAAAGCTCGTGCGAGCAAACTGACAAGATTTTTCTCGCTCAAGTCACCAGCGACTACATCAAGAATTGGTAAAACCAGTCACACAGATCACAGCGTGGAATTCTCTATCAGTAGCCGAAAGAGTCACCGGACGGATGAAGCCAAATTAAGGAAGCAAAATCCAAGTATTCTATGGCGAAATGCTCAAGTAAAGAACCTAGAGTCCAAGACTCCATCACCTGCAATGATTCCGATTCCTGGTCAGATAAAACACGCGGGAGATCGCCAAATTTCCTGTCTGTGAATCGAACGAAGTGAAATTCGTAAACAAATTCTTCGGCGGATGAGTTCCAATTCACCGGAGAATAGGTCAGAGACAATCTTCTGCAATGTAAGTAGACCATGAATCTTCAGCATGATGGAAGATTGATGAACCCTGGAGAAATCAATCGATAAGCACATGGGAGGGAGGTTGAGGAAGACAGTCCATGTGATTCGAATCAACGATGAAATGATTTGCCGTTTCGCGCCGAGTTTCGATGCTTATCAGCAGAGCAAGCCCAGCCAAATCTCTTCATGAAATACTCAATAATTCAATAATTATAGCTCCATAATTCGATGCTTTGAATTCCAATTCAATAATTGCACACGACATAGCGATTTCTATTAATCGGATTTCAGCCAAACCGGGAATGTCTCAATGAGCATGTTTCAACGGAAGTATAGCAATTAAACCATCTTCTTACATCCAGAGTTCTTCCATTAGCTGTTCATAATGTTTGTCCCTGTATACCATCTATCTAGCGAAATACAATAACGAGCCAGCCAATGTCATTTCGAGATGTTGACCACGGAACAGACGTCCCTCCTCAAGACTAAATCAAAGGTGCAGACATCTCCCACCCTCAGGCCAACTTTCCTTCACAAAATCCCTCCATCCTTGACCCCCTACTCAGAGATTTAGGGTACACATTCAGGCTTGACCTTCCATGTCGTGCTCGGTGATTGGAGCTTCACCGTCTTCCCACGCTCGCCAACAGAGTCCTTGAGAAATATCGGCAAGTGCCGCAACAAAATGCAGGCTCGGTCACTATGCCGATTGCCTATTGTCATTGCATGGCATAGCAAGCTAAAGTTAAAACGGTGAGAGATTATGCAGATCAGGAAAAACAGCAACGATAACCTCAGCAAACGTTAGTTCCACGCTTCACGAGTTTTCAGAGCATTACACGGTTCGAGTCGCATATTGATAGGATCAGATTAGGGAAAGTCTTGTGCATTTCCGGGTTCTTCTGCTTAGCCAAGGTGTTGCACCAAAGATGCGTAACACACAATTCATTTGTTACAAGAACAATCATCTCTATAGACAAAAAAGATGACAGTTCTAGGACTTCATTGATTCAAAAATTAATACTTGAGCGAGCAATCGCTCATCGGTTTAACTCACCAAGAGCCCGCTTCTACATAAGCCGGCTGCATAACCACTGTAAAATTCTCGGCATGTTTGTGAGCTGCTCTAGGACCGACCGCCATTGAAGCTGGAAGTGAGTAGGTGTCTAGATCAACTCAGTCGCCCGTATGGTCTTCTTGTTTCACCTGTCTGCCCAAGCCTGAATCACGAAGGAAACACGTGTTTAATAATGGGAATTCATTGTTTCGAGCTTTGGTCATATCAAACACTGCCCAACCAAAATTGTACTTCCTGGAAACATTTGAGGATGTCGCAATTGAAACACGTTGGTTTAAATCGGTTGATCTTGAAGGCCAGCTCTGGCTCTAGCCCTGCATTTGTCCTCTTCTTCATCGTCGCTTGCGCCATCAGAGCCAATGTGCATATCTGCGCTCTTCACGAGCCCGGCTCTGCAATCTCCCCATCCGACGCGAGCCGCCTTGGCCTCCTTCAAGCACCCGGTGGGGCCGAAAATGCAGGCAGAGAAACCAGCATCCACGCAGCCGTTGTGGTACTTGAAAGTGACGAAATCCCCATCTCCAGACCCTTTCCTTGAACGAATTTCGTCCAGCCATTTTGGAACAACAGCTGGTTGGCGACCATGTTCGCATCAATGGACCATCGATTTGCCGTTGTGGAACTATTCCTTGATCCACATGAAAAATTGTCAACTCCTGGACAAAATGCTATCATCACAAACAATCTTCGATTCTCAACATGCTTTTGAATAAGGAAGTGGAAGTGGCGGAACTGTCCGTGCTCTCGAAACTCGGCATTCCCGCTCATTTAAATCATTCATCTGTATTGAGTATCATAATCTGTACAGCAACGACTGCCGCAAGATCTCGTCTATTACCTTAATTCGAATCCTGGAAAGTCAGTAATGTAATAGGAACCTGCCGTCTGATCAAAACACAAATCGGTATACTCATCAAAACGCGCTGTGCGATCTATTTGGCTTGGCAGATGATACCTCGAGTTCTAGCTGTGAAGAGTAACTATGCACAGCAGTAACGCGACCGAGACAAGGATGAAGAAGGCGCGACGACGATGTCATCCACAATACGAGAAAGAGATGTCGATAATGCCTGCACGGTGCAAAGCTTCGAACATCAACAGTATACTTAAATAAGAGCGAAACCTTCCATTGACTACTGCAAGAACAGGTCGAACACATGTTTGGTTTGGTCGTTGAACTCTCTGCTCGAACATCTCATGAAAAGGAAAAATTGCATCAACATTTTATACAATATAGTCTGGTCGAAATTACAATAGAATCATACGGCAATTTAGAAAAATGCGATATATAATATAAGTAACTAACTAGGTTACTGGATTCTTATCCAAATTTTGTACACAAGAAAACTTTGGCTTAGGAATAATTGAGCCAGCATGTCAGATTTGAAAAGCCTAAATGTCCTTTTAAATCACGCGATCAGAATCATGAACAATTTCGATATCTCATGTATATCTCAGATACATCTTTTTGGGTAAGTTCTCTTTTTTTCTTTTTCCTTTTTTGGGTGTGGCTTTTTCCCTAGTTTAGCCTCGAAAGAAGTCTAGCGTGATCTGTAAAGAATTGCATATTCAATCTGTCAAATCAAGTCAATCACATTTCAAGAATCTGCAAGACTTGTGGTAAGCCCCGCTTAAGAACACAAGTTATCGTGCTCCGTGATTGATCTTATCTGCTGGAAAAACATAAATCCTTATGCACATTAAAGAATGAAAATTTGTCAAAAAAGTTCTAAAATTATTGTACTTTTGCCTATACAGTCATAAACCTTTTAAATTTGTTAATTGAGTCCTAAATTTTTTATATTTGTGCTAATTCAATCTTTTTGGCCGGTCAACATTGACGTGGCGTCGCTAGCGCTGGCGTTGACAATTTTTAATAATATTTTATTTTATTTTTAATTTTCTTTTTCTCTTTTTTTTTCTCTCTTCTTCGTTTTTGCTTTTCTTCTCGTGGCTGGCGAGCTTTGGTGAGGGCTTCATGGCCCTAGCCTAATGGCCGGTGAGCTTCGGCGACCCTTGCCGGAGCTTGCCAGCTACGAGGAAGAAAAGCGAAAACAAAGAAGAGAAAAAAAAATATATATATATATATTAAAATTGACCACGTTAGTGCTAGCCGACCAAAAGAACTTAATTGGCTCAAAAGAAAAAGGTTTATGATTCAATTGGCAAACTTAAAAGGTTTAGGATTGAATTGGCAAAAGTGCAATAGGTTTATGACTTTTTTTGACAAATTTTTCCCTTCAAAGAATTGTGATTAATTCTGTCTAATTAAATTTCATTCGAAATTTTCCACTATTGTATCTTAGGCCCATTCGAAGGAATGAGATAAAAGAAAAGAAAAAGAAACAGGTGGTGGTCCAATCCAATAATCCATGGCAAGAGACTTGGCCATATTAATGCCCGCCCCGCCATGCTGGGGTTACAAAACACCCAGATATGCTTCTTTTCTTGATCCGCGCCTGAAGAAGAAAACGAGAAAGCAGAGCACAAAAGAGAGACTCTTTACATACATTCATACACACACCCCTACACATATATGTATGTGTATATAAATTCATATGGAAAACAGGATTTTTTTATTTTTTTTTGGGGTCTTGAACTGTTAAAATAGCAAGTGATATTAGGAGGAGGAGGAGGAGGAGTCGTGCTGGTGCTATTCAGAAACCGAAACGAAGAGTTTTCCATGAGGGAAGAAGGGTTTCCTAAAAGACGTAGGAATTAAAGATGCCAATAAAGATTTCAGCGTGGCCGTGTATCTGTTATGTTTTTGGAAATTTAATGAAACACTGACCTCAATACTCTCCCAAGATTGAGATAGAGAGAGAGAGAGAGAGGAATTCTTGACCCGATCCTTTTGGAATTCTCCCCCTCGCCCTTGCCCTTCCCCCTCTCTCTCTCTCTCTCTCTCTCTCTCTCTCTCTCAAGAACCATTATCAGTCGAGGAGCTGGTTTTTATTCACTTCCCTTATTCTGCAGATTCCCTCGTTATGATCTTCTCTTTTTCCCCCTCAGTTTTTCAAGCCTGGCAGTCACTTGCACCACACCGTCTCTCTTTCACTTCTTGCTGGAGTTGGTGGGGATTCTCAGCTGTCTCTCTTCTCTCTTCATCTTCCTGGCTCCTTCTTTTCGCCTGAAAACGAAGAATCATAACCCGGTTCTCGCAATCCCTTCGTCCCAGGAGCGGCGCTCGTGCTCTTCTTGCTGCTTCTTGATCCTCTGTTCAACGTTCTGAATTTTTTCCGATCTTTATCTCATGGATGGTCTGAGAGGAAGCCAGGATCAGCAGACCGAGCCAGTGCAGCTACCCCGTCAAGATCGTGGGAAGATGGCAGAAGAACCCGATCCTTCGGAAAGATCAGAATCCTGCGGCCAGGTGCCGAAAAAAGACCCGCTCCTGATTAAGCTCAAGATATCCAAGGTGGAGCAAGACGGCGAGCAGAGCGAGCGGGAGGAGCCTCCACCAGCAGCTGCCCGAGTTTGTGAATTCTGCGGCAAGGGGTTCATGAATGGGAAGGCCCTTGGGGGCCACATCAGGATCCACAATCAAGAGAAGAACAGGGCAAGCAGCTCAAAGAAGACGGACGAGTCAAGGCAGAGAAAGCAGAAGGCGAAGTGGGAGAAGCATGTGCACGAGGATCTTCCAGCTCTGGAGAAAGGAAGAGACTTTGATTGTGCAGAGAAAGACGAGGAGACACGTTGCTACATCTGTGACCGGAACTTCCCTTCCATGAAATCGCTGTTCGGGCACATGAGGTTCCATCCTGAGAGGAACTGGAGAGGGGTTCAGCCTCCGGCCCAAGAAAAGGTCGGTTCTTGCACGCGAGACATCGAATCTGTGAACCAGACGGCCACAGATCAGGACGCAGCTTGTTTGGAAGCAGGAAGTTCAGGATGCTTTGTGGATCTTTTGAAGGGCTTGCCAAGCTGGTCCAGGACCGACAAAAGAGGAAGGAAAAGCTTGATGGCCTCAGAACCCGAGGCTATTCATGGCCTCATGAAGTTGGCATGTGTTGCTTCTTATGATTCTGGCATATCTGATGACCAAGTCCATGATGAGAGTCCACTGAGGAAGCGTAGGCTTGATGAGGAAGAGCTTCCAGGGCCTAGAAACCAAAACCTAGAGCCAACAGAAAGTCGAATCCAACAATCAACTAATATTGAAGGCGAGGGCTTGTTCAAAGCAGTTCGCAATCAGGACTATGAGCTGGAATATGCAGATAGGCCTAGGAAATACAGAAAAGGCGAGCATTTCGGTCGTAATTCGGAGAGCAACCCGAATATAGAGGCTGACAAGAAGATCAAGGTGAGTGGGATGTGTAAAACTCGAGATCTCAGCACTAACAAGGAAGTTGCGGCGATGCCAGTAAAGGAGGATAAGATATTGACACATCACAGGTTTAAATGCATGACCTGCAGTAAGACCTTCCCAACGTTCCAAGCGTTGGGTGGTCATCGATCCAGCCACAACAAAGAACGGGGGATTGTTCAGCCGCCAGAAGCCTCTTTATCCACCAGTGCTTCAGGTACCGAGAAGAAAATCGCACTGGGTCCCAAAATTCATGCTGCGGAAACCAACAACTGCACAACGAACTTTGCGCAGGAGGATTTCATGACTCACAGGTGCGAGATCTGCTGCAAGAAGTTCCCAACCGGTCAGGCACTTGGGGGACACAAGAGGTGCCACTGGGTCGGGCAAACCGAGGGCCCCCCGTCCAGCGAAGTCGTGTCGCCAGGAGACCAAGCTAGCCAGAGCGGTCCTAGAGCGCTAGCTTTCGATCTCAATGAAACTCCTCCAACGGATGAGGAAGATGGCGTCATCTCTGGATTCAACTGATCCTAATCTACAGAGCTGGTTATTGGCGTTTCCTTCTTTCCTAATAGGTAATTGCAGTAAAATTGATTCTAGCAGCTGAATTTCAAGCTTGTAGCATGCTTAACTGTGTCTTGTGAAATTCCTAGTGCAAATGCTTTGCTCGCTTGAATTTTCATATTTGTCTAATTGTTGTATTCTAAAACAATATTCCAAAGCGAATGCGCTTCCATTTGATGTGCTTTAGGTACACAGTTCAATGTTCATTCAGAATTTCTCATCATCTTTGTTTGTGTGATTACATTGATCCGGAGTACTGGGATTGAAAGGAAAAGAAAGAGATGGTGTGCTGGACATATATCGAGTCGGACTGGATTAGTCAGATAAGACACGTCCAAATGAGAATTAGGATTTTGTTTTGCACGGATATCTAGTCTACTACCCAATGATACCTAAACGCTTGATTAGTCCTCATCGTATGAAGTCGCCCTCCACGGACATTGTCGATTACAGATCGCGGATCGTTCTGTTCATAATCACTTGAGGTCAGAGAAAGGAGTACTAGATCGTGCTGCAGTTGCTTTATTTCGCTTCTCGTTTCTTCTGGTGTCCCCTTCTGTCGGTCATTGCCGATTATCTTTACTATAAAAGGCAATTCCAAATCCTTTCCTTATCCATCTTCCAGGCGCGTAAAAGACGGTCATTGTCTAATTAGGGTTCGGCAATCACATGTTGCCAAAATCTTGCTTATTAAAAACAGAAAGACCATTCAATGCTGCAGATTTGAAACTTGCTACTTCTTTTCAGCAAACTATTTTGAGTAACACAACCTGGTGGAGATTTTGGTCAAGTCAGTGGACTTCCATTGACAAGCATATTAGAGGGTCCGAAGGCAAGTCATAAAGTTCCTGCCCTTGGAGCGCGGTTTATGAGCGATTCGACACATGGGTAAGTGCGCAGGACATAGACTAGACCAAAAACTCGAGAAACATCTCAGCAGTCGCAATTTGATAACATTTCCAAGGAGTGTAGATGTGGTCACAGACTCGATATTCCACCTAAATTAGTCGTAGGAGTCCTTTTGGGGAGTCGACACCGAAATAATTTTGCAGAACAGAAAATTCCAGACGTGCCACAACATGTTCAAGTAGATCGAAGGGAAGGTCGTGCAAAGATAACTAAGCCATCGACTTGACTGGTCTCGGCAAAATATTACCATCAGGTTTTGAACTCGGAAGTAAGAAGATCGATGTAAGTTGACAGACTGAACTACCCTGTAACACTGAACTGAAAACTACTGACATTAGTTGTATTAAAGAGATCGTTCGACTGTAGGTGGCGTCATTCCATGTCCGAAAATGTCAATATACCAAGTCTATAACTAGTGTGTATATAAACAACCTCTTGTATTGAATACGTCATGAAAAAATACAACGCCTACATTGCAATATTTGAGTTCTAACGAATCCGCGTGATACCTAAAAAAACAAATACGCAAACCTGAATGTCGTTAATACCGTGTTAACTGTATACTAGTGATCAATTCTCAAATCCTACATATTTGCTAGGTTGGGTCAATCCATGCCAGATTTCTTATCGGGAAAAAAACTGGCCAGTCCAAGTAGAGCATCTGGCCGAGTTGCATTGATGCGACGTGCTTCCGGATTCAAATTAGGTCCTGCAGAAGGAGATCGAAATACCAAAATGTAAATGCTAGGCCTGTTTCGAAAACCTAAAAGCTTACAGCCATGTCGTGACAGGATAATAATCTCACCGAGTGACGATCCTCTGCTATCAGGAGCTTCGTCTATGAATGTTGGCCACGCAGATTGACCCTCGATGCGGATTTCGTTGCATCGCGGATCCGAACCTCCGTTTGTAGTTCTCGATGACTGCGGTGCATGCACGATCGCTTGTTGTAGGCCAACGCTCTGAAGAAGAGCCTTTTCTGCCATGAGCAGGTGCGGATGCTGTCTGGTATCAACAATCTGGTGCGGCGGCAGAGGGGATGGTTCGCCCCGACTACCTTGTCCAGTTTGTAAATGCTGGCCTGAAGGGAGCTCCGGCATTGTAGTCCCGAAAACAGGTCCGATAGAAGGGACATAACGGGTACCGGAGGGAAGATGGCGATCCGGTTCAAAATCATAGTTATGCAGAGGCGACAAACCCGGCGCGACGATCATCTCACTGCTCTGATCGGCGTATCGAATGAACGGCGGCAGATCGCTCGTGAGACTACTGCCTCCTCGGAGAAAAGCGGGCGTCGCTTCTTGGACGTATGCAAGTGCGGCATTCCCATTGGGCTGCACGAAACTTGGAGGAACCGAAACGTTACCTGCAGGGAAATTAGGGCCGTGTGCCGGCAAGAAAGTAGCTTGGCCAACGATCGCTGCATGGCCCGTGTTTGTGTTTGCCTCCGGTAAGCCAGGACGGTACAGCGGCCAGCCAGCACTCTCATACCGCTTCACCCTCGTATTCCAGAAATTCTTGATGTCGTTATCCGTGCGTCCCGGCAACTGCGCGAAACACGCATAGTTCCATATGCGATTCAAATAACGTTAGAATAACCTTGCCTTAAAGTCAGACATCTTAAACTTTTAGAGCCGTTGATCGTGATTCCACAAAATTTTACACCTTATATGATGCCGAGTGGCTATGATCCCACTAAATTTTAAGGAATACAAACGGTTATAAGAATCCGAATCCGAAGTATCACCTGGGCGGCTATGAGCGACCACTTGTTGCCGAAGCGGGCGTGGAGCTCCAGGACCAGCCGCTCCTCTTCGTAGGAGAAGGAGCCCTTCTTGAGGTCAGGGCGGAGGTGGTTGAGCCAGCGGAGGCGGCAGCTCTTTCCGCTTCGAGGAATGCCGGTGCGGCGCCCGACGCCGTTCCAGTCGCCCTCTCCGTGCTCCCGCACGTGCTGCGCCAGTATCTCGTCCTCCACCGCCGTCCATGGCCCCTTCGCAAGCTCTCCTTTTGCCGGCCGCTCTCTCTTCGGCATTGGAACGCAGTGAGCGGAACGTCGCAGAAGAAGAGAAGAGAAGGGAAGGGCAACAAAGAGAATGTATGGCTACAAGGAGAGCAAGGGGAACAGGGAGACCTCTTTGCGTTTGAATATCTCTGTGAGAAGTCAAATTGAGGACGGAAGCGCAAGTCTGACGTGGAAAGGAGATCAAGTGGGCCCCACTGTGGCACCTTGATCAGAAAAAGAATCGGAGAAGTCAACTCGATCGTGGCAAAAAGGTCACTCGGACGTTTGACTTGACCGTTCATTTTAATGTGCTGCGTGTCGCGCCACCTGTTATGATCATTTTTAGGATTAATTTAAAGATATATACGAATTTCACAAAATATTCAAATTTAAAATTTTTTTTTAGCGCACGGGTGTTGGTTATCCATAGCATTACTCTTTTTTTTTATATATAAAATGTTAAACACTTCAAATTTTACCTTTAAAAAAATCTTATCTTGACATTGGAAAGTCACCATAATTTTTTCATATCTTTTTCTACAAATTAAGACTTCTTCTTTTTATTTCGCGGAGAATTCAAATTAGGCTTTATTTGGTCATTTGGAAAAATTACAGGATAAGTCGTAAAACTCTAAATTCCTTATTTGAGTTCTAAAATTTGTTAACTTCGTGCACTCGGTCCTTTTGTCAAATGGACGAGAAAATGCACACGTGACTTTCTTTTTATTATGATTTTAGTCATGCGTGGTTTTTCAATAGTTTTTAATAGTTAAACACAAAATGGTTTCATGACGCCCTTTTGGAAAAATAGAAGAAAAAACTGAAAACAAATTAAATAGAAAAGTGAAAATAAAGATGAAATCTGGAAAATTGCAGAAAAAATAAAAATATGAGATATGAAAAGGGGACAGCAGGGGGGTGTGGGGGGTGTTAAGGAGCAGCGCCGCCAAGCACGGCAAGGCGTCGCTCAGATCTGGGCGACCCTTGCCAGTCGCTAGCCCTCACTATTCTGCCCTCAATCCTTGTTTTCATTTTCCAATTTCATATTCTTTGTAATTTTTTAAAAAATATACGCGAGGCACAAAATTGAAGTTGTCTTGTGTTTAAAAGCAACATAGAATTGGAAAACAAATACTAAGAAAATCATGTGTGCATTTCCGTGCATTTGAAATTGACGAACTTAACAGCATGATTGATATTTAGAGAGTCGACAAGTTTAAGGATGAAAGTTAAGGACAGGAGTGCACAAAGTTGACAAATTTTAAAGGGATGTGTTTACTAGAAGTTCTAAAACTTGTCAGGAAAGTATAATCAGATCCTAAAACTTGGTTAAATGATACAATCGAGTCCTTTTTGTTAACTCCGTCAATTAGGCTAACGGAAAATGCTGATGTAGCCTTTTTAAATTAATTTCTCTCTCCTACTTAGCATTTTTTTTTAAATTCAAATCATATTTAAATTAAATTTAAAAAGCTTTTAAAAAGCTAAAGTTTAATTAAAATACACAAAATTGATGAAGGGGGGGGGG
>BCNH02000010.1:4126488-4152680 GCA_001662345.2 Metrosideros polymorpha var. glaberrima | reverse complement strand
GGTGGCCGGCCCCAAACAAGCCCTCGCCTAGGGCCAGCAAGCCTAGCCCAAATGTGGGTCGAGGAAACCCACATCTGGGCGACGCCAACCAACACCTGGGGTCGGTAAGCCTCATTTGTTAGGGGTGAGCACGGTTCCGGGTAAAATCGAGAACCGGGAACCGGAACCGGGAACCGGACCTCCGGTTCCAGGTTCCACTACGTGAGGGTCCGGTTCCCGGTTCCATTTTTTTAGGAACCGTAGGTTCTGGTTCCGGTTCCGATTCTTAGAGGAATCGGAACCGGAACCGGGGACTAGGAACCGGTGAAAAACCATACTCAACTCTTCTCCCAACCTCCCTCCCAACAACACTCACTTAGCTTGTGCTCTCAACTCTCAATAAAAATTCTGGCTTGGGAGATAATAATTACTAATATAGGGCAGAGCACAAATAATTTAGCAATTTATTGTCTTGAAATCAAATTTAAGAATGGTGAGCCACGCTTCATAAGAAACCTCATTTCATAAAACCATATCTCTTGACAGATTCTTTTTTCCTTTTTCATTTTTCAGAACCTTCAAACAAAAGACGTTTCTAACATTTCTGAAGTGCAAAATAAGACTTCATTCTTCTTTTCTGTTTGGTGGGCATGATAGAGTACATAAGTCGTCCAATAAGATTACTTTCAAAACATTCATGCATCATAGCTCTCAAAGACCAATTCTACTTGTATGAGATGTAAGAAAAGCTGATCAAGAGACCCATGACAGCAAGGGTAGCAGAAGTGAGGCTCTTTTGCCAGTTGCTGTATAATTTGCTGATGTTCTGGCAATCCACAGATTCCATGCTCATCATTAGCAAACCTAGAGCTTTGATTATGGGTAGGATCCAAATCCAATCAAATATTTAGATGAGTGCTTGATTGAGATTTTCAACATTCAGAATGATAACTACATCGTTTAAGTATCGATATTCTATTTTGGCTTCGCATTAGTTTTTTATTGTCCATATTTATCGCATTAGTACGTCTTTGTTGTTTGATGAAGGAACCTGTAAGAACCTAGAACCGACCTTGGAACCTGTGACAGGGTAGGTTCTAGGTTCCATGTTCCAACGGGTAGGTTCTAGGTTCCAAAAAATGAGGAACCTGTAGGGCGGGTAGGTTCCAGGTTTCAAGTGGAACCTACCCAGAACCTGGAACCGCTCACCCCTATCATTTGCTCCAGTCTCTTCCGAATCCTTCGTTGGTTAGGAGCTGTGAGGGGCAGTGATGCCCAAATTTGGGCGAGCCTTGACCCAATCGACCCTCACCTGGGCTAGCCCCTCCAACAATGGGCAGGTCTCCGGCCACAGCAGCTCCTCATCAACAAGGGGGTACGCTTTTTTTTCTTTTTTTTTTCAATTTTAGCTTTTTTTAGTTTTTTAATTTAATTAAAATATTTCAAAATGCCATGTAGGAAATAAAAATTAATTAAAAATGACACGTCAGCATTTCCGTTAGCCTAGTTGACGGAGTTGACGAAAAGGACTTGATTGCATCATTTTGCCAAGTTTTAAGACTTGATTGCACCTTTTGTAAGTTTTAATACTTAATTGTACTTTTCTAACAAGTTTTAAGACCTCTAGTGAACATATCCCAATTTTAAAATTATCGAACTAGATAAGGCATTTTAATCTATCAAGAAATTTTTTTCTAAATTTGAGATGTTGCAAATTGAAAGATGGAAAAAGATAATGACGACCAATTTAAATTAAAGAAGCATACCAAAAGATGGATGGCGTAATAGGTGCTCTTGTAATATCAAATCATACACAAATATCATAAGTTTGTTCTTTTTCTTGAAAAGGAAAATATTGGTAAATTATTTCATATCAAAATGTCTCTATACCATTATGTGTATATTAACTTGCTGTATTGAATACGTCACGAAACCATACAATGCCTACATTGCAATATTTGAATTGTGATGAATCCGCATGATAGCTAAGAACAATACGCCGACCTATGCTAGTGATCAATCCCTCAAAAAATTTCTAAGTTCTTCTACTTGGATTGAGCCACAGGAGGCGGCACCTCTTGCCACTTCGAGGGATGACGGTATCACGCCTGATGCAATTTGAGTTGCCATCTCTATGCTTTCGCCTGTATTACGTCAATATCTCATCTGTCCTCCACCGTTGTCTAGGGTCGTGAGACCTCCTGCGGCCGATGGCTCTCTCTTCGGCATACCGGAACAATCGGAACGCGGTGAGTGGAATGTTTGAGAAGAAGAGAGAGGGAGCGAAAGATGAGTATTGTCGTTGCCGGGAGAGATTAGATAGAGGGAGCTCTTTGCGTTTGAATCTCTACCTGCTGTCACGGAAGCGGGAGTCGACGGTGATAGGAGATCAAGTGGACCCCACCTGGCACCTGATCCCAAAAAAAAAAATGTAGTCCACTTGATCGGGGCAAAAATGTCAACGCGGGAAAGATGGCAATTGGCAAGTCACTCGGGCGTTTGACTTGACGGTTTTTTCTTTTTTTATGAGAACTTTTAACGCACGGGATTAATTTAAAGATATAATATACGGATTGCATGGAATATTCAAAATTGAAAGCTTTCATAACATACGAGTGTTTAAAAAAATCTTATCTTGACATTGTAAAGTCATCATTAATCATTTCATATCTTTAGCTACAAGTTAAAATATTTTTTAAATTTTCGCGGAGAATTGAAATTAGGCTTATTTGGGGTAAGTCTTAAAACTTTAAATTCCTCACTTAATTTTTAAAACTTGTCAGCTTTGTGCACTCTATCCTTTTGTCAAGTGGACGAAAAAATGTACACACGGCTTTTCTTTTCTTATATTTTTAATCGTACGTCATTTTATAATATTTTTTTCTTAGTTGAACACACAATGGTTTCATGACACCATGTCGGAAAATAAGAATAACAAACCGAAAATAAATTAGATAGAAAAATGAAAATAAAGATGAAATCTGGAAAATTGTAAAAAATAAACATAAAAATATAAAAAGAGGAGGGTTTGGGATGGGGGTTAAGGGGGCGATGTGGCTAGCACTCGCTATTCTCCCCTCAATCTTTTTTTACTAGTCTCCAGTTTTCCTTTTCAATTTCATATTTTTTTCCATTCTCTTTAAAAATATACATGTGGACACAAAATTGAAGCTGAAACATTACTAAAAAATCACGTGCGCATCTCCATCCATTTGAAATAGATGTACGGATAGAATAATTGATATATACAAAACCGATAAGTTGTAGAATTTAAATGCACGAATCGAAAATTCCGGGAGAAGTGCACAAAATCAACAAATTTTAAAATTACTGGAGTAGTTAGTAGATGAGCCATTTTCTATCTATCGAGAAATTCTTTTTCTAAATTCGAGATTTCGCAAATTAAAAGATGGAAAAAGATAATATCGCTCCATTTAAAATAAAGAAGCAGGCCCAAAAGATGGATGGATCAAATCCTACACAAATATCATAAGTTTGATTTTTTTTTCTTGAAAAGCAAAAAAAAAAAAAAACATTTGAATTGTGATGGATCCGCATGATTCCTAAGAACCGTCATGTAAACCTTGAACACTGTACGACTACGATGGTGATCAATCATTCAAATCTTTCTAATTCTCCAGCGGCATTTGCCAGGTTGGCTTACTTCGTGCCAGGTTTCGTTTCAGGCAAGAAAAACCAGCACTGTCCATCAGCATCTGGTCAACTTGCATTGATGCGATGTGAATTTGTTGGTCCATCTTCCTTAAACTGGGCAGAGAGTTGTCGGCTTCGGATTCAGATTAGGTCCCGCGAAATGCAAAAACTATAAATACTACACCCTATTGAAAGAAAAAAAGATAAGAACTAGAAAATATGTGGGGACGGGGATAATAATCTCACCAGGTACTGATATTCTGCCATCGGAAGCTTGCTCAATGAATGCTGGAGATGAACATTGACCCTTGGCACGGGGTGTCATTGCGCCTGTGGATCCACATCTCCGTTTGCAGATTCTGATGTCTGAGATCTATGCAGGATTGTTTTGTAGTATTAGGCCAGGAAGAACATTTTCCGCCGCACAGGGCTGCGGATTCTGTTTGGTATCGACAATCTGGTGCAGCGACAGAGAGAATGATTTTGCCCCGGCTGCCTTCTCCAGTTTGTATTTGTAGCCCGAAAACAGGCCCCGATGAGTAATGGAGGGCAAATGGCTATCTATCAGCTTCAAGATTAGCATTATGCGGAGCCAAGAACCCAGGTGCGGCAATGATCGGTATATCGAATGAGCAGTGGCAGAACACTTAAAGGACTGTTGCCTGACCACTTGTTGTCTTGAGGTTGAGGTCAGGGCAGAGGTGATACCTTAGGATTTTTTGGACAATTTTCGCCGTAAAATTTCAATATATATGTTTAGCGTGCTTCTCAAACACTTCTGCAGAAGGTGGTGGTCTATTGCCACATAGCACAGTAAAGCACAACCTACCAGATTGAAATAGCAGTCAAAGCTGTCGCTGACTCTAATAATCGGCAAAAATCTTAGAACGGAACTACATAATAAAAAAAATAAATTTGAGCAGGCTCATAAAGTTCGTGGACTTGCTCAACACATAACTGAGCGGAGAGAAACTAGAATTGCAGAAGAAATTCATGCTGAAGCTGAAAAAAGAAAATTCACACAATAAGCTTAGGCATGATCAGGGAACAAATAGTCATACGATCAACCTTTAAGGCTAACTTTTTTTATTGCTAAAGTGAGGATAAATCACACTAGAACTCCTCGATATGTCGCTTTCAGTCTCCAAATATGCATTTTTGTCCCCAATAACATCTTTTTATCAAAGGTGATCAGTCGGTCTAGTTGAATTATTTCTTCAATATCAATGTTGATTTGAGAAGCTGAGTTGGATGAGAGAAACTACATGGGTGCAAAATGATGGTGGTTGAGAACAAGCTTAGATATATAGGCTGCAAATGTGCTCACAAAAGAAATCCTCCTAATATTGCCAAATTTCTCCCTGAGGTCTCGATCGATCTCAATTTCAAATGGTCGATGTTACCAAAAGCAAGCATATACTATCAAAGGATTGGTTCAAATTATAACAAGGTCAACCGAATCAACCAGTCAAAAGCTCTAAAGCTTCAGCTAAGAAACACATGAGAGAAAGAGAAAGAGGAGAAGTCGTGTCGCAGCAATACATAATTTAAAACATAATGTACAAATTCTATCTTCTATCACCACAATCGTGTTTAGGTTTGCACATCCCTAGTCTCAAAAGTTCATGAACTTGCTCAACAGATAAGTGAGAGATTCCACAAACATGCAAGCACTCTCTTTGTTTTTCCTTATTTGATAAAGCCATTTGCAATTGCTTTACCTCTTCCTTGTTCATGTTTAAAAGCCTCAGAGAATCTCTTATACAAGGGAAAAATGCTGCTGGCCGAGCACAAAATGGCTGAAAGACAAGGTGCAATGCGCTCATATCCGCTGTAAACCGGCCAATCCCTTTTGCAGAAAAACAGATGTCACTTGTAAGCATGCTGCGAAAAAGAAAATGGTCGAGCCCATCAGCGACGTTACGCCACATATCCATGAAGTCCTTCGGGTTCAGTATTCTTCTAATGCTTGTTAGCTGACTTCTCAAGGCATCCAATGCTATGACAAGATCAGCAGACACTACACAGTCAGCCTCTGACGAAACTATACTCGTGGTATTATCTTGCTCGAGTTGCTTGAACCCAAAACTATGCCTATTCTCGACATAATCCCAGCTAAGCATTTCAAATTGTTGTAGGAGAAAGGCAATTATCTCCATCAGCCAATTGGTCTCGAGCTCAGCCAAGCTTTTGATTTCTTCCCCAAAGAAGCAATTATAACCTGTGTCAACATTTTCATGCCGCTCCATATCCTCAGCGAAGTTCATGTCCAAGAAATTCACATCATCACTCCACTCTAGCAGTTTATATTCAACATACCTGGCGGCATTTGTAGATCCACAAACCCTCATAATCACATTATTGTCATCAAAACTGGCAGACTGCAATTCTTCTATCCTGCAATGTGAAATTAAGACCTTGAGAAAGCACCAAATGAATTTCCCAGCCGTCGTTCTGATAAACTGCACCCTTGGGAAAATAGAGGGAAATTTTTTACATCTCTCAATCATTGCCCACACAACTTTGATCACGAAATCTGCAATCAATGGAGCTTTGTGGACATCTTGGGTAGCAAGAAGATAATCTACAGATTCCATTTCATGATAAAACCCATTCCCACGCTTGCTACTTTGCACCCAAGCCCTCTCATCTCTTAATTCATCTTTAAATTTCTTCCACGCATCCTTGAACTCGATCTTCGCCCAAATCTTGAGCCACGCAGGCTTCTCACAGAATATGTTCAATACTGATATTCCTCTAGTCAGACATTGAAGCATATCAGAGCCCGCGTAAAGACAGGTTTCAGATTGGACGAGCGACTGCATACGTGAATCGAATGCAATGATGAGGTCCATGATATTAAGCCATGAAGTTGAAACTTCTGATTCGCTACCCTTCTCCTTGTAGGTTTCAGCAAGTGGAGGTAAAACCTTCTTCACCAGGAATCCAGAAAGCATTTGAATCATTGAAAAAACCCAAGCTTCTCTGGCACTAAAGGCAACCAACCTGGCCTTATCTATCAGAGGCTGCAAAACATCTTCAACTCCAACCAGGAAATCCCTCGTAACCTTAGATGCAAGAGCAAAAATCAATTCAGGCTGGTGAATCCATTTAGTAAAGTGGTACTCCATCCGTGCTCCGATGGGAGAGACCAGCTCATCAATGGCCCAAAGCCTCAATCGCTTCTCATTTAAACCCAAAATTTTCTGTTTTCGCTCTTCCCTTCGTGTCTGCACATGCTGCAGAGCACAAAGAGATAGAAAACTGTGAGCATAACTCTCTCTCTTCTCCCCTTGCATTAAAACTAGAGGATTTGGTATGCTAGAGACTTCTCCATCCCCCATAGCCGTTGTCAGAAGTTTTGGTGGCCATCCTAGGGAAGCAAGAAGAGACCTATGGTCTGCAATGACTTTCGGTCTAAGAACAGCAAGTGCTTTGTCGACTCTGCTATCCACAGATTTCAAAAGATGGCACCATCGAGGTTGGGATTTCAAAATGTCAATCACTATGTCCTCGATATTGTTCATGGTTTTTATTGCTTGGAGCAACTTCTCTCTACTTCGTCCAGTTTCCTGTATTGGAAAGGAGGAATCAAAATCAGGTTCATAACCTGCAAGAAAATTAACATCTAAAGAACTGCAAAGGGCAAAGATTAAAGTCATCACCATCGGAACAGAT
This sequence comes from Metrosideros polymorpha var. glaberrima, assembly GCA_001662345.2. NCBI lineage: Eukaryota > Viridiplantae > Streptophyta > Magnoliopsida > Myrtales > Myrtaceae > Metrosideros > Metrosideros polymorpha. The sequence continues at coordinate 4,145,369 of BCNH02000010.1, read as the reverse complement.
GAAGCAGAAATTTTTCCGGACAAGACATTCCTTGCTTGGTGATTCACAAAGAAAACCGAATCTTCCAGATCTCCAACCAGCACTTCAAGCTGTAATGTAGTCCCTTGAATATTTATAAGCATAAATTAGTTGTGGCTTTCATAGAAAGCAGACATACCCCGTTTCCGAGTAAAGTAACGATAAGAGACAACTAAACCTTAAGAAGTTCCAATACCCATAAAAAAAACATCTTAAGTTGAATCTCATTGAAGCCAATAAGCCGCGAACCTAGAATTGAATGAGTCTCGGAGAACTCGACAACAGTGGTTCCTGATCACTCGAAAGACGGCTTGGCAAAGAAGCCATGACTCCGAGATCGATAGAAGAACAACATTTTCCGTGTGCTGCCACTATATAATAAGCAACTGAAAAGGACGACTCGAAGTAGGGATCAAAGCTCACCGACGTATTCGCGAATGTTCTCGATGCGCCGCACTTCTTTCACAAGCCAAGGAAGCTCCTCGCCAAAAGTTGTTCGACTCCTATCCGACTGCACACTGTCTACAATCACGAAACCAACCATAAATTCAACCAAGCATCGGAGCCTAAGGCGGACCCAGCCACAATCACATTTCGGAACCTCGCACGAAATTATCGTCACGAAGACAGACGAAATGCAAACCTAAGACAGTAAAATGCACACGGAAAAGCCATTCAAAAAGAAAAGCGCACAGGAAACCAACATCGCGATGTGCAGGCGCTGAGATTCTCCAACTTGACGAGCGACTTCTGGATCAAAGCCTTGGCTCCGAGCGAGCGGTAGATCCACGAGACGGCGAGCCTCGCGACCTGACCGCGGAGGGCCGCGAGACCGTCGTCCAGATCGACGCACCTCCGGTCCAGCTCCGATGAGAGACCGGCCGCCCTCGAAAGATCCTCGCGGCTCGCGAGATGCGCATCGAGGAAGGCCACGTGCTGCGGAGAGAGGTGGGCGGAGAGAGGCAAGGGCGCGTCGGCGTCGGGAGCATCCATGGCGACATGGAGCCGTAAAACCGTGACAGCGTATTTCAAATTCTTAAAAAAGTCCCTAAAGATTCGGACAGAAGAAGGGGCCAGGCTATGTTCAAGGGCTCACCTCCTGAAAATCTAGAAGCTACAGTTCTAGTTTTGCAACAATATCTTCTATAACGTCGTGGAGAAAATAATTATGATGATTTTGCTGCTAACAATATGATCGGTTAACTAAAATCTCTTCTTCTTTTTTTTCTTTTTATGCGAACGAAATCCAAATAATAATGGCCAGTTCTCTTTTAAAATCAGTAATAACGAATATTAACGCATCTCGAAAATCGAAAAAAGGATAGTATCCGAGCGACGTTCTTCGAATAAAAATGCTCGTATTTCCGAAGCGCGGGTAATTGCTTCGTAACAAATGGTCTCTTCGGCCATTTGAAATTTGGGTGGGAGGTCGATATTATCTTTTTCTCTTGCAATGGAAATGTGAAACAATCATTGTTACAGAAGACTTCGAGTTTGAAACCAAATTTTAGCCGAGGTGAAGTGGTCGATTCGAGATCCAATGCGCAACTATTTCCAAATGGAGAATCCAATGGAGCTGGGGATTACCGTCGGGTGATGAATTGAGAATCCAGTAGAAGCTTCCAGAACCTACCTCCCCAATTGTTTACCAGGGTCTCTCAATTTCATTGGTGACCGTCCAATGGTGCTCTGATTTTCCCTTCCTTCCGCTACTATGCGCAAAGAATAAATGATCTTGAGAATACCTGTATTGCTCAAATCTCTTAAGTTGCGTTTAGTCGTCAAGATAAAAGGCAGGATATGATATGTTATATCTTATTCTGTGTTTGATAGGTATCCAAAATAGGATAAATGGGATAAAATTATCTTTAAGGGTAGGATAAGGTGGGATAAAATTTCACTTTCCTTCCTTTCCCCCAACCTCCTTGCCGCCGCCGCCCTCCGCCGCTACTTGCTGCCCGTCACCACCATCCGCCTTTGACAAGAATTCTCGCTGCCCACCCTCGCCACCATCACCAGCCACGGTGTCGAGCCTCCGCCACCAAAGTCTTACCGGCATCTATTCTGAGGAAAGAAAAATTAAAAAGTAGCATTAACTTGTTCATTCCTAAAATGTTTAGTTGTATATCCGACTTTAAATCCGCTATTTATCAAATAATAAATAGAATATGACAAAATCTCAAAATTTCTTATCATATCTTATGCAGTCCTATCCTGATAAAAAATTCGGATGACCAAACGCGGCCTTAGATGATCTAAATGACGTGGAGAACACTTTATTTATATATGAATCCCTCTTTTTACAAAAATAAATTTACAATTCGATTTAAATGATGGAGATTAATGATGAGTGTCTGCCCCTTTATTTACAATTGTAAATATACGATTTGATTTAACGTTGGAGATTGATGATAAGTTGTCTAGAATACAAGTCTATGTTTTTCATATTCTCCCCAGAAATATTCTTAGTGTACGAATGCGTAGATTTCCCATATCGACCCATGAAATATTGTAGAGAATCACTAACCTTAATGCCTCTAGAAGCTTCAGGTTTGTTCGGTCTTCCTGCCACATAGCATAGTAAAAAACACACCTACTTGATAGAAATAGCAGTCAAAGCTGTCACCGACTCTAATAACCGAAGAAAATCTTAAAAAGGAACTACACACAAAAAAAAATAAAAAAAATGAGCAGGCTCATAAAGTTATTTTACAATATATTCATTCTATTTTATAGAATTCAAAATGGATTTATTTATAGAATGGTGATTCGAATGAATGATTTAGGAATATAAATGACGAATTCAAAAATGGGATGGAATTTTGAAAGACAGAAAGATCTTTCGGGTCTAGTCAGACCATTCCATTATATTGACAATTTCAAAAAACTGTTCATACTATACCATGAGCATAATAGAGTATAATGGCGGTCGGGCAAAAGTATGCCCCCATCGTCTAGTGGTTCAGGACATCTCTCTTTCAAGGAGGCAGCGGGGATATCAATAACATATAAAAATTGAAAGTGGGAAACTCATCAATGAATCAAATTAAGAAACCATCTGAATCGTACGATGCCCGAGTCAAACAACGAAACGTTACTGAGCTGAGAGAAACTAGAATTGAAGAAGAAATTCATACAAGAGCCAAGAAAGAAAATTCACATAATAAGCTCAGACAAGGACTATTAATATTGACTATCAAAGCTCTGTTCATTTCACAGAAAATGTCACGTTTCTGGAAAATATTTTCCAGAAAGTCACTTTTCAAGAAAATGACCATATTTTTTGGTGTTCAGTTGAGACATGAAAATGGACTATAAAATATTTTCTGCCGTTCGGTAAGGAAAATATTTTCCTAAAGAAAATTACCAAAAAGTTCAATTTTTTTCTTTTTTCTTTTTTTAAAATCGATTTTTTTTTATTTCTTTTTTCCTTCTACTTTGCCAGTCGCCGGCCATCACCTTGGCCGGCAACCGGCTGAAGAAAAAGGAACAAGAAAAAAGAAAAATTTTAAAATTTCGAATTATTAAAAAATAAAAATAATTGAAAGGAGTTGTACTTAATGTAGGTGAAAAAAAGAGAGGGGAAAATGTTTTCCTCTTCTCAAAAGAGGAAATCGTTTTCCCCACTTTTGCATTTGTTTTTTTCATGAGTGAAAAATGTTTTTCTTGGTTTATTGATTTTCCACCCCCGAATGTCGAAAAATCCGGAAAACATTTTCCGAGAGGTAGTTTTCTGCGAAGGAATGGAACCTCATATTGTCATCTTCTGTCGAGAAATTACCTCCAATTACCTCCTCTTTCTTACATGTCATGCGTCATACATTTGCTCGATCAAGGAAAAATTAGTCATACAATCAACCTTTTCAGGCTAACTGATCTCTCTTTTTTTTTATGTGAATGAATCAAAATAATAACGGGATCCGCTGAATCAATTCTCTTTTCATGTTGAGAAGTAGTACGAGATAATCAGACTCAAAAAAAGTAATCACGAATATTAACACATCTTGAAAATCGAAATTGGATCGTATCCCAAAAGAGTGACATTCTGCAAATAAAAATGTTCATATTTCCAAAGTGTAATTACTCGTCTCTCAACAAACATGTGGTACTTAAGCAACAACGCGACACTCCGAAAATGCCTGAAAATTATCTTTTTCTCTTACAATGGGCAGTGAAACAATCATTATTACAGAGGAAACAACTCGAGGTCGAAAGCAAATTCAGCCGAGCCGAAGTAGTCAATTCGATTCGGGATCGAATGCGCAACTATTTCCAAATTGCTTCGCTTGCAATCCAAAGTTTTCGGAATCGAAATATTTTGCTTTGTTTCAATGTCCTTCCATATCCCATGTAAAGGACCAAATTTCTCGCTCTTCCGACTCTGTGAGAGAAGCTATCCACAAAAGAATGTCATCAGCATCAAAGCCTTTTGCTGCCAAGAAAATCCTCACAGAAGTCTCTCCCTTCAAAGGAAGAGAGGAAACCGGTGGGAGAAAACAAAACAAGACATGCAGAGAGTCAGATTTGCCTATGCACACACAGAGAAACATAAATAAGCACTGTACAACCCGAGCCGCTATTCACAAGACCAAACGCAGGTGGAGGCAAAAAAATGTTTTGGGCCCACGAGCACAGCAAAACATAAGCTCCATGTCTACTTCCAGCTTAAAGCAATCGAAAGACAAAAAAAAGCCCCCAATCACCTCTCTTCCTCAGCCAGGCAAAGGAATGTCAGGTCCCACAGTTAAGATCACGGAGAAGTTGACGTTCCCTCGGGGATCAACCGTGGGGAGCCAAGGCTTTGTTCTTCGTCGACCTCCGAGGAGCTGGAAGGAGTAGGATCGAGCTGCATCATCTCTGGAATTACCTTTGGCTCTTGCTTTATTAGCCGTTCCTGTTCCGATGGATTCCTTAGCAGTGTCCTCTGTTCTAAATATTGATATAATGTTCAAGCAAAACAGGTTAAGGTACACAGAGAAATAAGAACGGAGAATGCTCAAGCGACTGATCAGGAAAAGAATGGCAAAAGACAGGAGGATTCACGGGTCCTCAAAATCACCAGGCATTGATTGCGAGCACTCATGTACTGGTTAGTCAAACAAAAGGATATTCTCTTCTCCATCCCTTCTCATTTGCTTGTTCAATAACATTTTGTAGCCGGGCCAGCTCTCTTTGAATCCACTACAATATATAGAAAAAGTTAATTTTCAAAAGTTTGATTATGGAGGAAAAAGCAGTATCCCCTGAAGAAGATTCATTTGCGCATACATGCATGATTATAGAAGTGCCGGAAATTTTGTGGGCAGAATGGATTCGTTAATGTCCAGCACCATGATACTAGCAGGGAAAAAGGAAACTAACAGTCTCCAGAATGAAGTGCACTGGTACAACTCTCACAGGTAGTCTGTATGGACCTGGATGAGGAACACTTACATGTTTTATCACATCTTCATGTAGACTTTTAGCCTTCTCCCGAAGCTCAACCTGTAAATACTATCAGGTCAAGAGATGAAATTTGCATATATATGCACCAATTTGACTAATAAAAAAACTTTGAGAATCCATTAAGCACACATTCATCAAAGAGAACTATATCTTATATAAAAAGTCTATCAAAGTTCGATATCGGATAATTCAATTCCACACCTGATTTCCCTGCCAATTCCATATTTGCAGTGCTCTTTTCACTTTTCCACTGAGTTTTTAAATTTTTTTTCCTTTACCGTTTCAACTCAATAATTTATTCTTACCAGAACATTCCAAAACATAAGATAATGCCCTTTCATTGAATTCTGCATTAAGGATATGACATACAATTCCTGACAAATTCATGAAAGGGGACGGTGGGCTTCTTTGGGATATACTTGAGTTTTATGGTGAAGACAACCATTGCCCAGAGATAAGAGATAACTTTCTATTGTTTTCACTCCTGAACTTTTACCTATTTCTTTTTTTGGCCCAAGTACAGGTATGATCAAGTTGAATATAAGGAGATCTAGGCATCTTCAGTCACCACTGGACGTCCGAGCTTAGAAGGATTTGTTTACATGCATTAAATATGAATCTTGCAAGTTAAAGTATTCCTGCATGTATCCTTAGCATATCCATAGAGTTTCTACATGTGCAGCTACTTTATACTTATAGCAGGCATTTGTCCTTGTGTGCAAAACTAAAGGTCTTCCAACTATAGGGTTAAGGGGAAAAAGCTGCCTAAGCAGAGAAGACTTACCACAGTAAGCTTTTTAAGGAGGCCAGAATTCATCTTCTCCTGCAAATCCTCGCAATCCTCCTATCAACGGGATCACACCATTAAATGATCAAAGGGCCAAAGATTGTTGAGAAATGATAACCAAAAGACTAGATGGTAACGAGCTGGAGCAAAGCTAACATATAGCACCAGAAATTATCCAGCGAAACAGCAAATCCACCTTGCAGTTTTAAGGTACATTTAAAGATCTAAAGTTCTATTTATGACATTGGGGTAACCAAATTGTCCAAATAGCATCCCAAACAATAAGCAGAAAAATAAAGAAATCATCATACAAGCATCAAGACACTAAACTTTGGTGCCTGAACATCCTAGCATAACACGGAATCTATTTTGAGAAGCAATGTCGCCCCATAACAGTGCTTCCCCCACCAGTGCACATGAGCATAATAAAATAGGTCAAACGGAAAGAGGAAAAATAAGAAAGAACAAGGAGTGGTCTTGAGTCGCGACTAAGAGTGCACTCAAACAATAATTTGGATGACATTAATAGGAACAAAACAAGTTTGGTTTTCTTTTGTTTAGATACACTAAGTGCAAATATTGCTGGGTTCACAAGAATAGATATCCTCTAAACAGTTCAGTACCTCAGTTAAGTCTGCGTCAGACAACATTGGTAAGTTGACATCTGATGGCATGCCAAGTACTTGGAGGAGAATCTCTCTATTAAGATTGTCAGTTGTTAGGGTTCTCTTTATACCTACATAGAAAAACATGATGGTGAAAAAGACAGTAATATATAAGATGACAGTATTCTCATCGATCTGCAACAGATACGCTTTAAGTATTTTGCTATGCAGGAATTGGATTACTTAAAAATACAGCCAAGCCCCTCTAATTAACACAGCAATCACCTGTAACTTGCAAAAGTTGGTATGGACGCTTGTGCAGATAGTCCCTTGGATCTGTTTTCACTTTTACAAAACTTCCAACTACTTTACCTTCAAAACTATCTGGTTGCTTCAATAGTTCTTGTATTAAGCTCCTCCTCAGATAAATAAGTTTGATATTAGCTTCGTTAATAGATGCAAAACAGCTCTCTCGACCCCTGGGAACCACCTCCTTTTCCTTAGGTTTTCTGTTAGTGGATGACGTTCTCTGATGCTTACATGCAACCGAGTTGCTCCTTTTTGTTTCTTGCAAACTAGGATCACGAGCATCATCACTTTCTTCCTCATCTGAAAGCTCCAAAACCTCATTAAGATGTGGCTCCAGAAGAGAGTAGATTTGGTTTTTATGAAGTGTTTTCTTCCTAAATACAGAATGCAGACTTTCATCACAAATAACCTTTTTCTTTTTCACGGGATGAAAAAGTTGTTTCTCTTTGATGTAATTAGAGATGATAGAGTCCACCCTCCACCGTGATAGTTGTTTGGTAGTGTCTTCACCAATGGACTTGAGAAAGTGAATTAGTGTTTTTGATCCCCATCCTTCAAATTCAGTAGTAATAGAACCCCTCACTTTTCTTGCTGATTTTTTTCTTGAACAGTCCTCATCACTTTCAGATGATGATTCATATATTTCTTCACTATCGGAAAGTTCAGCTGAAAAGGAACCATGCTTGCCCCCTTTTCCCTTCTTCAACAGAATATCTGCCGAGTAGACATGATCTAAAGTCAAACCCTCCTTTTCCTTTATTATCTCCCAATATTCCTTAAACAAACACTCGTATGTATCTCGATCTTCGAAATCAAGTTTATCCTGCAAGAGTCAGATGAGAGTTGTCGAGATGGCTAAGCACACATTCACGTAAGTGTAAAGGACAACATCAAGCCGAAACAATATACCAAGTGAGGTAATGAGCCTTGGAGAATTGGCATGATAATCAAACAACTCACTCGTATTTTAGAAACTTAAATTTTTCTTAAGTTCCTACATAGAATCTCAAGATACATATCTACAATTTATAAGACAACTAGGCTAATATCACTCCTTGTAATAAATCAAGTCAGTTTCTGGTTTTTGGCCAGTGTTGTAGTACATGTGACTCTCTATCCGTTCCCATAGAAACTCTATAGAGACATACATCGCCACACTTTATTTCAACAACTACAGTTCACTTTTGAAATGTTAAAAACTGTACCACACACTTGTAGCTATCTACAGAGTTACAGGAGTTTGGACAATCTCAGTACGTGAGATGCCATCTCTGACAAGAGGTTGATGTATGGTACTGGGTATAGTTGACTAAGTGAGAAATCTGAAAAAGATAAATGTACAGCTCAGAAGGGAAAGACAAAGGAGTTGCCAATTTGCTGTGTATCATCTAGAGCACAGTCATGACATGTGAATGCCTAAAGATTATAAAGTTCAATGGTTCTTCAATACATACCCCATCAGAGTCATAATCCACCTTTTCTTCTATAAGCAGAATGAGTTTCAAACATTCGTGGCAAAATCCTCCATTTCCTCTGACGGATACAAACTCAGCAGCACTATCACAGCGTCCACATATAGCATTTGGACAGCAAAAGCAATAATGCTTTGTGGTTTTATGGCAAATGAAGCAAGAATGACGATCTGGAAAACAATTTTATGTCATTGTCCAAATATAAGTGATAAACTTTCCTGTACAATGCACCAGAAGAAATGCGAGACAAGTTACAAGGAGGCTGAGAAATTCCAAACTCTTCAACCATATCTTGAGTTTGTGACTGCATGAGAGAGAGAGAGAGAGCATCGTGCAAATGCACACCCCAAGTTATGTTAATTAACTTGGAACAGAACATTTGGGGCTTACCACAAGTCCAGAATTGCCCAGTCTGCATTGAAGAATCATCCTTTCCCACACAATCAGAATGATAAACTTTTGAGCAATCTCTGCAGTAAAAAGTATACATTGAGGCACACAGAAACAGAATAAATCCATAAGGACATAATTGCTAAATAGACACTTCCGATTACAAGTAATGAGTCCAATCCTGATCCACAAAAATGTGCTCGACATGTTTACTCCAGGAGAAGAACCAAACGCCTTCTTTATGAATGATAACAACCCCCATTGCAAATGGGAAAAATTCATATGCACCCAAAATCAAGGACTTCCACGGTGCTATGGTACAATGCAATGTTGTACCATGCAACCTCTACTTTATGACAGGTTTGCTTCTCCACTTGACAAAGAAGAACGGTAGTAACGTAGTAAAACAAAAACATCACAATCAACCATGCTGTTGGTCTTGGTTACGCTCCAGCGTCATGAGGGTGGAGTCAAATGTTGTACCAGGCGTCAAATTACGGAAACCATTTTTTCTATGAATAAGGAAACAGGCAAATCTGTCACTCTTCGGGATCTTTTGAAGTGACCGTGACGACACAACACAAGGAGAAAATGCACAGGCCGTGCAAGACCAATGAATCTATGACGCCATAGAAGAGAAGTTCTAACACTGGTCTATGACCAATTCAACATTTGGCACCGTATAATGCTATGCCTTTGGCCATGCAACAATATACGAGAGGCGCAACCAAACAAGTTCCAAATAGAAAATACGTATACACGCGCAGTCAGGACCTCGGGAATACACCAAAACATATTTCTTATACAGAAATATACGCGGAACATCTCTTGATCGACTCACATTGCCTCAAAATCGCGAACCTGCACAGCAATCAGAACCAGAGGAAATTTCAAGCACTCACTTGCGGTCGCACAGGATCAGCTCGCCGCCGTCCTTGCAGACGAAGCACCAGTCGTCGGACTCCTCGTACTTATCTCTCTTCCGCTTGTCCTGCTTCTTCTTCTTCTTCGTCATCTCGCCTGATCACCAGAGGGGGGGTGGGGGAAAAGAGCAGAACACTCGAGTGACGTAAGTAGGCAGTAGGCACAGCCTCGATATCCGAGAAAAACAGCCTCTCGACAAAGCAACGGAAAAAGGAAAAGGAAAAGCGGGACACTAGGTACACACGCGTCCGCAGAATCGCAAGGGAGGATTTCGGCGGCGGCGGCGAGAACGACAATGGCGATCGATCACCAGGAGATGCGCGCGCGCGAGAGAGAGACCGAGAGCGTGAGTGACGTATTGAATGCCGTCTCTGATCGGGAGAGAGTGTGTGTGTGGAAAGCAGCGATTAACAGGGGGGATTTGGCGAAGACCTCGTGCGCATTTCCTGAAATATCCCCGACGAAATATTTTAATCCCGAATGTGCCCGCGCTTTCTGCAGGTAAAAGAGGGACGCCGTGAAGGTCCAGGGGTTATAAGGGTCATTCGAGTCTCGGCTTGCCCGGCTTTACTTTCCCAACCTCTTTTCCGGGTGTCCCGGGAAAAAATATCTACCACTCGGGGTATAATTACGAGAATATTTTTTACCGTCGATCGAATCCATGTCATTTAATATCCACTAAGTATTGTTAATCTTCTTTCCTAGGTAATAAAAAAAAAACCAAAATTATACATTGATATCGTATTTATCCCAATTTTTTTTTTATCATAAGAACCCCAAATCAATAAGACATGTCATATTTATCTCAAATTAATTTTCTTGTCACATCGGTGCACCCATGACGAGTTTGCTCTCCGTTAGCTTACGTTAAATATCCACATTAAATTGCCAACATGAAAACGGATGTGACAAACAATTTAAACTGACGTGGAAATTCAATATGATGGATCTCCTAAACAACATTGTTTTAGGGAAGCTAGATAACAAAAGTTAATTGAAATTGGGCCCTTCTCCCTCACGTTTTGAAAAACTACTAAGATCTCCACTTTTTCTATAAGATATATTTGTCATGGAAGTATTGGGATTTTTTGTGACACGATTTTTTTTTTGGTAAATGTGGCACGATAATACTAGATTGAGATTTTTTGTGATGCGAAATTAGTTTGGAATAGATATAGCACAATCATGACATGAAAATCAATTTGGAGTAAATATGACATAGATGCATCCATTTGTGATCCTTTACAACAAAAAATTAATTTGAAATTAATATGACATGAGTGTATCGAAAAAAAAAAAGAATTGCGTATTAACCTTCCATGGAGTTTATTTTTTCACATAATTCACCTTGTTACGGTTTATAAGTGAATTGTGCAAAATAAAAAATACAAAAAGCTTTATGTCTTATAAGAATGCAATTTTGATCAACTTCGGAAAAATCGTCCAAAAAATCTAAAATTTATTATACTTTTGCCAATTCAGTCATAAATATTTTAATTGTGTTAATTGAATCATAACATTTTCATCTATTGTCAATTGAGTCCATTCAATCAATTTTGATTGAAAATCGTTGACATGGACGATTGGGACCGATGTGGATAATTTTTAATGATATATTTTCTTTTTCTTTTTTTCTGTTTCCTTTTATTTTTTTTATTCTTTTTTTTGTTTTCTTTTACCAACTCTGACTAGTGAGGTTGCTGATCATGGGTGAGGGCCAACGACCCTCGCCTAGTCTGGGCAAGGGTGTCATGGCCCTCGCCGGCTAGAGTTGTAAAAAAAAAAGGAAAAAAAGAAATATTCAAAAAATATTAAAATATTTTTAAAAGTTGTTTATGTTAGCGCTAGCCATCTCACGTAGGATGGATCGCATCCAGGTCAGTGATTTCTGGCCAAAATTGGTCAAATAAGCTCAATTGACAAAAAGTGAAAAGATTTATAACTTAATTATTACAATAAAAAGATTTATGACTGAATTAGCAAAAATACAATAGATTTAAAATTTTTGGACATGTACTTGGAAATCATACTAAAATTATTTTAGTTAGTTTTCGTCTGTTTCACGAAAAAATAAATGTCATAAAAAATATTTTTCAAAACATTATCGTTTGTATCGTATGAAATAATTAGGTAATGAGAATTCTTTTTATTATTAACAACAATTTATGTTTAAACATTTTCAGAAATGATAAAAATATTTTTCATTCATTAATTTTTATATGAAATACAAGCGATCACTTTTAGGAAAATGTTTTTCAAATTATTCATTCTTTCGTCAAATAAATTCATTAGTGATGTGACTTTTTTGTTCGATATTGAAAGAAGCAAATGATTTAATACATGAGTTGCACTTACTTCTATACCCCATTGAAACTTCAACGTCTTTTAGCAAGTAAATTTCGGTAAAATTTCTTAACACGTCTAACGTATTCCTTTCTAATAAAAAAAAAAACATTTTTCTTCGTTTTCTTATTTGATTCATTACACATTACATATAAATCGATCGCTACCTTAGCGGCAAGGATCTTAAATAGAAACAACGTGAGATAATGTGCACCCAAACAAACTTGAACTTAAATAAAGACCTGATCATGTCGCATGGGATTTCTCTTGACCTATTTGTTTAGCAGTCAAGCAGTTATTTGTCGATTTTCGAGCACCTCGACTTGTCCACCTCTTTGCAGCAATCTTAAGGGCGCACTCGTCCACATTGGCCTGATATATTTAGGACTTTATTCTTGAAATGCTCCTAATAAAGCTAGAACCTAAAGTCGCAATGAAATAAGTAAACTCCCTTGCCGTATAAAATATCGAAGTGGTTTATGAATCGATAACATTATCGAGATTGATATATTCTTAACAAGATTTATTTATATAAACAGGTTGTGACTCAATGAGAGTTTCCATAAATTCATTGGCCAAAAAATAGAATAAATGCATCGTTCAAAATCCTTATAAAGTCCCTGTCGGCCTAGCAGCCTAATCTATCCGTTCAAATCCCATCAGCTCGAAGTGCAAAATGGTTGTACAAGCCATTCCTTTTTTGGGCACAACTCATCTAGTAAGTTTACTCGGGCTTGATCAATTTTGTACGAATAAATAAATAAATATTTAAATCATGGACGGGCTTGGCTATGTCCACGTCCACCTACTATCCAATCTATCATAGTTTAGAAATTAGATTGACGTGAAAGTTATGTCATTTGTTTAGAAATTACTAATTATAAATACTTAATTTTCATCGTCGAAAAACTTATGACCAATATAAATATTACTAACTCAAGGGTCAATACACATAATTTTCCATGTAGAAATTTATGCTGATATGTTGAAAATAATTGGGGGAGGTGAACTAGCGGCATGGGCAGTAAACCTTTTTCCCATTTTATTTATATGATACATTCGACAATTTCGTTGCAAAATTTTCACTTGAGCATTTCTTCTAACTCCTTTTCAAATTCGATAAATGTTAATTCAATTAGGGAATCATGAATAGTCATTTGTTCGATCGTTACATAATCAATACTTAACTAATATCGACAAAGTGAGAATTTTCAAATATTTTTCAATGACTTAATAAAAACATTTATATATTTTAGCTCATGCTAAAATGCAATTAATCGATGTAGTGGAAAATAGAGAGAAAGTCATTAGTACGAAATTTGATTTTAGAGTTGTGATCAATTTATTGAAATTTCATATATGTATTTTTGGTCGGGATTTTATTGAAATTTCATTGCATGCAATCTTATTTGCATGTCTTCCAACCATTAAATGCAATCTTATTTGCATCTTTCCAGACCAAAAAAGAAAAAAAAATCTGACGGTTCGGTCTGATACGAGGAAAGTGAGTAGGAGGAGAAAGTCGTCATTTCGACCGTAAAATAGGTTGTCCGCTACCTACGACGTCGTGTGAGGAATTTGTAGCTCCAAAGTCTGTCTTCACTCTTCTTCCTCTTCCTCCTCCCGCTGTAAATCCAATCCTCGTCCTCCTCCTGAACTGCGCCTAGCTGGTCAATCAATGTCCATGTCGGTACCTGCAACGAGAGCTCGCCTCTCGTGCTTGAAGCTTTTCTGCAGAGAATCACCCTCTGAAGTAGACAACACGAGCCCATCAATCTCCATGAACAGACCTTCCTAAATCACTCCCCGTCACTCTCATGCGGGATCCTCGATCAAACAATGCTCTCGCTCAAACATGTGACCAAGACCAGGGCTCTCCTCCTCCCCCAATCCCTCGCCCTCGACCATGCCCTCCTCTCCACCGCCGCCGCCACCCCGCCGCCGCCCCCCGCCGCCTCCCTCCTCCGCGCGCCGCAGCGAGCCGGCGCCGCCCTAAGCACGAGGGAGCTCGTGCTCTCCTTCGCGGAGTGGTTCCAGTCCAGCAAGAATTCCCTCTTCGACCGGATCTTCGAAATCCTGGGCTCGAGCCCCGACGACGGCCGCGGGCCGCCCGACTCGGCGCTCTCGCGGCTGGGCCTCCGCCTGACGGAGCGCCTCGTGCTGGACGTCCTCGATTACGGGACGAGAAGGCACGGCAGCGTGCTTCCTTGCCTCAAGTTCTTCGACTGGGCGGGCCGTCAGCACGGGTTCTTCCACACGCGCGCGACTTTCCATGCGATCTTGAAGATCCTGTCGACCGCGAAGCTCATGTCGCTGATGATCGACTTCCTCGAGAGCTGTCAGGTGCACAATTACTTCCGCAGGATTAGGTTTAATGATACATTGGTGATGGGGTATGCGGTCGCTGGGAAGCCCGAGTTTGCACTCCAGCTGTTTGGGAAAATGCGCTTTCGGGGTTTGGACTTGGATACGTTCGCCTATCACGTGTTATTGAACGCGTTGGTGGAGGAGAGCTGTTTCGATGCTGTTGAAATGGTCGCAAAGCAGATTTCACTGAGGGGTTTCGAGAGCGACATCACGCACTCGATCATGATGAAGTGCTTTTGCAAGCGGAAGCAGATGGACGTGGCGGAGGAGTATTTGCGCGGGTTGGCTAGCGAAGGGAAAAATTTGAGCGAGCACTTGTTGTGCACATTTGTTGATGCTCTTTGCCGGAGTGAGAAATTTGGGCAGGCATGTGATTTGGTGGAGGAGTTTGCGGAGTTAGGCGTCGTGCCAATGGACCGTGTTTACGGTGTGTGGTTGGGAGACCTTGTCCAAGCTGG
Source organism: Metrosideros polymorpha var. glaberrima (assembly GCA_001662345.2). NCBI lineage: Eukaryota > Viridiplantae > Streptophyta > Magnoliopsida > Myrtales > Myrtaceae > Metrosideros > Metrosideros polymorpha. Next base: position 4,130,251 of record BCNH02000010.1, on the reverse strand, counting down.
GAAAATAGACAGAGCCTTGGAGTTTTTTCAGTCCAAGAAGTATTTGGAAGGATATATTCCTGACATGTATCGCTATAATATGTTGATATGCAAGCTTTTGAGGCAAAATCGTCTCGAGGAGGTGTTTGAGATGCTGATGGAGATGAAGGAAGCTCACGTTCTACCTGATAAGGTCACCCTAAATGCTGCTCTATGCTTCTTCTGTAAAGCTGGAATGGTGGAAGTTGCCCTTCAATTGTTTGATTTGAGGGCCGAATTCGGGCTCTCCATCAATGGGATGGCTTACAACTATTTGATCAATACATTGTGCGGTGATGGGAGCACGGATGAAGCATATCGTGTCTTGAAGAACTCTATGGTGCAAGGTCATTTCCCGGGTAAAAAAACCTTTGACGTCCTGGCGGATGCTTTGTGCAGTGAGGGAAAGCTTGATAAGATGAAGGAATTGGTGGGTGCGGCACTGGATCGGAATTTTATGCCTAGTTTTCCCACATATGAAAAGTTCATATTGGCCCTGTGTAGGGCTAGGAGGGTAGAAGAAGCTTATTTAATACATGGGGACATCAATAAGGTTGCCCGTTTCACGGGGAAAAGGGCTAACTTGAACTTGATTCATGGCTTTAACAGGTCAGGTAGGGGGGATATTGCGGCCAGGATTCTTATTGAGATGCAAGATAAGGGTCATACTGTGGGTAGGCTATTGTTCAGAGCAGTAATCTGCTGCTTCTTTTCCATGGAAAATCCAGAAAACCGATTCCTAAGATTCCTGGAAATGCAGCTGTCTCGCAGTGAACCAAGCATTCAGTTGTATAAGAACTTCATCGATGGAGCTGGGCATGCCAAGAGACCTGAACTGGCTAGAGAAGTATATGAAGTGATGAGGAGAAATGGCATTAAACCCGATGTGCAGGCTGACTTTCTCATGTTACAGAGTTATCTAAAGAGCGAGAAAGTTTCGGGCGCTCTCAATTTTTTCAGTGATATATGCCAAAGGAGAGAGGTTAGGACAAAACTTTACAATACCCTTATTGCTGGTCTCTGCAGGATTGGAAAGGTGGACGTTGCACGGGATTACATGAACCAGATGAAGGAAAAGGGGTTGGTTCCGAGTGCCGAATGTTATGAGCTTCTCGTGCAGCTCCTGTGCTCACAAGGGCAGTATGATGCTGCATTTGATGCTATTGCTGACTTGAAGAACGTCAGACGCCCCATCACGTCCTTTATCGGCAATGTGCTCTTGTTGCATTCCTTGAAAAGCCCAAGGCTATACATGGCATGGGCACGTTCAAGCAAAGAGTATGATCAGATACCTGAGATTTCAGAGCTCGGCAAACTCCTTAGAGCATTTACTGGTGGAATTATAACCAGTGAAGATGTCGAGGAGACAGAAGAGTTGATCAAACGTTGCTTCCGGCCCAATATTTACACTTACAACATGTTACTGAGAAAACTGTGCACGACTGATGTGGACGGTGCCGTCGAGTTCTCCAACAGGATATGCAAAATGGGGTTCGAACCTAACCTGTGGACTTACGACATTTTAGTGCATTCTCTTCTCATGCATGGAAGAGCAACCGAGGCTAAGAGATGGGTGAAGGAGATTAGCCAAACGTACCAGTCTCGCCAGGTTTTTAGATATTAGTCGGGCCGGCATTCATTGCCGGCCGCAATGTACTTGTAGTCGTTCAGAATAGTACCTCAATTTTGGTGCAAAATGATATGCTTGGCATTTTGGTCCGACCATTCGTGTCGAAGGTCAAAATGGCGTCGACCCGTGTACATTACAATTTTTTTCCGCAAGGTACACTCTAGTCGAAGGAGAGAATCACATGTAAGTTTTGCTCTTTACCATATCGAATAATCTTAATAAGCATTTGCGCTTTGAATCTTGGTGGTGCTGGTTACTTCTGCCCATCTTCCCTCCTCCGCAGACAAATTCTTTGCCTCTTGCATCTTGTGCTTCCATTCGACTTTAGGAAGACACACGATTGTGCGTACGGCACGAATTGGCTCTCCTTTATAAGTTTTTTGTTTGGTCGGGCAGTTTGTAGCCATGAGAAGGTCGACAGATTGGTATATCCCTTTGATGAAATTATCCCAGCATTGATGGCCCTTCGCTTTCCTTCTGGACAGGTTAGGGCAAAACTTATGAGATCGCGTGTTTGTTTTTCACAACTTTTTAATTTCCCGTAAATTCGATTTGAATTTCTAATGAAAAAATACTCGCGAATCTAAATTAAAATACGTATGTCATGAAGTTTTTAGGTGTTTCGGATTAAGAAAAGTCAATATACGGATCTCACGCAAGATCCTGTTTAAAGAGAAAATAAATATACAAAATAGAAATCAATTCAAACATGCCAAAAAGAGGGAAACTATATTTTTTGTACCCAAAAAAAGTATAATAGTATGGTGGGAAAATGATCAATATGGGTCATGATTTTATCGAGGCTCATGGCTATACAAATGGTGGCGGTATGGTTTGCACGGACGGATTAATTGATGGCGTGGGTCATCTTAATCCTAGCTATTGGTATGATATATATCTATTGAATGTACGAAATTATAATTCAAAAATTCAATAAAACTATCAATGAATGTATGAGTTTAGACCACGCAAGAAAAATCTTTTTGGGGTGACTATTAGCGCCCTTGCATTCCATCTTGGGAGAGTTTTATATTTTAGTGTAAAGTTTCAAAAATATAGGATATTTGACCTACTATAAGAATTAACTATTCTAATTATAGTGATTGAATTAAAAGACAGTTCTCATATAATTTTGATCATTATATGAAAGAGTAAAGGTACTTGATCCCTACACCTTTAGCAGGGAACGATCAATCAAAATAATAAGTGAAATCTAATAGAATAATAGTTATTTAATTAATCAACCCACAATATTAATAGCATTTTCATTATATTATGCCTCATACTCTTTGAAATTAGCGTGTCGAGCTCTATCAAATGATTAAGCCCGTTTAAGTTTTTGTACATGTAAATTGTCACCACTAAATGCAATTATACCTCTATCGTTCTCTTATCTTCACTTTAATTATATATGATAAAAAAATCCTTAGGCAAAGGAAAAAGAAAGGATTTGGACTGAAGAACTTGAACAGATAAATTAGCAATTTTCCGTGGCATCGTTGTAATTTCGTGGGAATCCTAGTGGTGAAATAGACCGCATCGAATTTAATAGTTAGGGTAGGCACTGTCATCTCCATCCTCGTCGGCTGCGTCAACGTGACCTAATCGTTATACATTGCTTCGGGTAGAGAGAGAGAGAGAGAGAGAGAGAGATGGCCGTAGCAGCTCCGGGCCACCTCAACGTCAACGAGTCGCCGTCGTGGGGATCGAGGAGCGTCGACTGTTTCGAGAAGCTCGAGCAGATCGGCGAAGGCACTTACGGGTTCGTTCGTTCGTTCGTTCTCCCTTCGCTCTCCCTTCGCTCTGCTCTCTCGCTTTCTCCTTCAATTCTTCCCGCCCGCCGTGCTTCAATCTGTTCCTCACGCAGTTTCCTGGGATTGATTTCACGTTCTTTTAGGGTTTACATGCGGTTTAGTTGTTCGATTTGATGTATATATCTCGTAAATTCATGCGTCGGTTTCGTTTCCTTTTTTGTAGGTATGGTTTCTGTGGTTATTTATACATCTGATGATGACTCGATGAGCGATTCGATCCTGTTTGTCCAGTATCTCATTTGGAAAAATAGGATTTTTTTTTACAGGATCCTCTTTTTTTTTCCCTTTTTTTTTTTTTTTT
>BCNH02000010.1:4102156-4119588 GCA_001662345.2 Metrosideros polymorpha var. glaberrima | reverse complement strand
TGTTCTTATCTTATTAGGATTTTGATTCTATTTGACACTTATGTAACCCCAAACTATTAAAAACTCAATTCCAACACCGACCGCCACCGATTGTCGGCTATTGTCATCGGCCGTTGGATTCTGCTACCTGTTGGTGGGCACCGACCAAGGACTCACTGTCGATCACCTACAACAGTCGCCGCTGGATGAGTAATAGTCATGGGGGTGAGTGTGGTAGCCAGTGGTGGGAGAAGGTTTTGGATATGAATGATTCAAGGATTGAGTTTTATTTATTTTCTAATTTTTTGATTCGTTAATTTCGCACCCCCGTGGCACCACATTAAACTGACGTATTATAACCCGACACATGTACTCCCGACAATCCACATTAGGAAAATGGTTAATATCACGAAAAACCCAAAATCGATACATATGTGATAAATTTTCTCTAAACTAATTTTTTGACAACGAAAAACCTCAAATCGATACATTTGTGACAAATTTATCTCAAACTAATACAATTGCGATAAATTTACTCTCCATTAATTTTGATTAAATTAGTTGATACCACAAAAAATTCAAAACTAATACACTTGTGACAAACAAAGGGTAAAACTCCAAACCGATACTCATCGTCAACTATCACATGTCATCAAACTCAACAATTCCACGGTAAAATTTGACGAAAACTAACAAAGGGAAAATTTATCACAATTGTACCAGTTTGTGGTAAATTTATCACAAATGTACCAATTTAAAAAAATTTTGTCAAAAATTAATTTTAAGTAAATTTATCACAAATGTATTAATTTAATATTTTTCTTGATATTATCCCTCAGGAAAAACCAACCGGCAATAGAAAGAGTATAATGAAAAGACTAGTCGTGGAACATTTCAAAAAGTCAAAGGATGGCTTTGAATTTTGGGCAAAAGTATGGTGACCTCCAGTGTCAATTCACCAGAGAAATGTTCAGATCAGGGCCCAGTTGAAAATTTCATCGACTTAAAGGGATATTCAAAATCAGGAAACATCATATGAATAAATATAAAAGCGATCAATTTACATACAAATCACTGTTGGTCTATTTACATCAGAACTAGTCTTAACCAGCAATCACTAGAGCAAGGCTGCTAAAACCCCCTGACCCAGATATATCATTCAAACACAAATAGAAAACAAGAAATATATTCGATACCCCTGTTGGAGAAAGCCTGGTGTACTATACAGACTGCAATCTTTTTACTGATCTCGTGTATATATGAACCGGCGGGCATTCGCATTACAGTTCAAGTGACATCAGAAGTCTCTGATCTTTCGATGTAGGAGATGAAGCGGCTTCAACAATCTGCACACGTTTGGAAAAAACAAATGAAGATGAATGTTTTCAGAGTAAATTCTTCAACAAGAAGCAAAAGAAATAGAATATGGTAGGAGTAGTGGAATGACAAATGAAGATGCTGTCTCTACCCTAAAATGCAGAACATATTAATATAGGGTGGGCATGGGCATCTGGCATCCTCGAGGATGCCACAAGACTGAAGAGAATGCTTCGAGAAAGTAAAAACAGGCAACCACAGTGAGAAATGCTATATTTTGATTGCGTCTACAAATTCGAATCAGGCCTAATTCCTAATATTTCCAAAATTCACATGCTTAAAGACACTAGCTGCGTCACACTTGACCAATAAACAAAGAGTCTCCAGTTTCACAGGGCTGGAAGCTATGCACCAGAAGGGGTTCATAAACCGAGTTGGACAGGCTGAACCGGCTGAAAATTTAATGGTTGTTCAGGTTTGATCAAAAGGAAATCGATTGTTAGTGGATATTTGAGTTGTTTCTAACCTATAGTGGTCAAAACTTGACACTAAAATGTCTACTAATAGCTTCAAGTTCATAACAGAGCAAGTATCTAGTTCTCTGCGATGAAATTAAATATACTTCTATAAGAGAAGTGCTAGCAAGGTCTGGGACTGTCCACAAAGATAATTTTCAAATTGTGCTTCTGGAAAGACTATGAATGTCATTGCACAACTGAAACTTTGAGGTGTGAAATTTGGCACCAAGTGTGTCCTTGAGACACTTGTCCAAAGGGGATAAATGTGGCAGTTTTGCACAAATCAAGAAATAAAAGGAATTCTGACCTAGCCTTAATCATTAGATGGGCCGGGCTAAGCTTGTCCAGACCTACTATCGGAGTTAAGTTGTCTTGTCAAGTCTGTACACGAAAATCATTAAAAACCAATTACGAAAGTGCAGGCTTGGCAGGCTAATCAGTCTATGCGTGATTGACCTATGAATCAAGTTCAAATATATCCTTCATCTAGAATAACAGCATGACTTGAGCAGAATGAACTCTTATCGGTAAGAGAAAAGAGAACAAAGAGGACAAAGAAAAGGCTAAAAGTTACAGTCAATGCAATAAAGTACCAACAGCAGCAATATATCAACTTTCTAACAAGTTGAAGGTAGTAATGCATGTGAAGAACACAAGAAGAACTAAATCCCCCAAATAATGGGACGCAAAGAAGTCGACCTTGAAGCCAGTTTTTTTGTACAATTTCTGAGCAGCCACATTATCTGCATTAACATGAACGTATAACTGCTTCATACCTGTAGCACCATCCAAACAAGGATGAAACCGTATATACCATACAAAATTTAGAGGTTGTAACTTCTATTGCTAGAACAGAATCATACCCGCTGAGTTTGCAATATCTGTGGCTAAATAAATCATATTAGAAGCAATACCCTGGCACCGAGCAAACTTGGATACACAAACATTTGCAATATAAGCATACTTATGTGCATCAAAGGGCTCCTGATTTGCATAGACTGTAGAGAATCTTTTCAGCTCCTGGAAACCATAAGCAACGGCTATAGATGAGATTTCACTCCAAAGTAATGTTCCAAGTTATCAATAGCGTCTCCTTCATGAAACTAGCTCTGTCATCTTATATGAGGTATTCAAGCCAAGATCAAGATAACTGTTAGAAAGAGAAGGTCAAGGGATCAAGAAATGCATACCCCTGGGTATGTTTCCCCTTGCATATACTGTCTAATACTAAGGTCTAAAGTTCCAACGACACTACTTAGCACAGTTCTTCTCACATTTTTGTCTTCCTTCTTAACCTGCATGAGAGAACATAAGTAACAGACATAAGCAGTAACTCCGTTTACCAAGTTCTTGCAACTACTTTTTGACCTATTTTGTCGAATGAGAGACGGGGCGAATTTCAGTTGTTTACATGACTTTAGAAACTTCGAATCCTGTGTTACCCGAGGTTTTGAAACCCCAAAATTTCCAATAACGGGCAAGGCAAGCAAAATAAGAACTATGACGAACCATTGGTCAAATTGCCACAAGAATTGCATAATCACATTTGATTGATTAAATATATACACGATAAGCGAATAAGAGTTCATTCCCACATGTAATATACACTTTACAACCACGCCGTGCATGCACTCTTTTCAAACTAAACCAAGGGCTTGTTTGATAAACTCTAAACAAATACCAATGACAGATATGAATCAAATGCTAAAAATTATTAGTTTCTTACCAAGTACGGAATTGTGAACAACATTGGTAAGTTTTAGCAACACAACTGTTAAGATTCTAGTTACCACTAAATAATGATTTCATTGAATGAATTATGTGACCATTTCCATTAACTGATTTTTGACTTCAATAATTAGTTAAGTTGCATGCAATCAAACTGTTATCAAATGCACTTGATGATGTTAAGTGCAGACATAGTTTAATATTCAGAACTTAATAGGATTTTCAAACACACCCAAGTAAAAGCATCAAAGGGGACAAAATTCAACAATGTCCAGCCATGAATACTTAACACAGTATGACATTAGATTGAATACATTGCCTCTGATCAAGAGAGGCTAACCATATGACCTCCAACATCTAGTATTTTCTTCAACTTGTAATCCTTTAGAAAGAAGACGTATCTCTATTAAAAATTGTTCTCCTCTTTTTTGTCCATTTGCATGATTTTAGTGTGAATATCTTTTTACATCTCCAATGTAAAGGCTTAACATTGCAGCATACTCATGGATATACATGGATGAAAAAAATATAATGATCAGGGGGTAATAAAACATACTGTAACAAAACAAAAGCACTCCAATGAATTTCCATCCTGCCCGAGGCATCTCCTCTTCAAAGCATAAAACTCCTGCCACATGCAAAGAATAGATAAGAGTGACCTCATGAGAAAAATGACAATATTGCATAACGAAACAAAGGTGAGCGTTATCTACGTCTCCTTAAGGATGGACTCAACTAATTAAAACACAATTCAGGAATAAATCCATAGCGAGAAACCGTCATCTGAAAAGAAAAGGCAAAAAACAAAGTCTTCCTATTTCGGAAGTTGGGCAGACACTTATACATATATAAGGAAATAGTTTACAGTCAGCATGACAATAGATTTAGGAGTCTAGGAGCACAGGACCGATCAATATTTATACTGCATGCCTCAAATAACTCAACTTTCAGTAGGCAATCTCTAGATTAACACACAACAGCTCACCTGCTCAGCATATGTCCTCTTATAATTGTCAATGTGCCTGGAAAAGCAATTAATTACATCAAGCAATCAGCCAATTTGGATGATGACGCCACTAGAAAATGACATTAAGCCACCAAAACGTATTCACAATCCAGATGCAGTGACCCCTTAGCAGTAAACAATCTGAGATTAGAGCCACTGAACTGACCTCATATAGGACAAAGACTCCCAATGAGCTTCGGCTCGTAACCATGCTGCTGTCTGCCAAGACATAAACACCCGACCATCAAAACATAAATTGCACAAAAACAAAAATCAAAAGGAAGAAACAGCACCATCATATCTTACACACACAAAAAGGAAAAGAAAAAAAAAAAAGCCAACCCAATATTCTTCATCCAAAACGGCTTCGCGGGCAACGAACCGCCCAAAGCTCCGCTTCAGCAACCCGCTACATTCTTCATCGCTCAGTTGCAACCGGTTAAAGGAGAGCTGAGGCATTCTGCTCGAAACGTCGCCCTTCGAAACAGCTGGATGCTGTATGCTATGCCCATTACCAACGCCATTATTGCTACTACCATGATCACAATGATGGGTCTCGATGGCCCTCCATTTGCTGAACGAAGCAGGGAACGTCTCCCTACGAGCAATCCAATCACATAAAAAAAAAAAACGCAAGAACCGAAATAATCACCACCCAACTCGACCAAAAAGCTCAAGTCAACGCATCGACGAAGCAGGCAAACACAGGCTATTCGTTTCACAGCAAGAACCGTAACAAATTCTCTCCACCCTACGAACCCGAAATGAGACCGGACGGAGAGGCGCCGGCTGCCGGGCCGGGCTTGAACCGGCCGGCTCCGCAGAATCTGGTGAGGGAAGGCCAGGAACTCAGGTGCCGACGTAAAGGAGACGCCTTTCCCCATGTGATTCGAGGGAAGGAGGGAAATTTCAGGATCGGAGCAATTGGGTCGAGAGAGCTGGACGCGAATTCATGATTGGGAGCCTGATTTGGAGAATTCTTGTGCTTCTCGTGGGGCGCGTGCGTGAAACGGAGGTGCTGCGACACGAGAAAGGAAAGTCTGCATTTTTTATTTCTTGGCGTGACTTCGAGCGGAGAGAGAGAGATGGTCAGTGTTCAGGCGTCATCTGATTAACTGACGAAAGGCAGATGACAATTGGATAATGCCGTGTTTTATTACGCGCTTGTCTAATCTTGAGTTCTAGGCCAAAATTACCAGATTGCCCTTTACTTGTTGGACAAGATTTGTGCGAGGTTGGGGATGTGGGAGGGTAGTTTGGGTTTTTCACGCAACCACCCAAAGCTACTTTCTGCCTAATCTTTGCTCGAATATATCGAAATTATGAGAGGGGCCGAAGAAAAGAGACTCCTTGTTTGCAATTTCTCCCCAAATTCAGGATGTGGCCCGTGAATTCAATGAAAATTTCCCGCTTTCAAAAATAATAAATTCCGTTCTCAACTTTGCTTTTCGTATCAATTACCCTCTCTTCATGTTTAAGAAATCTGCGACTGCACAAATCAAAATTGACCCAATTTCAGACTAAACAAGCCAAACTCAAATCCAACCACATGTCCACATCATCAAGTAAGATATGATGGAAGTTGTAAAGTCGAGCGCAACGGTTCCATATGCTTAGACTAACTTATAGAATTGCGAAATTCAAAGAGTTACGACCATACTTGATTACTTTGATAACTCGTCTATGCCGCTCTTGTGTAGTCTTCGTGAATCTCGACACCGTGTCGAAGTACATATGAGGAAAACACTCGACAAAAGAGAGCACATTCGCAGGCTTCTTGGCTTTATAGAGACGACGCTACGTTGAACTTGAACCTGGATAGTGAGTGAAGCTACCCAAGGAAATGACTCGCGCCTCAAGGAACCCGGAATTTAATTTCACTTCATGACTTGAGCAGAAGAGAGAGAGGACCATTTGCCCGCTAGCTTGATGCCGCCGTCGGGAGTGATGCTCCCTCCCTTCAGGAAGCGCGAGTACCACTCGGCCGAGAGCTTCGGGTACCTTCTCAGCTCGGGGTCGTCCAAGTCCACATAGTACAGGCCGTAGCCCGACCGGTACCCGTCCAACAGCTCGAACACATCCAGGAGGGACCATGTGAAGTAGCCTTTCGCATTCGAGCCATTCCTTCTCAGGCCAAAGGCAAAAAGAAAGGTCAGAAAAATATGCACATTTGAGTTGTGGGGTCACGGTATTGGGGTCAATGCATAGAGGATGCGTACCTCAGTGTATCCAGCAGAACACTGATATGCTCTTGCAAACATTGAATTCTCGGCCAGTCTTCAAGCGACGTGTTCCGCTGAGTCCTTTGACCTGCAAAGAGACGACCGAAAGTTCCTGCTCGTGTAACCACATTCCAGGAAAAGGAATTGCAATTCGGAAACCTGAGTAGGATGTCAAAACAATATGATTTCTTTATCTTTCAGTAAACAACCACTTTGCCCTTTTCTCTCCTCGGTTAACTCCTCCGATCTATCGAACTAATCTCCTCGAACGAGGCTCCGACAAAGTAATTAACAACATGTCTTGATTGAAGTTTATAGACTCGAGACTTGCTTTAAGATGTGCTTTCATGCATTCGAATTCGACTTATCGACTATGAAAAGAAAGATCTCCTAGTCTGAACTAGTGTGCTAACACTGCGTTCGAACATCAAGTTGGAAGTCCACATCATAATTGAACTGCCCCCAGAGAGACAGAGAGAGAGAGATACCGTTTTCATGGATGAAAATGGGAGGGTTTCCATAATTTTGCTTGAATAATTCCAGCACGCCTTGCAGCCCCCATGGAGTAAGAGGAAACTGAAAAGAATGCTTCAGCAATTTCACTTTCTTCTCAATAAAGTTAACCGATCATTCACATCACCGATAAACTCGTACCTCCAACGAAGGTAACGATGTATACTTTGATGAGGCATTCTCATGCATAACTGCCATGGGACGAAGAATGAGAAGTTCTTGAGAAAATTTGTGGCAAGTAAAAAAGAAATATCTTGCTAAATTAAATGTTGTTTAGCATGTGACGGTCATTAATAACTAAACTGTGATGCCAAAAGCAATATGAGATCGAGATACTGAGTTTAAACAAAGTCACAGTTGATATTGGACAGGTAAAAGAGCACATACTGTTCCAGTCTACAGCCATGTCTGCCTTATAGTCCCTCGGTTCGATGTTCAGGCTTTCTGAATAGTCCTTGACATAAGATACGCTGTAGAAATTGACCGCAAAGAAATCAAATGAACCCTTGACTTTTTGAGATTCGAGAGCCGTGAAGGAAGGGAGTCTTGATCCTGCATTCTTCTTCATCACCTCAGGATAGTCGCCACGCACCAGTGGTTCCACGAACCTGCAACAAAGATAACACCCAGAACTCAGTTTCACTTTCTAGCGAATTACAGCTTGAAACTGACGAATTACCTTAGCAGAAGAAAAACAAAATCTAAGGGAAACCGTAGGGCTGGTTCAGAGTTACTTATAGAACAAGACATTCTTATGCAAAATTAATTTCCCAAGATTTCCGCAGACAATTGTCAGTAAAGTGATCAAGAGGTCAAACACCCGGTTCAAGTTAGATCGATTCCAAAGGGAGGAAGATACAGATCACGTGTATATCAATCACTCACCAACCCAGTAAAAAGTCATTGGCCCTTTGAGTTGCAATGACATCTTCCGTTTTGTTTGTGACAGGAACAAAGTAGAAACTCAGAAGGTTGAGCCCTATGTATCCCTTCTGTATGCTCTGCAATACACAGGAACAGAAAAATGATCATTCGGCATGATATATCTTCTGTTTTCACTTTGCTCTCCTTAACATGACGAGAGAAAGGAAACCTGCATTATGTTACCAGCATAAAGTCTCAGATTGAATTAAACTGCAACGTATAGGTTAAACCCAAGGCAGGATTCTGTTACCGAGGTCGACTTAATGGAAGTTCCTAACAATAAATCAATCAACTGCGTGAAAAGAAAAGAAAAGAACATGAAAACTTTTACCTGGTATTTTTTCTGATACAGTCTAGCGGCCGATGCGTGTGACAATAAGATATTGTGAGCTGCCAAGTATGGTTCCAATGACGAATCTCCTCTGGTGCAGTTAAAGTATCCAAATGGAGAAGAACAACGATTCGGCGGCAGGAATCCAAGGTCATAACCAGCCATCGTGAAAATATTGGCCTCGTTGAAGGTTGTCCAGTATTTAACTCTGTCCCCGAACATTCTGAAACATACATCTGCATATTCCACGAAGTCTTTCCTGCATCGACATGAATCAGTCAGATGATGATAACATTCCTCTTACCGGCACTTCATATGACAGCTGTAATCAAAGGAAAAAGAAGAAAATAAAAGAAGTCGATGGGATTAGCAATCTTACACAATATTTCGACTTATCCATCCTCCATACTCATCTTCAAGAGCCTGTGGCAGATCAAAATGGTGTATTGTCACGTGCGGTTGAATCCCTGCATTTGAAAATTAATTCATTACCGTCCACTGGAGGTAGTTCTATCTCTTATATAAAGGAAAACTGCATCAAAAATGGGGCATAGGAGAACATTAGTATCTGTATAACGAGCTTTGGCTATCACCATGGCTGATTAGTTCATTGATGAGGTTGTTGTAGTATTGCAATCCCTTCGGATTCACAGAGCCTCTCCCATCTAAAAGAAGAAATACGATCATATGGCAGACGAGATCAGAAACAGATGCACCATTTGGAATTGAAAAGCTACAGTTAATGATTGTTCGGTCATACTTGGAATGAGCCTCGACCATGAGATGGAAAACCGGTACGCGTCTAAGCTCATCTCTGCCATGAGTTGGACATCTTCCTGCATCGCATTGATCAAATAGGATTGAGGGATGGTGGTTTAATCTCAAAATGAAGCAAATCTAGGTCAGTTGGTCACTACTCGACGACTATCTATTGTAGTGAGAATATACTGGATATCAAATTGTAATGAGATGACCAGTAATTACCTTGTATTTGTGATATTGATCACAGGCGATATCTCCATTGGCTCCACCTGTAATCACTGCAAGATGGAAAACCAGATAATTAGCAGAACTAAAAAGCATACACATAAAAAATTATGCCTGCTTAGTAATGAATTTTCAAGCTTTTAGCAATGACAACATGGCACCTGCTTACAGAATCATGTCAACTATTTTACTTTTCACTGCATAAGAAATTCAGCTACTTTAGATGTCTGGCCTTGTCCGTAAGGACTTCAAAGTTTGGTTGGAGTCCACCAAACCGAAGCATAAAACCAACTGAAAAGATAATTCATGTGCCGAAGACTGGCCAAGCCATGGCCTGCAGTTTTAGGAGTTTTTATCAGGAAACACAACTATCCTCAAGTCCCATAAAACAGTCTGGGACGTGATTCCACTCTACCACTGTTCAGTGTTCAAACTTTAAATATCAACCTGATATGTTTTCAACTTGCTAAAAGCTGAGGTCAACTGAGTACTTTTTCTTGAATAATCAAGAAATTTCCTTGATATGACAAACAATTATCAAGGTAAGAGGGTCTTGGGCAAGCTTATCAGCCAAGGCTCTCAGTGCAATTAAATTTGGCAAACCCACAATCGATAAAAAAAAAATATAGGAGAAGTACTCTAACCTAAAAAAAAAACCAACATGATTTATATTAATGTTCATGTACATGAAGATCTTCATATGAATTAACAGTAAGATCAAATATCTTATAATGAATCTCACAGGAAAGAGACTAGCCTGAGTCAGAGTGGGCCCAGATATCCATTATACTTGGCGTCCTCCCATCCTCATTTGCTGCTCCTTCAACCTTCCAAATTCCACAGCTTCAATCAAATTATTCTCTCTCTCTCTCTCTCTCTCTACACACACACACACACACACACACACACACGAACACAGTGAAACAGAGTGATCAAGCACCGACCTGATAAGCTGAAGTGCCAGCACCAAACACAAAGCCAGGAGGGAAGTCATATCTGCTGAACTCATCAGCACCAGAGACAATCCCTGCCATCACCAGACTCACCACCAAAAGCTGCAACGAGAAACCCAATATCTTCATCATCTTCTCTGTCCTGTATCTGGGTCTCCTTCAGAGATTACAGTCACACATCATCACAGGCACATGTATCCCGTAGGTAGTGCCTCTCTTCTCTGTTTATAACATCTATTATTCCCTTTCCTTTTCTTTTTCTTTTTCTTCTTTGGATATTTTGTCTTGTTGTGTAGGAAAGGAATTACCAAAATGAGAGGTCGAAAAGAGAAGTGACGGATTTGAATTGCAGGACTGAGAGAGATACTTGTCATTATTGTGCTGGAGTTTCTTGATCTTCTTTTGTCAAAGGCCACGTTTGACTTGAACGTCTTTGTTGCTCTCTGTCTTGGAATTCTTGCGCATTACTTTCATTGGCTCCATGCATATACAATAATAATATTGCCACGTTTGCTTTCTCTATAACAGCAGAGGAAAATACTTGGTCATTTTTGGCCTGTCTGTTGCTGTTTGGACCGTAGGAAATTCTTTGGCTAAATCACAGCCGTCCATAATGGGACTCGGCATGCCCTGCGGCCCATCCACGGCTCTTGTTGCAGCAACGTCATGCATATTTTGCTTAACAATTCACGACATTCTTCTTCACCATAAGTGTGGAACGCTAGAAACTTGCCTAAAACTACGACGACTATTATTCAAAGAGGGTGTGAGATTATGTGAATGAATTTAAGCATGATAAGGCATGAGGACGATTAACTTGGAATCTAATACGGTTTTGACACATTCCAATTCCAGACATCGATGTAGATGCAGACCGACGCGAGTATAATGATACAAAACCACTCGCGGCCCTACTAAAACATTGCAAAGCAATTCTTTTATGTACGTTTATTTATTTTCCATATGCTAAGTCTGACTTTTAGAACCGCGAAATTCAAAGAGTTTCAATCACACTTGATGGCTCGCACCGGCTCCATGAATCTTCTCGACAACATGTCGAAGTACATATAAGGAAAATACTGGACAAAAGAGAGTACATTCGCAGGCTCCTTGAATTTATGGAGACGACGCTGAGCTGAACCTGAATAGTGAGTGAAGTTACCCAAGAAAATGACTCGCGCCTCAAGGAACCAGGAATTTAATTTCACTACATGACTTTAGCAGAAGAGAGAGAGGACCAACTGCCCTTGAGCTCGATGATGCCGTCCGGAGTGATGCTCCCTCCCTTCAGGAAGCGCGAGTACCACTTGGCCGAGAGTTTCGGGTACCTTCTCAGCTCCGGGTCATCCAAGTCCACATAGTACAGGCCGTAGCCCGATTGGTACCCATCCAACAGCTCGAACACATCTAGGAGGGACCATGTGAAGTAGCCTTTCGCATTCGAGCCATTCCTTCACAGGCCAAAGGGAAAAAGGTAAGAACATTATGCACATATGAGTTGTGGGGTCACAGGGTTGGGGTCAATGCATAGAGATGTGCACCTCACTGTATCCAGCAGAACACCGATATGCTCTTGCAAACATTGAATTCTCGGCCAGTCTTCAAGCGACGTGTTTCTCTGCGTCCTTTGACCTGCAAAGAGGCAACCGAAAGTTCCCGCTCATTTAACCACATTCCAGGAAAAGAAATTGTAATCCGGAAACCTGAGTAGAATGTTGAAACAATACGACTCCTTATTCTTTCAGTAAACGACGACTTTGGCATTTTCTCTCCTTGGTTAACTCCTCTATCGAACTAGTATCCTTGAATGATGCTCTGACAAGATAATTTACAACATGTCTTGATTGAAGTTTATAGACTCGAGACTTAACTGTTTGCTTATATATTTTTGAATTCAACTTATCGACTATGAAAAAAAAGATCTCCTAGTCTGAACTGGTGTGCTCATATTGCATTCAAACATTAAGTTGGAGGCTGGAATTCAACATCATATTTGAACTGCCCACAGAGAGAGAGAGAGAGAGACCGTTTTCATGGATGAAAATGGGAGGATTTCCATAATTTTGCTTGAATAACTCCAGCACGCCTTGCAGACCCCATGGAGTAAGCGGAAACTGAAACAAATACGTCAGCAATTTCACTTCTCAATAAAGTTAACCGATCGTTCTAATCGTTCACCACACCGATTTACTCTTACCTCAAACGAAGGTAATGATCTATTCGTAGACGATGATGCATTTCCTTGCGTAACTGCCATGGACGAAGAAGTCAGCCACTAGACTCTTGAGTAGATGAGAAGTTTTCAAGTAAATTTGTAGTAAGTAAAATGTTCCTGATACGATCAATAATTCTCAAGAAACATTTTAATAAATTATACGTGGTTTAGCATGCGTAGACAGCCATTTATAACTAAACTGTGATGCAAAAAGCAATATGAGATCGAGATACTAAGTTTAGACAAAGTCGGCACTACGAGTGAAGATTGAATAGGTAAAAGAGCACATACATCTCCAGTCTATAGCCATGTCTGCCTTATAGTCCCTCGGTTCGATGTTCAGGCTTTCTGAATTGTCCTTGACATAGGTAGCGCTGTAGAAGTTGACTGCAAAGAAATCAAATGAACCCTTGACTCTTTGAGATTCGAGAGCAGTGAAGGAAGGGAGTCTTGATCCTGCATTCTTCTTCATCACCTCAGGATAGTCCCCATGCACCAGCGGTTCCACAAACCTGCAACAAAGGTAACACACTAAACTCAGTTTCAATTTCTACTGGATTAAAACTTCAAACTGAGGAATTACTCTCCAGAAGAAAAACAAAGGTGGTTTGCAGGGCAGGTTCAAAATTACTTAACAAACTAGATATTCTTAAACAAAATTAATATCCCAAGATTTCCATAGATAATTGTCAGTGATGCAATCGAGAGGTCAAACACCCAGTTCAAGTTAGATTGATTTCAAAGGGAAGAAGATACAGATCACATGTATATCAATCACTCACCAACCCATGAAAAAGTCATTGGTCCTTTGAGCTGCGATGACGTCTTCCGTTTTGTTTGAGAAAGGAACAGAGTAGAAACTCAGAAGGTTGAGCCCTACGTATCCCTTCTGTATGTTCTGCAATACACAGAAACAGAAAAATGATCATTAGGCGCGAAATATTATCTGTTTTTGCTAGGTTCTCCTTAACATTATGAGAGAAACAAAACCTGTGATATGTTGCCAGCATATAATCTCCCATCAAATTAGATTACATTGTATAGGTTGAAACCTAAAGCAGGATTCTTTTACTGAGGTCGACTTTGGGGAAGTTCCCTAACATTAAATCAGTCAACTGCGAGCAAAAAAAAAAAGGAAAACAAAAAATTTTACCTGGTATTTTTTCCGATACAGCCTAGTGGCTGATGCATGTGACAATAAGATATTGTGAGCTGCCAAGTATGGTTCCAATGACGAATCTCCTCTAGTGCAGTTAAAGTATCCAAACGGAGAAGAACAGCGGCTCGGCGGCATGAATCCAAGGTCATAACCAGCCATCGTGAAAATATTGGCCTCGTTGAAGGTTGTCCAGTATTTAACTCTGTCCCCGAACATTCTGAAACATACATCTGCATATTCCATGAAGTCTTTCCTGCATCGACATGAATCAGTCAGATGATGATAACATCCAAGGAAAAAGAAGAAAATAAAATAAGTCGATGGGATTAGCGATCTTACACAATATTTCGACTTATCCATCCTCCATACTCATCGTCAAGAGCCTGTGGCAGATCAAAATGGTGTAGGGTCACATGTGGTTCAATCCCTGCATGTGAAAATTAATTTGTTAGCGTCCATTTGATGTAGTTCCTTCTCTAATGGAAAACCGCATAAAAAATGGGGCATAGGATAACATTAGTATGCGTATAACGAGCTTTGGCTATCACCATGGCTGATTAGATCATTGATGAGGTTGTTGTAGTACTGCAATCCCTTCGGATTCACAGAGCCTCTCCCATCTAAAAGAAGAAATACGATCATATGGCAGACGAGATCAGAAACAGATGCACCATTTGGAATAGAAAAGCTACAGTTAACGGGTGTTGAGTCATACTTGGAATGAGCCTCGACCATGAGATGGAAAACCGGTATGCGTCTAAGCTCATCTCTGCCATGAGCTGGACATCTTCCTGCATCGCATTGATCAAATAGGATTGAGGGATGGTGGTTTAATCTCAAAATGAAGCAAATCTAAGTTAGTTGTTTACCACTCATGATCACTACCTAACAGTAGTGAGAAAATACCAGGTATCAAAATGTAACGAGATGACTGGGAAGTACCTTGTATTTGTGATATTGATCACAGGCGATATCTCCATTAGCCCCGCCTGTAATCTCTGCAAGATGGAAAACCAGATAATTAGCAGAACTAAAACCATAAAACCCACATATTATGCCTGCTTAGAAATGAATTTTCAAGCTTTTAACAATGAAAACATGGAACCTGCTTACAGAATCATGACAACTATTTTGCTTTTCACTGCTTTTAAATGCTTTAAGAAATCTAGCTACTTTAGATGCCTAGCCTTGTTCAATGTTTGTAAGGACTTCAAAGTTCGGCTAGACTCCTCAAGCTGAAGCATAAAACTAAAAAGATAACTCATGTACACATTCCACTCTACTGTTCAGTGTTCAATATCAACCTGAAATGTTTTCGACTTGCTTAAAGCTGAGCTCAGTTGAGTACTTGTTCTTGAATAATCAAGAAATTTCATTGATACCACAAAATATTACCAAAGTAGAGGGTCGTGGGCAATCTTATGAGCCAAGGCTCTTGGTGCAATTAAATTTGGCAAACCCAAAATCGATTTTCAGACCCCAAGTTGATCATAAGATCAACTATACAGCATTGTATTTTCTCATGACCTCACCCTAGAGGCCTGGAGTGAAACTTCCCGAGAAGATCATTCAAAATATTCTCCTGCCCATAAAAAATAAAGGAGGAGTACCCAAATTGAAAAAAAATATCAACATGCTTATGTTAATGTTCATGTGAGAGAAGATCATCATATGAATATGACAGGAAAGGAACTGACCTGAGTCAGAGTGGGCCCAGGTATCCATTATACTTGGAGTCCTCCCGTCCTCATTTGCTGCTCCTTCAACCTGCCAAATTCCACAGCTTCAATTAAATTATTCTCTCTCTCTCTCTCTCTCTCTCTCTCTCCACACACACTGACACACACACACACGAACACGTTGAAACAGAGTGAGCAAGCACAGACCTGATAAGCTGAAGTGCCAGCGCCAAACACAAAGCCAGGAGGGAAGTCGTATCTGCTGAACTCATCAGCACCAGAGACTGTCTCTGCTATCACCAGACCCACCACCAAAAGCTGCAACAAGAAACCCTCCAATTTCTTCACCATCTCCTCTGTCCTGTATCTGGGTCTCCTTCAGAGACGACAGTCACGCATCACCACAGGCACATCTATCACGTACCCCGTGCCTCTCTTCTCTGCTTATAACATGTATTACTCCCTTTCCTTTTCTTCGCTCTTCTTGGAGATTTTGTTTTGTTGTGCAATAAAGGAATTGCCAAGAAGTAGAGGTCAAAAAGAGAAGTGACGGAGAGAGATATACTTGCCATTATTGTTCTGAAGTTCCTTGGTCAATTTTTTGTCGAAGGCCAAGTTTGACTTGAACGTCTTTTGCTGCTCTATCAACCCTCGTTGCCTTCGAATTCTTGCGCATCACTCTCATTGGCTCCTTGCATATACGTTATTAATTTCGCCGTCCATCTGTTTCTGCTTGGCCCGCAGGGGATTCTCTTGGCGGAACCACAGCCGTCCATAACGGAGTTGGCAAGCCCAGAAGGGCGAATCCACGGCTCTTGTTGAAGCAACGTCATGCAAATTTTTTGCTTAAGAACTACGACAAGACAATATGATTCAGAGAGGGTTTGAGATCATGGAAAAAAATTTAAGCATGATTTGAAGTTGAGCAGGGTTAACTTGAAATCTAACACGACTCAAATAACTCGACAACCTACCTAAAATATTAAAAAAAAGCAAACTTTTTATAAATCTAATCTATTTTCTCACGGCATTTCTTATTCTATCAAGAGTGTTGGTTATTGCTCCTTTATTTTCCAATCAAAAACTCGCCTACACTTATACTAAGACCAAAGTCTTATCCATTTGTAGATGGAGCTTCAATAGTAGCTAGGTCTAGAGGGAAGTTATGAGCATTACATTCATGCATAACTTCCATACCAAGGTTAGCACAATTAATAATATCAACCCATGTATTAATTACACGACCTTGACTATCAACTACGGATTGGTTGAAATTGAAACCATTTAGGTTGAAAGCCATAGTGCTGATACCACAAGAAAGTTTTCAACCATATTATGTTATCAAGCTTATCGATCTCACATGAGTCACGTGGCAAATCTATATCATGTGTCTCACCACAAATACAAAGTGAAGTGTCATGTGATGAGTACAAGAGCAAACATTCTTTCGGCTCTGATAATAACTACGGCTCTGTTTGTTTCGTGGAAAATGAATGATTTGAAAAATATGTCTAAACATTCTCATGTACGATGAAAATATTTTTCGTTTCATTTTTGTAAGAGATATAAGCGATCATTTTAAACACACCAAATTTAGTATTCTCATATATAAGAGCAAATATTTTTCAACATCTTTAGTATAGTAAATTAAGGGTGCGTTTGATAACCTGCTAGAATTTTTAATTCTGTTCTAGAAGTAATTCTGGAGTAGAAATGCGTTTGGTAAAGAATGATTTTTAGAATAGTTTTCTACTTCAGAATGAGAATTGCGTTTGGTAAAGAAGTGATTCTTTAGGGTTAGAATCAATTTTTGCCAGAAGTAATTCTTTTACCTTTTCATTAAATAAAATATTTAAAAAAACAAGAAAAAAAGAGGCATCGGGGGCAAGGCGGCAGGCCCT
>BCNH02000010.1:4088468-4101991 GCA_001662345.2 Metrosideros polymorpha var. glaberrima | reverse complement strand
AATGTGTCACACAATCATAAGTTTGCGATTTTTGATTTTTTTTTCCCTTTTTATTTTCACTTCTCATTTTCCTTCTCACGCTCGTAGGTCACCGGCCGCCGATCCCCAAACACCGTTTGGTAAACTTGCCAAAAGTAAAATGAGAATGAGGGTGCGTTTGGTAAACATAAATTCTCATTCTCTGTCAAAATTGATTCGCGAAAGAATGAATTCTTGTCAGAATCAAAAACTCTGGCAAGAAAAGTTTTCATGCGAGCCCCAAGTCCGGATGGATGTCCAAGTCAATATGATTTCTTGCTTGACGAAGGCAGCTGAAAAGGATGATAGATGGATTATCTATAGACTAAAGATGGATTTGCTATCAATAGTGAGTAGTTTCTTTCTTCTCAAACTTCTTACTGAATTGAACTACTAAATACCTGCCAGAGTCGTATAGTAGATAATCAGGAATGTAGACATGCTGATAAGTACGTAAGAAGAATATGATGTTCTGTATAAGCAAGAAAAATTTGCGAAAGAACAATTTCTCCTTCAGCAATCATGTATGAACTGATTTGGCTGATCATGTGTAACAACAGATTATTTCACTTGAAGACTTCAGCAGATGAGTAAGTTGATGATAAGTTCCTCTCAAGTTCGATGAAGCCATCAGAGCCCACGCTCCCTCCCTTCAGAAAGTGCGAGTACCACCGAGCCGAGAGCTTCGGGTATCTTCTCAGCTCAGGATCATCCAAGTCAACGTAGTACAGGCCGAAGCCTGCCTCGTAGCCATCCAACAGCTCGAGGACATCTAGTAAAGACCACGTGAAGTAGCCTCTCACATTCGATGCATTCCTTCACGCACAAGAAATCTCATCGCACTACATAAACTAATAAGCACCTTGGCAAGTATTAGATAGGATGCTTTCATTTCAGGTCTATTGAATAGCAGATACCTCACAGAATCAAGCAAAGCACCAATATATCCATGCAAAGATTTCACCCTCGGCCAGTCTTCTAGCGTAGCATTCCTCAGTGTGCGTTGACCTGAGAAAAGGTAATGGCAGCTTTAAATGAGCTTATCCACTTGAACTGTGTCTAAGGTAGAAAATAGAGGGGAGAGAGAGACAGAGAGACCGTTTTCCTGGATGAAAATAGGAGGGTTCCCGTAAGTTTGCTTGAAGTAGTTCAGAACACCTCGCAGACCCGATGGAGTAACAGGAAACTGAAACCGCTTCACAAATCACTCTCTCTTCAATAAAGAGAACGAGTCAATACAGACCCACAAATAAGCTCTTACCTCGACCGAAGGTAACGATGTATTGTCCTGGACAACTGCCACATAAAACGAGGTCAGGTACAAAACTTTGAACCAGATGATTAGCTTACTCGGCATGCCAAAGCTCGTGACTTTGAAATTCTTGAGACACTAATTAGACATTTAGTTTGACTGAGGTTTAGCTTAGCATTTGTGCTAGGGAGGTCTCAAAAAATTAAGATCCGGACAAGCAAGTGGAAACATGGGCTGACACCGGATGTGTTAAAAAGAACACGTACATTTCAACTCGACAGCTGTATCTGCATTGTAGTCCCTCGGCACCATCTTTAGGATTTCGGGATTGTCCTTGACATGCAATACATTGTAAAAGTTGATTCCGAAGAAGTCAACTGAACCCTTGATTCTTTCGGATTCGGGAGCCGTGAAGGAAGGGAGTCTTGATCCTACATTCTTCTTCATGACGTCTGGATAGTCCCCATATACCAGGGGACCTGCGAACCTGCAATGGTGAGAAATAACGAACCATTAAAGCTGATTGAGAATTAGATGATGAACTGGAGGTTCCTAAGCTAGATACAAGAAAGTACCAATATATAGATCATAGCAACGCAACACAGAGGTGAAAGATTAGTTGAAGCTAATCAATGCTAAAACGATGGTTATGGAGAGATGGACTTCACTTAGATTTGCAACTCACCATCCCACATAAAAATCATTGGCCCTTTGAGTCGCGATGACGTCTTCAGCTTTGTTTGTGAAAGGAATGAACCAGTAAGAGAAAAGGTTGAACCCTATGAATCCCTTCTGTTTGTTCTGCAACACAGAATAGAAATATATGTATCTTCAGTGCCACAGGTAACTCATTTCTTAATTGTCTAGTCCATGAAGATCTGTCCAAATTAAGAAGAGACAGACATTAGCTGTTCCAAAACAAAGATGCTACGCAGAAGAGTATAGGAGACTTAGAGAAAGCTAAAGCAGGCAAGGGCAAGAGCTTGTTGCTAAAACACGACCTTTCGGCATCAGAAGCTTTTAGGAGGGTCTTTCAATTTTTTAGCTTCCTCGGTCGTTCTGTTTATAAGTTGACCAAATGTTGACATATGAAAAACTAGAAGCTTACCTGGTAATTCTTCTTGTACAGTCTAGCAGCCGATGCATGTGCTAACAGTATATTGTGGGCCGCCATGTAAGGCTCAGTGGAAGAGTTGCCTTTGGAGCAGTTAAAATAAGATCCAAACGGAAACGAACAACGCATCGGCGGCAAAAGCCCGATGTCGTAACCTGCCAGCACAAAAACATTGGCCTCATTGAAAGTCGTCCAGTATTTGACTCTGTCCCCGAACATTCCGAAGCATACATCAGCATAATCCGTGAAGTCTTTCCTGCATTGACAAACACTTATCAATCAGCATTGAACTAACTTGCATTTCCATCATTGAGGACTGAAACAATCAACCAGAGGGAACGAAAAGGAATCCACCAGGACTAATAATCTTACACTATCTTTTGGTCTATCCATCCTCCATACTCATCTTCGAGAGCCTGCGGCAGATCCACATGGTGTAGTGTCACATGGGGTTGAATGCCTGTCAATTACAAACCTTCACGTTACCCATCAAATTATCTTCTTTCCATCACACTTTAAAGATATCTACCTCTTATATTAAAGGAAAAATGCTTTAAAAATGGGAAATGGAGCAATTTAATCTGTAACTAGCAATGGTGATGACCGTGGCTGATTAATTCGTCGATGAGGTTGTTGTAGTACTGCAAGCCCTTTGGATTGATAGATCCTTTTCCATCTATGAGTAGAACAAGAAACACAATGGATATAACATCCAAAAAAGCTCGTTCTTCTTCAGAATATAAATGCGACATGATTGATCATACTTGGAATGAGCCTCGACCATGAGATGGAGAATCTGTACGCGTTCAAGCCAGTCTCCACCATGAGTTGGACATCTTCCTGCATCGCATTTATCGGATATAACTCAAGATAATCACATAACAGTTATCAAATAATGTCCTCATTGGATAGTTGGTTACTCATGACCATCCAGTTGACATCAGAAATGAATAGAAAATACGGATTATTTCATTAAAATGATAATTAGACAGTTAGACCCATCGCCGAGGCCTCATGAGCAGAAACCATTAGCTGAGGATAGTCCTGAGTACCTTATATTTGTGATACTGATCACATGCAACATCGCCATTGGCTCCACCCATTATTCCTGAAGTTTTGAGGGCAAATCGAACATTCAAGTTGGGTGGTGAAAATAAAGATGCAGCATATGTTAGGTACTTGTAAGATCTGCTGTTTCTCTTTTTCACAAGCTTTCAGCAACGGAACTTGTACTGCTTTTCCAGATATGAGCCGCTAATGATTTGTTTACATTTTTCCTCATCTTTGTATGAGCAGATACTTAACTATGCCATAAAATTTCGGTTTCTTCGCTACCCTCCTTTATCCGAAAAAAACAAATTCGATCAAAGGCCGGGTTCAAAGATAAGATATACTCCGATTTCTAAGCACCAAATCACTCTCAGCAAGGTCCTTTCTCACAGCTTACCCTCGGATTGAAAGGATCGGACGCAAATCAAGTATGTCATGTGAAAAACACTCTCTTATAAGTACAGTGCAGAAAATCACACAGATAAACATCTCAAAGAACCTTCCTTCTACCCGTTGAAGATTTGAAAATGCTTGATGAATTCCAAGAAATTTCTCCAAAAATATGATCATGCTTATCAGGGATGTGATAGGGATTACTTACCTGAATGGGCAAAGGTGTCGAATATACTTGGAGTCCTCCCATCTTGGTCTGCTGCACCCTCAACCTTAAAAAGGGAAAAGAGAGAACAATATTAAATGATAATGTAAAGAAGTACCGAGAATCTACATAAACAAAGGGATGACACAGATAGAATCAGGGGTTCAAGATTAAAGACCCAATTGCTTATTGAGAGAGAGAAAGAGTGAAGACCCACTTGATAAGCTGAAGTGCCTGCACCAAACACAAAGCCAGGAGGGAAGTCATGTCTGCTGAATTTATCTGCACCAGAAACTGCAACCACCAAACTCACCACCAAAAGCTTCAAGAAACACACTTTCTGCAACATTTCCTTCCACTGAATGATCGCGTGTTGTCCTCTCACGCAAACGGAGCAAGTTTCCTATCTGGGTCTCTCTCAAATAACACACATGCCTATTTTGCCACACTTACATATGCTACTTTTATCATCCCAAGATTTCTTTTTTTTTTTTTGGGGGGAAGAAAACACAGAAGGCTGAAAGCAGAGAAAGGAGGAATTTTTGGCATTGAATGCTAGAAAAAGATTCACTTGTCCCCTCTGTGTTGGAGGTTTAATGTTTTCTTGTCAAAAAGCAGGCCACAGTTTATTGCAACTGTTTGGCCAAAGCTTTAAGTTTTTTGGATTTTTGTATATGACCGACTCTTCTTGTCCATGCAAATAATGTCAATTCTTTGTTTGGTCCACCATGTATGTCAGTGGATAGCATTTCACAGCCAACCATACAGGAAGTTGGTTGGCATTCATCGCAACACCCAAGTCTGTGCATAAAATTCCAATTGATGTGAAGTTCCTGAACTCCACTAAATGCTTGCCCGCAATAAAGAACTAGCAGTATATCACTTAGACATTTCATTCTCATTTAAGAAGCGCTTTAATGTTGCGGCATCCATATTGGGAAGTCCGGTCATTGAACTAAGCTCCCAAAACCAATTTGTGAGTCCAATCCAAGAAATTGGTATTTCCTAATCATGCAAAGACATCAGCAGATTGGATTTGCAAGGAACATGAGAAGGACACCTTAACAGCTCAAAGAATTTCAGGGGAGCAGAACATGTCCGCAGCGAGACCATAATTTCCTCAGAAGCTTATTAAGAACAGCATCGGTTTAACTTGCATGTTCTGTGATGAAACTTGAGGAAATTTAAGATTTTATATAATCTGCTCTTTTTATTTTGAAACAAAAGGGCAAAAAAAAAAAAAAATGGAACAATCTGAACAAGACTTGAGAGAACCATATTTAGGTTCTGTACTTAGATTAACTTACTTTTAAAGTTGCTTTTCAACTTTTAGCTGCTGAACGGCATGAGAAAGTTCGTAGCTTTTTACTCCTTTGTTGATGAAACAGCTTTTGCATACTGACATAGCAGATTATGAAGTCATTTATACATAGGAATCATATACTAGAGTAAGATCATCTTGATAGTCCTAATGTGTCTGTGAAGGATGCTTCGTAGTCCCGTGACCATCTATCTCATTATGCCGGATGCCTCGGCGGCTGCTTCGTTGACTGGAGTTGCTCTAACGTGGATAGGATCTCAGTCATGGGCGGTCTATTCTTGGGATCTGTATGGAGGCATTGCAGTGCGAGAGCGGCCGCACCTTGAGCTTCTTTCTTGAAGTATTGACCTCCCAACCTCATGTCCATGATTCTCAACACTCGTCTCGTGTCATTTAGAAACGGCTTTGCCCACTCCACGAGCGTCTCGTCCACAAACCCACCTCTCCCATCATCCATCGCCCGCCTTCCTGTGAGCAATTCTAGCAATACAACGCCGAAGCTGTAAACGTCGCTCTTTGGGGTCAAGTGACCTGTAATTTACAATCAGTTAGCCGAGGTAACAGCTAACAGTTTTTGAGGCATCTGCTTTTCATCTTGACATAACAGAAGAAAGTCACATGCATGAGGTTACGTAAGACTATCAAACAATTGTGGTTTGCAGAACGAAGAATTTGAGTAATCATGGTCCGAGGAACAAAGATGCCTCTCCAGAAATTGAAGTATATAATGGTCGACAGATTGTTTTGCCTCAGTTTCTTATTTTCACTTGGAGACAACAGAGGAACCTCGAAATTCATGTGTTCTATATAAAAAATATTATGACAATTGACAAAACCTGCCAGCGGTTCCTGCTGATATCCATCCCTTGTTTGTAAGAAGGCCATAGCAACGGTCATATGCAACTGAGATAGATTGGCTTTTGGCATCAGATGGATCTCTCAAAATGAATGAACCGATATCTAAGTATACAGAATAGCGGGTCTTTGAAGCGTATTAAACAAGAGAAATAAATGAAGAAAGTCAGCTACATAACAAATTCGAAGGGTGTGGTCGGTTGCTCAACTACAGTTTCTATGATAAGATCACAAATCACACATCTCACGGAAAAAGATTTTGACCTGTCGCAACGTATTCAGGTGCCGCATAACCCCGAGTTCCCACCACTCGGGTGGAAACATGGGTTTCATCTCCACTAGGGCCATCCCTTGCCAGGCCAAAATCCGAAAGTTTTGCATTGAAATCCTGCATACAGGGAGCTACTCATGTACTGCATGAAATATCAAATCTATATCACAGATCTATAGTAGAGTAAATCAAAATTTTCACTAATAAAGCATACCGAGTCTAGCAGAATATTTGACGCCTTCAAGTCACGAAAAATTACATTTGCATCTAAACTATGTAAGAAGGACAGTCCACGGGCAACACCAATCGCAATACTCATCCTCGTAGACCAAGCCAAAGGTTGAACACCTTCTGCACTAAAACAAAAGGCAATCCCATGACAAATTCTGACTCAAGCATATGCACTACCATGGGAGCTGAACTTCTCAAAAGCAGGCTTTTCTTTTAAACCAACAGAAGAAATTAATTTGGTGGCAGAGTGATGCCGTCAATTGTTGTCAGAAAACATAGGTTATCTGAACATTCGGCTTGATAATGCCCACGGAGGCATACAAACTGCTGTGAGCCATATGCATCAGATAATGTCATCAATTGGTGGAATCACTGCTAGAAACCCTCCTTAATTGCCCCTCCTCTGACGAGTTTTCTCAACGCATCTTTCTCTCTGGAGCTTTGAAGCTACGAGACAAATGACTTCATACAACATCTGGTAAATAGTATTAACATACTTGATCACACTAATGAGCTAATTATCCAGGTTGGTTGGGAAGACTAGCAGTACTATTTTGCAGTATTACCTCCAAACTCACCTTACTAAGCAGTAAGCACCCCAAGCCCCCTCTCAGGAGACAACAAAAAATAGTACAAACTACAACTGTCGTGCAAGAGCTCATAACTGAACAGCAGGTCAAGGATTTTCTTCGCTTTCTTTAAAATATATATGTAATTAAAAGCTTGCTTCTTTCTCGCTAAAAAAAATGTATGCACGACAAACTCATCTATATATTCTAGCTCGTGTGGCTGCCGACTCCCATGGGCATTGCTCGCAAGTACAAAGAGATTAGGTGCCAATTCTCATGACTTAACCACATGGATCATACCATCTCAGAGAACTAATATTGGTAGTAACATTTTCATGGATTGTGCCTTCCACATTAATGAAATATTTAGAATCTTTGATCATGAAAAACAGTGCAGGATACAAACCCGCATACGGTAATTGCTAGCTGATGGAAAAGAACTTACTTCTGAACAAATGGTTCTCCAAACTCCCCTTTGGCATGAATTCATAAACTAGAAGTCTACTGTCTGACTCTGAACAATAGCCAACGAGTTTTACGAGATTTTCATGGTGAAGCTGACCTAAGTAGTTGACCTCAGCCTGCCAAGTTAAATGTCAATTTTACTTAAATAGCATAACAAGACACGAAAGCAACAAGAAGAAACCTTAAAACAAAATTTGAGAAAAAAATGGAAATCCATACAAGCCACTCCTTCTGGCCTTGGAAGCTTTCTGGCTTGAGTTTCTTGATGGCCACCACAATCCCGCTTCCTGGTTTAGTGGGGACTAATGTGCTCTCATCGATCCATCCCTTGAAGACAAACCCGAAACCTCCCTCCCCAATTAGACTCTCGGAGCGGAAGTTCTTGGTGGCATTCTTTAAATCGCTGAAGCTGAAAGACTTCAGATTGATAGGGGCAGATGTAACAACTTCGGATGTAACAGGAGATTTTTCTGGATTTGCAGAAGCCGGTTGCTTGCTTTGAGGGGCTGAGGCCGAATCCGGTTTACTATTGCCACTAGAATTTGCACGTTCTGGATGAGAGGTGGTACAAAGCGAGCTATGGTAAGTTCTCAGCATCAGCAAAGATTAAGTGAACATGAAAAAAGGAAGGGAAGCAGAAAAAACAGGACATGCAAATGATTCACTGACAGATGTAGAGAAAATGTACATTGTATGCACAAATATAGGACTTTCCAATGGAAACCTTGCTACTCTGTTCAGCTGATCAAATTCTGGGAGGAAATCAAGAGAACATCATAAATGGTAAAGCTCAACTTCAGAGAACCAAAGATCCCCAAACGATGAGGCAGGGAAGGTTAGAACAGAGGAAAAAGCATGATCACTCACGATATGAGAAACACCGAACAGAACAGCCTAGTTTCTTGCCAAAAATCAACAGGAAGCATTTGCCAATCAATTATCCATATTAATCCAAGCAACCCAGCCCAACGAGAAAGCAAGCACGTCGTGATCGAATGCATTTCCAAAGATAGAATCAGAGAAGGAGGGGGAGGAGGAGGCTGACCTGAGAACTTGTTGGATGATGCATGAGCACACTTTGCAGGTTTCCTCCAGCAATTTCCCATATGCAGTACTGGAGGCTCTTTTCTCGGCAGATGTCTCAAGACCCACTTCAAAAAAATGTCAGTGAAGCCAAAAATTTTAAGACAGATTCATTCTAGACTTCAAGAAGGCTGCTAAATGTGCCCATTTGAGGGAAGGTCGATGTGAATTTGGAGGAGCACAGGTAGCAGCTGGTCAAGATGGAATTGAGGAAGTTTCAAAGCTCGTTCGTTTGGGTCAAGGCAGGGTGACGAAGCAGACAGAAAAGAGTCAATCCCTCTCTGCTGGCGGTGTCTGACACGTAAAGTCATATTCCCACTTTGACTTGCGTGGCTTGAGTGTCGTACTTGCTCTGAAGATGATTTGGGATAGACACAAAAGGAGACATTAGCTTTTCTGGTCGCGTTCGATGCTGTTTAAGTCCACTCCCCCACTGTGGCTTCGAGCTAAGCAAGGTCCTCCATTGCAGTGTCCCAACACGACAGAGCGAAAAACTTTATCCTTCTCACGAAATCGGACATCATTACAACTTTTCATCGAAGTCTGTCTGACCCTGGTCAAAAAGAGAATCGCAAGTCTTCCTCACCTAAAAGCTAAAAAGTTTTTCACCCACTAGAGATTTATAAAGATAGCTTGGTTTGGACCACATCCATAATTAGGTTTTGTTACTCAACCTTTCCTTCTAGTTTTGGCATGATTGATTGGTTTTTACAGTCGATAGAAAGGGTCGCGAGTTACGCCTTGAAGGGTGGGGGTATGATGCCGCGCTTCCCTTGATCACCAAATGAAATTTTCTGGGTCGCTTAATTCAATGTGATAATCCTTAACTTCAACAGCGAATTCTAGTCTTAGCATGCCAAATCTAGAAGAACTATTGCAAGTTTTAACACAGAACTCTAATATATGAGATTCTCTTTTACTCAAAAATTTCAAGAACATGCAACTCTTCTTAATCTCTAACATTTCCAAAAGAGTTCACTCAAAAAATTGAAGTCCCTTCCACGGGGTATAAACATCAAACCCGATTCTCCCTTGGCCTCAGGTGAGGAAGACAAGAACAAATAATATAATGAACAGAAGTAACAAAAACAGTATCATCATAAATTGCCCCTTCGCACCAGCCTTCTTCATGACCATGGCCACTTTCTTCTGCAAAAGGTAAATATGCAGGGTTAAAGCAAGTGAATAGTCATCCATCCCGGCAGTAATTACCGCATATATCATACAAAAATTAGTTTCCATAAAGAAAGCTCCGACTCAAGCAGAGACGATCGTACCTGGACAAAATCGAGACGATTCGATGTACTCTCCATTTCAGTGCCCAAGTCATCAATAATCCGGTCCTGAAGAACCATAGACTGGATATCTTAGTATAATACCAATCAAAGGGACTAAAACTGGCCGACGTGTGAAGAGAAAAAAGCAACTACTAATAGCCGTGAAAGCGAGACACAAAATTGCTTGTAATTGTAAAAACAAGTGAAAGAATCAGCAGATGCTCTTCTTGTGAAGGACAAGAATGATGGACCTGGGCAAGGAGCTCGTCGTGTATGGTAAGCCCAATTCCTCCTATTCGCTCAACACTTGCACTCAGTTCGTCCAATTCCTCATCCTGCTGCCTACCAGAGCAAGAAAAGAAACAACAGCGTGTGACAGTCAGCTTTCTGGAGTTGTTTTTCAGGATTACTGAACACTAAGCATAAGATAAATACATGAGGAGAATGTGTGACACCAAGACAAGCCTCCAGACGATAGAGAAAAAGGTGAGTTTAAAATGTTTGACGCCAGAAGAGATTTTTCGGTGTTTCAGGAGGACTATGTCACCCATACACGCAACCAATCACAGAGCACAAAATGCTATGCATTTCATTATCTTATACAACAACATTTTCTAGTCCATGATTGTTTGGATGGACAGATGTCATGCTCCTCCGAGAGGATCTAAGACCTTCTCCTACCCTCGTTAGTAAATGCTGACAAGTAATGGGTGGATATGTTAACTCGAAGGTGTGGAAAATATTAACGGTGACAACCATAGGTATCATCTTTGTCTTCCCCTAACAGTGTTCGTCTACGAAAATCGTTCAATCTACCCAGTTTGCAAGCCGGTTCACCATTATGACTAAATAACATCTTCTTCATCTTCTTCTTCTTCTTCTTCTTCTTCTTCTTCTTCTTCTTCTTCTTCTTGCTATAGTTAGATGGAGTAACTAAAAAGTTACTTGCATTAAAAACTTCTAAAACAGATACAATTTCATGATGGCATAGTTGCCAAATGCGTATCACCTGTAGGGTGAGATTTAAAAGAATCCAATGGAAAGGTTTGTGCAGGTTATTGTTGCACCACATTACATGAAGAGATTTTTATCAACAGTCTTTATTAAATTTTGCAAAAATAATGGAGCAGTAAAAATTTCAGTAATGTGGAAACTACAAGC
The DNA here is from genome assembly GCA_001662345.2 of Metrosideros polymorpha var. glaberrima. Lineage (NCBI taxonomy): Eukaryota > Viridiplantae > Streptophyta > Magnoliopsida > Myrtales > Myrtaceae > Metrosideros > Metrosideros polymorpha. Next base: position 4,090,726 of record BCNH02000010.1, on the reverse strand, counting down.
TTTTGGCTGGTTATCTTGATTAATATACCTATCTGATGCCAAGAGGTTTGATATTTGTTCAGTAAACTAACAGACAAACCAATAAATATCTGAAGCAGATCTCTTGCTGACCCAATAAATTTTTTGTCAGAGCTTGAGAGGCAAGGAAAACAAGAACATACTTTATGAGAAGCATCTGCCTGTCAGATTCCGATGCTATAAAATCATCGTTATCTCGAGAAACGTAGTGATCAGATCTATTTGGCTGGTTGGAATCCGGAAGTCTCAATAGTTCTCGGCGCATCCCGTTAGCACTGGCAGTGCCGAAGTTGTTCTCTTTTCCCACTGTCACAGCCTTTTTCACAGCTCCAATCTGTAAGGAAGTTTAGCATTTAGGGAGAGCAGCAGAAGCCGAAACACCAACCCAGAACAGGAGATCTCCACGTACTTTGTTAGTTGACAAAAACAGAAGTATTTTAAAATGTATATTTTACTAGAGTCCTCGTGTTATAAAGCCAGTATGCTCTTTAGACCATTTTCAAAAGAGACTGGGAACCAGTTGGACATATCTACATCCTGTCGGAGAATTGTTGCACATGGCTTTACAAAATATACCTGAGCTCGAGCAGTGGAGGTCCACCTCCTTCGTTTATTGAGCTCCACTTCATTAATTCCATACAGAGCAGGATCTTTTGCAGCAACAGCAACTGTTTTGTCCAACTCATCCACCTTCATTTAGAGACAATAATCTCGAAACTTATAAAAAAAAATTAGGTAATCAAAGGAAAAGAAGCAGGTGTGTTCTTAACCATTCACAACGCAGGAAAAAAATAATAAATATGCACCCAAAAGAGAGAGGTGCAACCAATTTGCTTTATTGCAAGACTTTTTTTACGATGCTTAATGTCATTAATAGCAGAGAAGATGTTTTACAACCAAGTAAGTAAAGAAAAGAGCAAAAGAAGAACAACAAGCATATGTACCTGCCACTCAATGCTCTCACAATTAGCCAATAGCTCCTTGGTAAGATGTGCACGCTCTTCATTATCCAAAGGTACACGTTCCCAGTGGTGAAAAGTAGACTGCAACTTATCAATCTATCCAAACAGAAGATCAAGTCATCAGTTCTACTGAGTCTCCTTATGCTATTTGTGTAAGGCTCTTTGGATTTAAGTGAGGTAGGAAAGCAAGGGACTAAAAGAATATGAGGGTAATTTAAGTTCGAACTAGTTAAACGTTCGTTGACTAACAGCTCCATTTGAAGGTAGCCAAAAGTAACGCACGTGGATAATAACCAGACTTACAGATTGTTGAACCTCCTCTTTCACGATGTAAAATGGATCTTGAGCTGAAGACATCTTGTAGAAAACTGGCAAGCCTTTATCCTGCAAATGAGCAAAGTAAAACCCTTTTACCGTCCGAAGTGCATGAGCATCAATTGGCCCAGAAAGAACAAGCATGTCCACGCTTATAATTCATGCGCCGCATCACACCGGTTTAATTGCAAAACATGTACTAGTGCTGCCTAGATTGGACAATGGACGTTGCCTAAAAGTTTTGCGTTCTAACACTCTTCCTGCCAATGTCCATAACTACACCAATCTAGCATTCATCAACTATTAAGCCGATGCAGCAGCCAACATGTTCAGTTACAAACAACTTTATGGCTAGATTTGACTCAATTCCCTAACAAATTCAATCTCCACTATCGGGATAAGAGAGAGATCTAGCAACATTAAAGAAGCTCAACCTCACTCCCATGCCTAGATCAAGATCTGTCACATCAATTCCACGCCATCCGACAACAATTTCGCCCGACCAGCACCAGGAAATCGCTAACGAAGCACCGCACGATCCACATACGAATCGAACCGAGCAATAACTAACTCCACACCACCGATCCGTCGCCCGTGCATCAATTCACAAATCACTCCCACCGGATTTTCGCAACCGGCGACTTCGCATGGGAAAACCGAAAAGTCACATGAGTGCTGGAGAGCTGTGCGTACCTGAACGCTGGCTACCGGCGTTCCTGGCCGTCGGCGAAGATCCGGCAACCCAGGAAACAGTGTGTTGCGACGACGAGCCCTTCCTTCGTGGGCACCAAAGAGAAGACGACCCGATTCGCGGAGAAATTCAAGCTCGAGCACTGCGACCGATCGAATCAGGCATGCAGGGACGGGATCGAGTTTGTTGGTGGGTGTTTCTCTGGAATTACTGGGCCTCGCGGAGAAAGAGTTTTCCCAACGAATGAACTCATTGTCGTTTCGAACCAAAAA
>BCNH02000010.1:4063651-4088446 GCA_001662345.2 Metrosideros polymorpha var. glaberrima | reverse complement strand
AAATTTTCTTTTTCTTTCCCAAAATAATCTTTTTAACTTTTAATTTATTCAATGCGATTCTTGAATTTTAACTCAATATGCAACATCATAATAAAGTTATAAGAAAAATGACATAAATAGTCCATAAACTTTTAATTTATTCAATGTAATTTTAAATTTCAACTCAATATTCAATGTCATTCCTAAACTTTTTAGTTTATTCAATGTGGCGCGTAAAGGTACATGTTCAATTTAATTTTTAGACTATATAAATATGTTCAATATTATTTCTGAAATTGAATTAATTAAAGGATAACATTGAGAATATTCATATAGTCTAAGGAGTAAATTGAACATTTATCAAAAATTCAGGGAACACATTGAATAAATTAAAAATTTACATACGATATTGAACATTGAACCAAAGTTTAGGGATCATTTGTATAATTATTCCAAAATTATATGACTATTACTATTAGTATGGTTAAAATGATAATCTTAGTCAGGGATGTTTCAGTAAAATGAAAAAAAAATCGGCAAATTGTGACTTCAACAAACCCAATCATACTGAAATATTTAATTCTTTTTACTTTTTTCGAATCAAACCGAACTAATAAATAGTTATCTGTATCATTCATGTTGATCTATATAAATCGACTTTTACTTCTAATTTTTCATAGCTAATTTCCAAATATTACAGCATAAATTTTTATTTAAGGGGGAATACTTGCAAATTTTTAAAACGTATGAATTTGGAAAGTAATTTCGCATAAAACATTTTGTACGATTGTTCAAGAGTTATATAATATTTTAAATTTCGACAAGAAAGTCAATAAATAATTTTTTGTTTACTGTAAAAAAAAACCCTTACTACGTGCTTTTGTGAGAATGAGTGTGAGCGAAATAAAAGCCCGGTTTCACGGTTCCAATAGGTTGGATCCGTTTTGGATAAGCGTGTCTTGGGCTTCTGTGTTTCGCTTTGGCAACTTCTTCATCCTTGATTGTTATTTCCTTGGATAAGCTCTCAACTCATCACTCTCTATTCATCGTTTAGGTCGATTTATTGACATAATACTTATAAAAAAAATGATGGATATGATAGAATTTTTTTTTGGCTAAATGTAACCTTTTACGTGATATTGTAGACATCTTTATTCTGTTGCGGAGTTCAATAATGTTTTCACTTTCCTAATTTCGTGATTACCATCGTATCTTTATCGAGCTTCCCTCGACATTGATTGTCACCACCACTATCGACGATTGTTCTCTAGTCACCGCTTGCCATCACTACCATCATGATCGCCCCTCGCCAAGTAGCCAACATTTGTCGTTGCCTTATAGCAAACACCGGCAATGGCCATTATCATCGTCTTGTCAGCCCAATCCACCATCTATATATGACTCGCTATGAAATGATATGAATGTTATCAATAGAGGGTTTCACACCTGTTATGAAATATTTGGTTTAAACCATAATTACTCGATCCACCGGTAAGTTTACAAGTCCATCCCCGCGGCCCCAATGGTATACCAAAATCCAAGAAGTTTCTCCACATGAGGTAGCAATATGCTTAAGGCACAAGCTGCAGACATATTCACTCACGATAGTGGCTTGAACTTGTGACATAATGGAAGACAATTTGACCCATCTACCACTAGGCTACCATGCTTAATTGTATTAGATATGTTTGCTTGTGCCCAAAGCAGGAGCATTTTTGTTTTCCATGAACCCGTATTTCACGGGCTCGGTGCATCCTGACTGTCGAATCATGTGGACCTCGCGCGAGTCTTGTACAATTTAATAATTCTCATGGATCAGACACGTTGCTCCAATTTACACAGTAAAAGATTGGGAGAATGACAATATATTTATGTGGCAATTATGCCCTCTCACAATGACTTGCGGAAAAACAAGCCAATCAGAAGAGAGAGATTTCGAAATTCAAATTTTAATTGGGATGATTGGTTGGTCGCATTTGTAACCAATCGTAAAATTCTTTCTTATTGGGGAAGGGGCCAAAAGAACCTTGTTATCCGAAATTAGGCCAGACCAGATAAGATCATATGGAGTTAAGAAAGCCCATACACCAGGGTTGTCGAGACTTTTGGAATAAGGCCCAGCTTCATCTTTTCTTGGCAAAAGCCCCCCACTTTAGCGGTTCAACGTTTGCAATGTCCAAGGGTTATTCAATTGCAACTGCTCTTTTACTTTTTCTTCTTTTGATTTTTGGACAGCTGACGGTTATAGCACCGACGGTTCCAACAGATATATATATATATCTCCGATAAAAGCATCGTAGCTCCCTAAACTTTTTAAGATTGTTGAATCTGATCTTCAAACTTTTTTACGCAATTGGGTCCTTAAAAGAGTTTTTTTTTTTTTATTCAAATTGATCCATCCTTTAAAACAGCGACGGAGATGGAGATGTAAACTGACACAAAGCACTAATTGGCAATTTCATGCTTATGTGTAATTTTTTTTATTGCCGGTCGGATAAAATATTAAAAAATTGAGGCTTCATTTGTTTCGTGAAAAATAGACGATCTAGATAACATTTTCCTACTACTTTGTTTATTTCACGAAAAATGAATGATTTGAAAATTATTTTTCAAAAAATGATTGCTTAGATCACTTGAAATAATTAGTTAATAGAAAATGTTTTTCACTATTGAGAACAATTTATGTCTAAACATTTTCATTGACAATTATTCATTTTTGTAAATGATACAAGCAATTGCTTTTTGAAAAATATTTTCCAAATCATTCATTTTTTTTGTTAACGAAGAAGGATTAGTTATATCTCTTGGAATAATTAGCCAACAAATTATGTTTTAATTATCAACAACAATTTATGCTTAAAATTTGGAAAAAAGCCACAAAAAAACTCTCAAACTTTGTCCACTGTAACACATTTATTCTAAATTATTTTTTGTGACATAAAAAACTGCAAACTTGTACATGTGCAGTACATTTACTCCAAACTTTTTTCTGTGACACAATAAACACTAAACTTATACATGTGTAACACATTTATCACAAACTTTTTTTGTGACAGTATCAATTTTTTTGGTAAATGTATCGCACGAATATAAATTTGAGGTTTTGTGTGTCATAAGAAGAATCATGAGATAAGTTTAGGGTAAATATGTTACATAAATACAAGTTTAGGGTTTTTGGTATAAAAAAAATTGGGGTAAATATACTACAGTTGACATAGTTTAGAGTTTTTTATTTTTTTTGTAGTTTTTACCCTTAAAAGTTTCGTGGTTTTTTTTTAGCAATATAAACGACTTTTTAGGAAAAAAATTTCGCAAAACAAAAAGACCCTAAAACTAAAACCTACGAGAGAGAAAAGGAGAGAAGAAAGAGGAGGGTGCAAGCGGCGGCGATAGCGGTGCCACGGAACCAGAGGGCGGTCAAGCTCTTACCGATCGTGGCCAGCAACCACGAGTCTTATACCTCCATATATTCATAATAAAAATCACCGACATAAGATATTTCGAAACATTTCACCTCGCAATCATTGTCCGATCAATTTTGAGCGAAAGTACGATAAACACGATACAAGGGCCATGGCCACAAGATCGCTTTGCTCCCGCTCGTTCCAATTCGATTATCCATCACACAACACTAGAAGACAAACAAGGAGGGAGTTGAAGAGGACAAAGATCGGCCAACCCTTGCGCGAAAACGCGCAAACGCCGAGAAGAAGCCAAGGCAGGCGACGGGTCCATGCCTGTTTTCTACGAATCTTCTGAACCCTCCTTCCCTTCTTGTGCTCGTCTTTCGCTCCTTGGGTCTATCCACGAACTTTCCATCTTTCGAAAACTAAAATGGAATGGCCGACTGCAATTTGGCGTCGCCGAGGAATTGCCACGTCTCCGTTTTCGCCCGTCTGCAGTTAAGACCACAATCGTTGCCCCGCACCATCTACCAATAAACTTGTTTGAGTACTTCTAAGCCGGTATTTTCCATTGATGGAACTTTCCTTTCGGGTGGTGGTGACGGTTGCTGGCCCGATCCTCGTTTCCATATAAATCTGGCAGGAGTTTCTCGGACCGCCCGATTTGACAAATTTGGAAAAAACGACGTGATGACTGTAATTGTCTCGATGGGTTTTGTATGGATGGCTTGCCTTTGATTCGATCAATGAGGGCTCTGACACGTGAAAATTGACTTAAGATGCCATCAAAATGAGTGGGTTATATAAAAGAGATCAAACACGATATCTTCCAACCTAGCCTTGTAAGAGGTCAATCCATAGTCTTGTATCGATTCACTGAGGGAGATCAAAGCCTAACCTCGTCGGATCTTCACTGGCCATTGCTGACTCATTTTAAATTGCCAAACTCCATATAAAACGACATGATTAGTTAGAAAAATAAAGTTAATCAAATGGGGATTGTCACATCTTCCGAACTCCATACCTTGCCTAAGAGAGATCATAGCCGGAGGCAATCGAGATCACCGATGAGTCAACAGTTGCACGAGATATATTTTTACGGATTTCGATAATACGACATGTTTGAATCTAGTTTTCTTTCTACTGATACACACCAACCGTTCGATGTACACGGAATGAAGTAGCGCTGCTTTTGATTAATATGTTGTGTCGATACATGTGGTGAAGTCGGTATGTCATCGTACGTTCTCGCGACAGCCCAACAAAGGGTGCAACAAGCATTAATATGGGTGTTTGGTAGTTAGGAATAGGTGAAACATTGAATGTGCGAGGATTCTTTCGTAGCCACTCAATACACTCCCATTGTTGGTTCATTTGATGTCCTTTTCGCGACGAGTTCATATTTTCAAAGGAGAAAGTATGGTTCGAATCCTACGTTTTCAAAAGTATGATTTCATACGAACAACTTTCGGACGACACGAGACATCAAAAGATGCAATTGACATATACTTCAGCACTGAGTATGGTACATCACAATTTTCCCGATACAAAAGAAGTTGATTCGACTTCATAAAACAACTTGGCAAAATATCTTAAGACATTTTTTTTTTTGGCATATCAAAAGACTGTTGAACTCTCACTTTAAGTTTAAAGCGCAACATAACTTTTAGAAAGAAAATCGTCTTCGTGACTGAACATTAAATTCTTTTCATTGTCTCGTATAGAGTTATTTCACGAGGTGATGATTACAACGTTAAATTATTATATTCGGCCGACACCCATTTTAGTAACCAAAAAGAAAAAAGAAAAAGAAAGGACAATCGGAGCTTAAGACGTTTTGGTCCAAACCTTCAATTGTGGGAGATCGTTGCACAAATTGTAGCCAACAAGATTCTTCTAGTTTGGTTAGTGTCCCATCAAGAAGATTCTCTCGATTGCGAATGAAAGTAATATCCACGACCACGAGCGAACTCCACGTGATGAGGTTGTTTTCGCCATTAACAGCGACGAAAGGAACGTGTTTTACCCATGGATAGATACTTATCTTGTGCTTCGAGGAACTTTTCTGTAGTATTAATTCACAAATACATATGTAAAAAGTTAAAAATTTTCAGGGGGGCTAATTTTTTTTTTTTATCCCTTTCGATATTCGACATATTAGAAAGGTTAAACCAAATACGATAAAGACAAATAAATATAAATAGAAATTGGTGGACACCTCTTTGAAGTAAATAAAAATGAGAAAACTGTGCTTAGAACATATTATTACTTTCATTAATTTTTTTTTATGGGTATTACTTTTATTACGTTTATTGATTACATTTCCCTTTTTTCCAAACACGATTGGCTGGCTTGGCTATAAGGTCAGCCAAATGAGCAAATGCGGATTTGACATCAACCATAAGCTAGTATTAATAGATTCTATCCATATGCCTTGCCACTTAAGCTCTATCTAAAAAGAGTAGACTTTTATGGTGATAATTCATTATTAAATTCCCTTTGATAATAGAAAAAGTGAAGTGAGATAAAGGTGCCATTTTTATTTGCGTAATTCCCCAAAAAAAAATTTCCACTTTAAGTTTGAACTTTTTTTTTATCTAAAAAAACCCTCAACTTTTGAACTAGTACAAATCTGCCCTAAATTTTTTATTGTCAAAATTTTTAGGTCTAGTCCCGTATTTGCTCCGAACTTTTTTTTTTGGTCTAAAAATAATCACCAACTTTAACTCTAATCCCAAATCTATCTCCATTAGTCATCCTAGTTTCCCTAATTTTCTTATCAAAGAACGATTTCGTTTTTTAGATAATTTTTCACATCACCTTTTGGATGCAAAATTGTTACCTACGGGAAATACCATGTCAAACAATTAATAACAATTTTTGGACGTGGATTTAATGGGGTTACATTTGAGACTAGATTGACATTTTGTGATTTTTATTTTTCGCCAAAAAAATTCGAGGCAAATTTAGGACCGAACCTACTGCTTAGTTGGGTTTTTTAGAAAAAAATAAATAAAAATTCAGGGGCATGATTGAGACCCAACCTAAAGTTGAGATTATCTTTTTTAGGAAATTAGGCCCATTTTTGTTGGCCAATGTTTCTTGTCCTATGTCTGGTCTAGAATTAGAACACACTATTACGAGCATGTAAAATTGGGCACACCCGTAATGTCATCCTGACCCGTGCTTGCCAATTGTGATTATTGATGGAATGTGGTTCGAACGAGAGCAATTAAGTAATCCATTTCGGCGACCTTCTCGAAAGGAACACAAGAATAGTTGGTAGGCAACTTTGATCTGATCAACGTTGATTAGATTAATTAATGATGTGTTTCAAACTAAGCAATCAAACTTGAATTTCCACGCCATTCCTTTCACATGCGTTCTTTAATTAATTGACTTAAAAGATAGCCCCCACCGTGGACCGTGTGTAACGATAAATTCAATTTGTTGAAGATGATCTAAAAAAGAAGAAGTAAGTACCAGTATAGTAATATTTATTAACAATAACACGAAGTAACTTTTAAGGAATGTGGAACTAGGCTATTAGCAACTATTACAATTATAACTTGAGTTGAAAAGGTTCATGATTCAATTAGCAAAATTAAAACGTTTATGACTGAATTAACAAAAGTGCCATAGGTTTATAACTTTTTGAATAATTTTTTCAAAAACAACTTGACTGAATTTCACCGCTTGATATCTATAAAGTTGTTGAGTAGGTTTGCTCCCAAGGCTCCTTAGTGTTGTGGAAGACTTGGCATCACGCAACATGAACATTGGATGCGAGATGAAGTAGAGAGGGTGTGAGAGGAGGAGCAGCATGTGAGGAACATTACGCCACCTGTTGTGGCAAATTTTTTAGTGTTTTGCAACCGAAATCCAGATTTCATAACCCTAATAAAGTCTCCTAAAAAATATGAAATGACGGGGGTGCTTATAACATCAAGTGACAACCCGGTGTAAAGAACCGACTCTAGAGATGCCGCCACGTGTTAAGGGCACACAGACCAATCATGGCTTGCCGCATGTCAGTGGGACACAAATCGACACCAAGCCTGCTAAAACAGATCGGGAGACAGGTCGAGCCATCCTTAACAAGCCCTAGTCTGAGTCCACCAAGTCGGAATCATGCAAAACATCCGAAACCGATAAGCATAACTTAAGATCCGGCTACCTTTCATGTGAAATAAAACCACCAAGAATCTCTCAAAAAACGACACGTGTTGGCAAAATTCACGAAACCGATAAAAGAGATAATCGATTTGTTTTTCATGAATATAAAAAAGAAGAAGATAAATTCACAGCTCTACGAAAGCTAACCCACGGCATTGTCGAAACAAGCCCCAAATCAATTTGAACTCATCAGCATCCGTTCACGGATCCGGTTGAAAAAGAAAATCCCCCGCGACAGAACAACCTCGACAGCGACAAGCACGACTGCACGAGCAACAACCCCAACACATGGACCACGACACGACCTTCTTCCCCTCCAATTCTCCCTCTCTCTCTCTCTCTCTCGCTCTCTCTCTCTTCCCACGTTTTTCCACCTCAATGCGCACATTCCCGCAATCCGTTTCGACCGTGCTGACCGAATGGTAAAACAACGAAGGGGAACGCAAAATGGGAAAAAAAGCTTCGAAGCGGAAAATGGCGTTCGGAGGCAAATTTGTCCGCTTCCTCAAGGCCAGCAGCACCCTTGTCGTCATCTTCTTCTTCTTCATCTATATCTCAGTGCCTCTTCAATCCAAAAGCCCCTGAACTCCCTCTAGCAGAACTCTCTTTCTCTCCCCACAGACCCAAAGTAGACCTCTCTCTCTCTCTCTCTCTCCACCTTTTTTCTGTCTTTCTTTAGTATTCTTGAGCTGATCCACCGTGTGTTGTTGGGCGGAGACTGTGCGTGTTTATTAAATGTAGATGCATGGGATTGTTGCCCACGTTGCGTTCGTGTGTATGACTGTGTGTGTGAGCAGTGATGTCAATTCCTTTGAAGTTCTGCTTCTGAGTTTGACTGTTTGTTTGATTACGCCTTTTTCCCCCTTCCTCTAGTCTGGTCCCCTACTTGCTCCCATTTAATGCTCTATGTTTCTGGAAATCGTGGGTGCTCTCTCTCTCCCTCTCTCGCTCTCGCTCTCGGAAGTATCTTCCAATGAATCGATTCCACATCGACTATCTGTCTTTTCAATTCATAAAGTAGAATTCTTGTTTATTCTCCTCAGTTTGCTTGTTGGGTCTTCTTGGATCGTGTGTTTGGAGACTTTGCTCATGGTGGGTCTTCTGGGTAGAGCAGGTAATCCGAGCAATTGTTGAGGCAGTCTCTCTTTGAGGCATTTTAGGACTTCACTTCTGGGAAAGAAGCTTGCGATAGTCTCTCGTTGCAGCAATTTCGAGCTCTCTCTACTTATTTTGCCGGAGATTTGCTAAATTGTTACTACTGCTGAGAAGCCAATCTTGAAAATTAACCCAAGGAACGAACTCGCTTCGTTTTTTGAGTTGGGCGCAATTTGAGGGTCTTCCCTCATTTCGAGCTGTAATTGCGAGGAAGGATCTGTCCTGTGCATCCGCTATCGAGCTTCCTGCCCTCTCTTCACCTCTGCGTAAGCTCTGATTCCATACCTTGCATCTGTTTTGCGATCTTGTTCCTAATTTTTGCGTCTCTTTTGTCGCTGCGATGCTTCTCATTTGGTTAGTCCCGACGATTTTGATTTGTTTAATTCCAGTGTAGAGTTTTTCCGTCAGCTAGTCCTTGCTCGTCTTATATGCAGTTCATGTCTCATGAAATGGAAAATATTAGATACTGATAACTTATCCAGTTTGAGTACTCTTGGTTAAAAGTTGAGGCTGTAGGTCATTTTTGTCGTTGATATTAGGCAGAGTAAATCAAACACGTGAAGTTTCTTCTCACATTTGCACGCATTCTTTGCGTTGTTGTTTTACATGAGCCGTGATGGCGTCAGTTCATGCTGTTTCTTCAGTGTGCTCCCCAATTGGAAATTTGCTTGTAGCATCCTGTAATAAGCTGGATCAGTTGACTAACATTGAAAATATATGACAGAAACATTAGTCCGACGATCAGTGATTAGTGATTCGACGCAAGAATTTAGAATGAATCAACCTAAAGTCAAGCGCCGAGTGGGCAAATATGAGGTGGGACGGACTATTGGCGAGGGAACATTTGCAAAAGTCAAATTTGCAAGAAACTCTGAGACAGGGGAACCGGTGGCTCTTAAGATCCTAGACAAAGAGAAGGTTCTGAAACACAAAATGGCTGAACAGGTCTCTTTCTGTTGTCCGTCATTGGTATTTGTCTCTGACCACTTATTAGACAACAAGATAATGTTTTTGGTCATGAAATGTGCATGTTTGGTTCTTTGTATTATTTTTCTGATTACTTGTATACATACAGCGCGGGGTTTCATTTGTTTCTTTTTCATGCATGTGTAGATCAAGCGGGAGATAGAAACAATGAAGTTGATAAAGCATCCAAATGTTGTACGTTTGCACGAGGTCTCTCTCTCTCTCTCTCTCGTGTGAGGGGCTTCTGCACTTTAGATCACTCTCATTGATGTCAGGAAGATCTTTTCTTCTTTTGGATGAGATCATCACCCTTACTCTCAACAATTGTATTGTACATTAATTTTTTTGTCCACTGCTCATTTTGCGGTGCTGGTGTTTTGCATACATAATATCATCAATACACTATCTTTCAGTTATGCCACTTAAGTAGAGCTTTTAGTTATTGTATGGGGGGCCTAATATATCAGTGAATCATTTTGAGCATTTTAGTTGAGTTCCTTGATTATGCTGTAAAGTAACCAGTGTTTCTGTGACTGCTTATCCACATCAAAAGCAACCTTCTAGAAGTGGGGAAGTTGATCTAATTAAGTACGAAATTGGCTTTGTTCGAGGGAGTCTAATATAAAAGCGGTGCTCCTCTGACAACTTGCCATCTATAGAGAACATATAAATCAATGCATAGAATTAAGTCACAGAAGTCTTGTTCGTACGTCAACTGCACTGCCAAAATCTGGCATAATCTCCAGGTAAATGCCTATTTTCGTGAATGTTCATTGCTGAAATGATACGGGGAAGATATAAAAGAGAGGTTGTAAAATTCTAAAAGACTTTTCTTTTCACTTGACCTTATCCCCATCTTTTGCAATTGAACTCTGCATGAATCTGCACAAGATGCACATTGAGATTCCCTTGAGTTAAATTTAGGCTCTTTGGTGGAGAAATCTAGGATCATTCACAAGGTGTGATATGCCAATAAACTTCAAAATTTTTATTTCAGGGGTCCTCTTATGTCTCAAATGTGTCCTATACATCATTATAAAGAAAATCGTTGACTTTGCATATTAGCATCCTTTTCATATTTGTTGTAGAAAATAATGTAACTTGCATCCTGCATCATGATAATAGATATTTCTCACCATGATACAAACTTTGAGAATGATCTGATGGCATTCATTTTGCGTGTTATTGTGATATTTGCTGATTGATTCGCATTTCAATCTTACCGCTACTGGCACAGCGTTCTCGAGGGATGAGCATTGCCATTGCTGAATAGAAAGTGCCTCTACTTATTGCATATGATTTGCTATTTGGGTAGGCATTATTGTGGGAATGAACGAAGCAAGAATGTTCATTGGATGAGTTAGACAAGACTCGTTACATGATTGACCTTTTTGGACAAGATAAAGGGTGCACGGTTGATGAAAGACCTTGGTTCCTTAGGAGTAAATTGTGCCAATTTCAAGATATCTAAGATGAGGAACGTGTGACTTTTACATATCACAAGAAACTGAACATGCAAAAGTTAACATTTAACCTTTTCAAAGTACACGATACATAATAGATACCCAAGGGACACTTGTTGACCTTCTCCATGTGTTAAATATGAATAAGATTTTTTGCTTGACTGTAGTGCTTTTTGGGCTTTACTATTTTTGCTTATCTTTTTAAATTGCTCTATTTCAGGTTATGGGCAGCAAGACAAAAATTTTTATTGTCATGGAGTTTGTAACTGGAGGGGAACTTTTTGACAAGATTGTAAGTCATGATAACTAGTAAGGTTATATTGTGCCCCTGTTTTCTTCCAATTATTTAAGAGGCTTAGGATCTCCCTTAGGTGAACTTTACAGAATCGCGTATGGTTTCTACTTCCTTTGAATGTTACTTTGCCAAAAGACCTTTTTTTTCTGTAGAAAAGTCTTCAGATAATCATATAGTATCGCAGATACCAGGTAAGTTCGCACCACAATCTCCACAGGCACAGTAAATAGTTTGTTTGGAGATTGTATTGTGGAGCTATCTGGTCCATTAGTTCCAAAATCTTTCTCAATTGATTTCTTATACTGCATTTTTGTTTTGTCTTCATTGAACAATATCTTTTTTTGTGAAGGTAAACCATGGAAGAATGAAAGAGGATGAAGCAAGGAGATATTTCCAGCAGCTTATTAATGCTGTTGACTATTGTCATAGCAGGGGTGTCTACCATAGGGACCTAAAGGTGGATGAATAATATGATGTTGACTGATGCTCTAACTATGAGTGAGTTATTGTGGTATAAAGAAAAGACTCATTAAATCTTTGTTTGTGTTGGTATGTGTCTTTGCAGCCAGAGAATTTGTTGTTGGATGCATATGGAAACCTAAAAGTATCTGATTTTGGTTTGAGTGCATTGTCCCAACAAGTCAGGGTAATTATGTTTCTTCAATCTCTATCTGAACATGCTTTCTTGTCATTAATGCTCTTATTTTAATCAATTGCTGTTGTGAGATGGCTGGTATCAAATGGATCGACTTGCATTTATGGATAACAATGTTGTGATTGACTTGCACTCTATAGCCACAGTCACAACTCCTTGGTTCGATATGGCTTGCCGTGGCGGTTACCAAGTCCCGCAAGTGGTCTTCACTAGCATATGTCTTGAATTCCTCTTAGCAGAAAGTTGTCTGTCAAGTTATGCCTGCATCTTCTCGAATTGTCCTGAACTGGAAAATTATCTTATCCAAATGCTTCTTAATCCAAAGAATTTGCTAAGTCATGCCTCCAATGTTTCTGGAAGTCCTCATGGTATCACTTATTGTCGTGAGACCATGTCCTGTCTTTGATCCATTACTTGATATGAAAAAATAGTTTAGACAATGTCTAATCATCCCAAGCACTCATCTGACATCTTTTTTTCCTTCTCTTCTTTGACCACTCTGTATTTGGTGCAAGCTGGCGTGCTCTTTGCATTCCCTTGCTATGCCGTGAAGTTATTTTGTCCTTTTGATTTGTTTGGCAGGATGATGGTCTTCTTCATACTACATGTGGAACTCCAAATTATGTTGCTCCTGAGGTTTGTATGCTCTCCGATTCCTGTTACCATGATGACACTTTGTATAACTCTGCTTATTGCTTTGGCTTATAACCTGAGTTTATTGTCTCTCTTGTCTCTTCTTTTCTAGGTCCTTAACGATAGAGGCTATGATGGGGCAACGGCAGACCTGTGGTCTTGTGGAGTAATACTCTTTGTATTGCTTGCAGCTTACTTGCCTTTTGATGACTCTAATCTTATGAACCTGTATAAAAAAGTGAGCATTTTTTTTAATTTCATTAAGTGTCCTCCGAGTACCTTAGGTCTTCCAAATTTTTAATACTTTGGCTCTTCCTTTGTAGATATCCGCTGCTGAATTCACTTGTCCTCCTTGGCTTTCTTTTGAGGCCATGAAGCTAATAACTCGAATATTAGATCCCAACCCCATGACGGTAACTAATTATACTTTCATACATTTGCTAGTGAAGATTGTATTAACGTTATATTACCATACAAAAAAAGAAAAGAAGGAAGGATACACTTGGTATAAAACCTTTAAGCTACAAGTTTGTGCTAAAGCTTTCAGAATAAGATATTTGAGCAATATCTGCTATTTTGTTGTCTTCTTTATATATCACCAGGAATTACCTTGAAGTTGCTTCTCAGGAAATGAACACTTTGGAGTATATGAATCCACCAATTCTTTCTTTAACTGTC
Source organism: Metrosideros polymorpha var. glaberrima (assembly GCA_001662345.2). Lineage (NCBI taxonomy): Eukaryota > Viridiplantae > Streptophyta > Magnoliopsida > Myrtales > Myrtaceae > Metrosideros > Metrosideros polymorpha. The sequence continues at coordinate 4,075,042 of BCNH02000010.1, read as the reverse complement.
CAAAAGCACATTATGTAAAATAAAACATGAGGTGGACCAATGTGGGATTCCTACCGTACCCAGCTGCCAAGTTCTTCATTTCACCGCCTCCTGGATTGTCTTCTAGACCAGTGTTATGGGAGATAAATCTTCCTCTTCTTCTATCTTAGATACTATCTTTCTGTTGTTCCCTCTATCTTAGAAATTTAGTGGAGTCAAATAACTGCTTCTGCATTTTAGTGATATACCCAAACTTTGAATCGATTGATGTCCCATGTATCTGACGAACTGCATTCTATTTCAGCGCATTACCATATCCGAAATACTTGAAGATCCATGGTTTAAGAAAAATTACAAGCCCCCCATCTTTGATGAGAAAGACAGTACGAACTTGGATGATGTAGAAGCTGTTTTTAAGGATTCGGAAGTAAGTTGAGAAGTAAACTCAAAATGAAGAACATAGGTATCACAAGAGATTTTGCAGAAGTTGTTTTATGAAATTCATGCTGTTTGAAATTGTGACAGGAGCACCATGTGACAGAGAGGAAAGAGGAACAGCCCACAGCTATGAATGCCTTTGAATTAATATCCATGTCAAAAGGGCTCAAACTTGATAATTTGTTCGACTTAGAAAAGGTCTGTCTGTGTTTCTGTGTGTTGTGTGTGTATGAGTTGTTTTTCTTCTCCCTGCCAACAATTTAGTTAGTGATTTTATTGACCTTTTGGTTACTAAAAGCTGTCCCAAACCAAATTGGTACTGGTTTGTTGGGAAAATGGCTTAAAAACTATATCGAGAGAAACACCTGTGGACCACGCAATCAGAACATCCTTGAACACGATTCATCTGTAAGGGCATGTTTGACATGGACTTCTAGTAACAGACGTGCTTAGGAATAGCAAATCTGGAAAAGGAAGATTAGTTAATCATCATAGTGACCACAATTTGTTGCTGAAACCTTCCTTAATTTCCCAGCATGCTGCTGATTTCATGTGTTAGCTAGAGCATATGCATTATTATCTTTTGTTCAGAAAGCTTCCTGCAAAATTGCCAAAAGTTCTTAGATGTGCATTTGATACAAGTGCCTTCTGATGATTATTGCCGTCTTCTAAATCCCTTCCGTGGGTATTAGATTCAATGGCATTATAGTTATTGTTGTTGGCGAACTGATCATGCTTCCAAGTCTTTTCTTTTCCAGCAAAGGGCTGGGCTTCAACGTTTGAAATATGTTTTCAGAGATTCATGGCTGGTTTTGGATTCGATTATTAGATAGTTAATTATAGAAAGAGCTTGGGATAGTTTCAGTATTACTTTGTCCTTAACATTCTTTGACTTCAGAGAGTTAATTTGCAGGGGTTTAAGAGAGAAACGAGGTTCACATCGAAATGCCCTGCCAATGAGATCATTCATAAGATCGAGGAAGTGGCAAAGCCCCTTGGCTTCGATGTTCACAAGAAAAACTACAAGGCAAGCAGTGCATCTTGGCATTTTAACATACTCTCGTTTATTGGGAAGGCTGGCTTGAGTTTACTCATGCACGGTTGTGGATGCAGAGAGCGGGCTTGTTCGTTTTAGTCTTTCATAGTTCATGTGTATTAACACTTTACCGTTTCTCATGTGTCCGTCAGATGAGGCTTGAAAATATAAAGGCGGGAAGGAAGGGAAACCTTAATGTCGCTACAGAGGTAAACAAGAACGGAATTTCAGTAAGATTAGCGGCAATTTTATAACTCTATTACTCACCATCTTGTAATTTCCTCATCAATTAGATATTTCAAGTGGCACCCTCACTTCATATGGTTGAGGTGCGAAAGGCTAAAGGCGACACTTTGGAGTTCCATAAGGTACACTATCCTCCACTCCTTCAGGATTGGCTTTCTATATTGAAGCGCACTTCGCTACCTGCATTTGCATGGATTTTCGAAAGAGCTGAACACAATGTTCTCTAGTAAATGTCGTATTACTGTCAAATGTAGTGACTGATGCTTGTATCATGAATATGTCATGTTCTATTCCCCTTCGCGATCTCATCTCATAACTTGTCGTTTACCCGCCACATTGCTGCTGCAGTTCTATAAAAACCTCTCGACATGCCTTGAGGACATCGTTTGGAAGACCGAGGAAGACATGCAAGACAGGAAGTAAGAGCTATGGCCGTCCCGAGGCGTCGCTGTTAATAAGCTTAAGCCCGTGTTCATGTCGAACTGGCTGCACATTGGGTCTGTATCTTCATTCTTTGTGGAGTCTTTTCTTGGACGTTCTTGATCCTCCTCTCGGTCTGAATTTAGATAGCCACCAGTTGTTCATAGCGTGCTTTGTTACTGTTGGAGGAGTTTGTAGAGCGGCAGGTCTCTCCTCGTCTGACTTAGAGACTCTGGAGTCGTGCTGTAATCTTCAAGGAATGGTCGATAATGAAATTGCCCTGTCTGCTTTTTTCCCATCCTCATCCTGTGTTTACGGATCAGCGGCGCTAATCAAAAGGCTCGCAGATGCCCGTCTCGACACGTGTTGAGAAAGGCGACCTTAGCTTGGAAATCGCAATTGACCGGGGATTGATCCACGCTCACGGTGTTGGATCAAAGAGGTTGCATTGTGTTCTCGCTGCACCTAACGTTCTGATCGTGCAGAAAACGACTTTTTATGGGCTGGCGTTTTGACTGGTAGACGTTGGTAGATATGGTTTGAAAATTTCTCACTGGATACACATGCATATAATATAGGAATAATAACATACATGGTCTTTGAAGTTTGAAGTTTGACCTAATGTGTAATGTGATTTTTGAATTTTCAATTTGTTTAATATAGTCCATGAGCTTTGGACCAATATTCAATGTGGTCTCTGAGTTTTTGGTACGTGTTTAAATTAGTCCATGCAAATGTTTAATGTTGTCTCTGAACTTAAAATAATGAAAAGACAATATTGAACATTATTGTATATTCCAAGGACTAGTTTGAACATGTACTAAAGATTTAAGGACCACATTGAACATAAATCTAAAATTCAAGAATCACATTGAACAAATTGAAAATTGATCACATTGAACAAATTGAAAGTTCAATGACCAAATTGCACATCGGGCCAAAATTCAAGGATCATTTGTTTCATTTTCCCTATAATATACATATACTTACATATATAAATTAGTTACCAATAATTAGATTTCTATACATACATGCATTTTTTCCGTGCATGCTCAATTAGGATATTATTTTCTCAACACGGATGTATATTCATATGGTCTAGTTGCTTTAAACCCGATGCTCGGTACCTAAATTAAGCTCGATTTAGCTTGATATTTGGAGCTTGATCTCGATGCAAGAAAGCATTCTACAGCGTCAAGCTCGGTTCAACTTATTCATTAAAACTCGAATGTTGAACAAATTTGCTTCAACTCAAGCTTGGGTATTCTAGAGAAATTACAAAAAAAAAAAGTAAGACATTTTTTTTTCTTACGCCTGAATTTATTAGTGCATTTATTTTACGAAAATTTTAAAATTTTAAAAACATTTTTTATAAAGATAATTGGTTATATCACTTCAAAAAATTAATTAACAGAAAATGCTTTAATTATAAATAATAATTTATAGCTAACTATTTTCGTAAACTAAGTGAATATTATAAAAAAAAAAATTATGAACATCTCAAACCACGCTCAATTCAGAAGAGGCTCCGTCCAACGGGATCGTCTCGTCGTTGGCCTGCTCGGCTCTCTGACTCCGGACGTGGAGGAGAAGTCGTCGAGCTCTTGAATCCGCTTCGCTTCCCGCGTGTTCATCTCTCTCGATTGTTTCGCCGCCGCGAGGATCGTCCGGGTACTCTCTCACCGGTCAAATCAACGTTCGTTACGCTCCGACGCCGGTTTTCTTCGCCTTCTTGTTTGATGTGATTTGAGTCGCGTTACGTACGCAATCGATTTCAGTGCCCGCTCGCTTGTTGATTCTGTTCTCGAGACTGAGATCATGAGTTTGTAGGTAAAACTTGCTGCTGTCCCGTGCTACTTGTTGTTTCTACAGTCGAAGCTATGCGCAGCTGAATTGAGTCTTCGCTGATGCATCGCACAGCTTTGTCCTCGGAGTTTTTAGTTAAGATTGCGAGCGTGATCCACGCGATTGTGATCTTTCGGCCGAATCATTGCTATTGCTTTGCCTGTCGTGAAAATTCGCTAAATCTTGGAGCAGTGGATAGTCTACTCAGATACCGTGTGGCTTTTTATGCTGCAAACTGGCTTTTCAGTGTGTTTTCTAGGACAAGATTGATAGCGTGAAACGTGGCCACCAATCACAACTTCGCAGTTATGATTCATTGCGACTGGTTCAAGGATCATAGAACAAAGAGAAGTTATAGAAAAAACGGACCATAATTATTGGTTGGTTTTGCATTGTTGCTTCTTTGCATGATCATTAAGAAGGTGATGATGGGAGATCCGAGAATCTGCAATCGTGTTTCATTATTTTGATTTTTGAAATATATAGTTGTCAGTAGGAAATTCTGAATCACATTGTTGCTTACAGGTCCTCGATAGACGAGGTTCTATGTTCTTATTCCATGTATCAGAGATTTATATTGATAAGTTTTGTTCCTTCTTTTCCTTGCACCAGAAAGAAGTTGTATAGGTGTGATATGTTGTTTCTGTCTGTAGGGTTTTCCAGCTTGGCAAATTGTTGCTAACCATATCAATTGCAAAGTCATGGTAATGCTTCGTGGAGTTGGTTTCTTCTTGATAATATTCCTTTGATGAGAAGAATGAGTTCTAATAGAGTGGTTGTGTATCATTTGCACGTAGAATTTCCTGTTTGGAGCTTTTAAACCGCCATGTACTATTTTGATCTCATTTGCGGATGGAAGAACACGCAATCAGGTATCTCTGCGCTAAAATACTGATGAATATCTTGCAAAGTACAGTTGAGCCTGTAACATGCAAACTAGTTCTTTAAATGCACGACGTGGTTGGTTATTGGTTGGGAACCCTAAGGATAATCTCGGAGTAGGACATTAAAATCTGTAGAAGGAGATGATCCGATGATATTTACAAAGTTCAGGAATTAGTTGAATATCTAGAATTGACAGAGAAAGAAGTTGTAGAAAGGATTGTTCTTAACTGAATATATGAAACTTCACATCATTTAGCTGAAATTGCAATAGTGCTCATAAGACCTGTTAATAGGACATATCATACTTTACTACAAGAAACCTGTCATCATAGGAACTACATGTTGATAAAACCTGTTCTCAAATTAGCAAAATCTCATGGTGCAATGAGTCGTCCCTGCTTACAAGCTTTATAGAAGCTGAAAAGGATGACTATCCTGTCAGCCTACAGCGGAAGAAGTTAAGCAAACTTCTTTTCTCAGAGCTCTCCCTAGCAGCTCAAACCTCGTAGGCATAGGCATCGCATGAAAAGTGTTCATCATTGATAAAAATTTGTAATGACTGGGTAAAACTGAATAGTTATAACCCTAGAGGCTTGAAGTACTATTTTGTAAATTAAAGTTCTGATAAAAAAAATTCTCATCGGCAAATCTTGGATTTTCAGCAAGATTTTCATGGGAAAGGAACTTGCTGAAAGCTGTGTTTCTTTTACTGTACATAATGTGTTCTGGATTTTAAATATGATATAGGCACCATTGAAGAAGGACAATGGTCAAACAGTTATGGTCCCTCTCTTCGAAAGTCAGGAGAATATAATTGGAGAGGTATTCGTGGAGTTTGATAAAAACTCCTCACATCAAGCCTATATCTTTGTATATTTGTTTTACAATTAGATGTTTAGCATGAGGGTGAAATTTTTGTGGAATGTTTGTTAGGTTGTTGTTGAGCCATTGCAAGGGAAGAAGGTTGAGCATATTGGTGTTAAAATCGAGCTCCTCGGCCAGATAGGTTTGCATATTGTCTTTTCTTTTCACTTTCAAAACCAAAGAGAAATAAGAAAAGCAGAATAGAGCAAGCATCTCTTAAATGTTTGTGTTATACGCATCTTAAGGTGTTGTAGTTCTTAAAAAAATTTCGCCAAACATAATTGATAAACGCAGTTTGACGAAGCTATAGCACAACACATATACTACATGGCTTCAACTATACCAAATGAACTCTTACTCTGTTAAAAGGAGGAGGAGACGTCTTTATAAAAAAAAACTAGACTGATTCTGCAAAGGGCATGTGTTTGCTTGAGGCTTCTAAAAATAGTCAAGTTGCCATTCACCAAACTTGTCTCTGTTTCAAAGCAGTATTTACATAACTTGTCTTTTGCATGCATTAAGTAAAGCCAAATTCTGATTTTGCCATCTAGATCATTACAAACTGGAAAGCACGGTACTTACCGACGTTACCTGTGTTCCGGAAACTCATAGTCTTACACGGAGCACACAAAAAGGAACTGTCTGGGTCAGTAATGGATTTTCTTTGAAAAAGAGCAGAAAAAGAGGGCTCCACCACCAAAAAGTTTGAAAGACAGGAAATGGGCACAATGTAAAGGCTAGAAGAGCTAATGAACTAGGAAACCAAAATTTCTGCATAAGATGGGTGAGAGTATGGGGTGGCCTATAGAGCATGGATTTAATTATCATGTTTGCTGCCTTAAAATGTGAATACACTGTAGTACACTGGTATCATCTGGTTGCTGATCCCTTTTTCTCTCACTCTGTGGTTCTAAATTCTCATATTAAGTCTACGTGATTTTCCTTGTCTCACTAGTATCTACTTTTCTATACCATGAAAGACCTCCACTGTTATAGAAGTTGTTTGCAAGTTACTTTTATTGGGTCAGAGCAAAATAATCATGGAACAAAATTGGAGAGGGACTAATGTTCATTCTTTTTCTTAAGCTCTTGGGAGGGTCTCTGATCTGTTTATTTGATAAATCACATGATCAAATAACTGGAAAACCTCAATCGACGTGAATTCTAGCCTCTAGTAGTTTTTCTAAAGTGCTTATTTTTGTCTCAATGAATTTGATCTAGTTAGTCTTCTAACAATAACATTTCCATTTCATTTTTGCAGAATTGTATTTCGACAGGGGCAACTTCTATGATTTTACATCTTTGGGTGAGTGAAGGACTATATAGTTAGATAGATCATAAGTCCTTCACGGTGTATATAATATGAGTCAGTCCATCAACCCCTTTGCTGATAGTTAATTACGCTGTGCTATAATCATCTAGTTTCTTTGCTATTCAGTTTCAATTACTCATTGAATTATATTGGCTCCAAATTTTACATGACTGCTGATATAAATTGTGCAGTGCGTGAACTTGATGTACCTGGTGAATTATATGAAAGAAAAACGTACCCCTTTGAGTTCTCAACTGTTGAGATGCCCTACGAATCATATAACGGAGTCAATGTAAGACTCAGGTAAGCATATACTCTGGATTTAGAGTGTCGTTCTCTATTAGTGTTTTGGGATTTCCTTCTCTCCTGGGTAATGTGTTCATTCTTTAGGCATTAGATTGTTTGCTCCACTTTCATATATCTGGATGTGTCCAGTTTTAGATATTGGTGAATCGCATTATTCAGTGTACTCTCTCTCTCTCTCTCTCTCTCTCTCTGTGCGTGTGTGGGGCATGTGTTTCAGAGGATGTTGCATAAGGAGACTTAATTATTGTGAAACTAGTGTGAACGTGCTTGTTCAGAAAATTTAAGGGTTAGGCTATGAAAACGGTTTTTAATTAGGTTTGCTTTTGTGCAAGCCACATAAAGCTGAAAATGGGAATAGGCATTATGCCTTATATGTAGAAGCTTAATGTGGTCCCACAATCAATGATGGAAGAAAAGATATTCAGTCAAGCTAAATTTCTTCAGGTCAAAATCTTGCAACATTTACTTTTTAAAGTAGTAACTAAAGGAGTGTTAGGATTGACGTTGGCGGTAGTCCTCCTGGTCTGATGTTTTTTCTTCATGTGAGCAGCTAACCTTCTTTGATATAACCCTTATGATCTTCTTTTCGTCAGTGTTTGCTTGAATTTGTTGAGTGCATCATCATCTACTGATAGTTTTAAAGTAATGTGTGTACAAGAACAGAGGTGCCAATTGGGGAAACAAATAGTAACAGTCCAGGTCTTCTTTACACACTGCAGATACATTTTGAAAGTAACCATTAGCAGAAACATCATCGGCAACATTGTGGAGAGCCAGAATTTTGTGGTATTTACTGAACCTGCTCAATCAATTTCTCTGGGAACTTAACGTCACTAATTGTTTAGAGCACATGCTAGTCATGTTGCTGCAATAAATGCTTTGTGCAACAGCAACATGTAAATTCAACAACCTCATATCTGTTTCATAAGCCTTCAAATAAGGATTTTCTTCTTCTTCCCCCTTGTTGAAGGGAGTGTTAGATCGTACCAATTTTGTTACTTTAGTAGATGGGCTCATTCATTTCATGAATTGACACTGAGAATAGAAAGTATCATATAATCCAAAATTTTCTTATGTTGGGTCATGTTTGGACAATGGTAATAGGTTTTTTAACATCTCAATTTGATTAAAGGCAAGATTCGTTTATTTTTTGGGACAATGTCAATCAAATTAACCGGAATGAAGATGTACACCTGATTGCTGAGATATGATCCTTCCCAAAATCTACAGGATCAAATTACATATAACTCACTTCAGTACTTCACAGTTAATTGCGCATGATTAGGAATCCAGATAGAACCAATTAAGGATTGATTGGGTTGAATTCTTTAGGATTTAACTGGGTAGGTCCTCTGCCAAATAATGCTGTTCTCTTCTTTTTCAGGTCCAGAATTACACCCAACTTCCAGCTATTAATAACAGCATCAAGGTGAGGCATGTTCTGATGATTAGGTCATCATTAATAGCTGATGGAAATATCATATGAGGACATATGGTCTATTCTTCCATCCTGCATAATCTTTTGCCGTCTGTGTGATTTCATTTGGCTAGAAATGTTGATTAACTTCTAAAATTTTTGCTTTGACTTGTATCCATGCTAAGTAGTCTATTCTGTGAACCTGATTTATTTAATGAGTCACAGACTTTCATGTGAAATCTTTTTAACTTATTGGAAGCATGCACGTTTTGATTTATATGTCATTATCACCAAGAGCTTCTCCACTTCATGCTCTAATAATCTAAGATTTGGCTTCTCTTGTTTGAACCATATTATTCTTCCTGCATTTTTTGTTGTTCACTTCTTGTTGATCTGCTCTGTGGAGGGTGCAAAATTGGGCTTCTCTTCTTTGAACCATATTGTTCCTGCATGTTTTGCTTCTTGTAGATGGAAGTTGGGATCGAGGATTGCCTACACATTGAGTTTGAATACAACAAAAGCAAGTGAGTTAATATATACTCCTGATGTTGATGGATTGATTTCTCATGAGAGCCTCCTAAGTTCAACCTGAGGGTTGGACTTCACATTTTCTTACAGTGCTTAGTGATTTCAGGTATCACTTGAAGGATGTTATAATAGGCAAAATCTACTTTCTTCTTGTAAGAATCAAGATAAAGAATATGGAGCTTGAGATCAGGCGTCGAGAATCAACTGGAACAGGCCATAATACCTATGTTGAGACGGAAACCCTAGCTAAATTTGAGTTGATGGATGGCGCTCCAGTCAGGGGTATGTCAACTAGTTTCGCAATCAATTTGGCTAACAAGTTTGACACTGCAAGTGCTGCTTTTGACCAATTACATAATTTTTAACCTCTTATTTTTTATCCAAGTATATTACAAAATTGTCGGCCTTAATACCCTAAAAATCCTCCAACTTTAAGTCGAGTCCCAATTCTACCCTGAACTTTTTTTTGTCTCATAAAAAACCCCCAACTTTAGGTCTTGTTCCAATTCTACCCTGAACTCTTTTTTGTCTCATAAAAAACCCCAAACTTTAGGTCAAGTTCTAATTCTACCTTAAACTTTTTTTTGTCTCATAAAAAACCCAAACTTTAAATTATGTTCCAATTCTACTCTAAACTTTTTTTTGTATCATAAAAAAACTCCCAAACACAAGCTATTCCCAACCACAAGCTCTCCGACCTTTCAGAACGAGAGATTGAAGATCGAAGATCCCTGAGCAAGATAGAAAGAAGCTATCTAAAAAATAAGAGCAATTGAAGAAAGTCAATCCTAATTGCTTTAGTTTTTACCCAAATTTCAAATCCAAAAACATTGTTGGACTGATATGGAAATTCATCTCCAAAAGACGCCTTCTTGAATTTAAAATTTGGAAAAAAAAACTTTAGCAATGACGTGGAAATGCCACGTAAGATCACTAAAGAAGATTTTGGATGGAGGGTTAATGGGAATAGATTTGGGACTCAAGTAAGAGTTGGGGACTTTTTTTAGACAAAAAGATTAGGATAAAATTAGAATTGGACCTAAAACTGGGTTATTTTATGGGACAAAAAAAAATTATGATAAAATTGGGACATGACCTAAAGTTAAGGGTTTTTTATAAGATAAAAAAAAGTCTATGGTAAAATTGGGACTTGATCTAAAGTTAGAGGTTTTTTATGAGACAAAAAAATGTTTATGATAGAATTGGGACTCGACCTAAAGTTGGAGGTTTTTTAGGATATTGGGCCCAAAATTGTCCGGTACAGTTTCTAGCATATCTTGGGTTAGTATTGACTGCTTGTAGGGTCTTCTAATTCCCTTTGTGTGCAGTTAGCAAAGAAACTGTGTAGCTGGATTTGCTTGAAATGTGATAGTCAAGGTCAAGAGAGATGTACTCTCTTGGCGAATCGTCGAGATATACTTACATATGCAGTTCATCGATGTTCTTGCAGGCGAATCGATCCCAATCAGATTGTTCCTTAGCCCGTACGAATTAACACCAACGTATCGCAACATTAATAATAAATTCAGTGTGAAGTATTATCTAAACCTCGTCCTAGTGGATGAAGAGGACAGGCGGTACTTCAAGCAGCAAGAAATGACAGTATACCGGCTTCTTGAAACTCCATGATTCTTTTACCCGGCTTGTACGATCTCATCGTTTGATTCAGGGAAGAGATTGCACTTTCAAACGTCGGACTGGAGCGCTCATCTGGTTTTGGCCGAGGAACCATGCACCCTTGTGGACATTTAAAGAGCCACTTAAACGAGAGATGGTCAATCCCATGTTCGGTTTATCTACACGCCGAATCTTCAAGTTCGGCCTGCTCGTTTCAGTCGGAAGAGCATCTTTGTTTCTATGGCTGTCGTCCTGTGTTGGTTCGGGGCATTTTTACCATCAGGTATGATGTCGCGATTGCATTCCATTCGATCCCGTATCGTCCTTTATTATTTCCTAGGGCAGCTTTCCTCGTGGACATAAGCCTTCGCATCTGTTTGTATGTAGGTAACTTAGATTATATCCGTTGAAGTAAAAGAGTAGAGAATCTAATTCTGGGCGTGTAGCATTTGAACTGATGCACTTTATAGTTTATTGTTGAATAATTCAAAGGTGCTA